>OX336891.1:22804706-23122206 GCA_946959425.1 Argyrosomus regius
CTGTTGGAGGTCACTGGCTGATTACAGCTTGTGGGGAACATAATGTGAGAACAAGGACAAAGGGAACTGGTTCTACATGCACACAAAGACACAGGGAAATGCAGGAAGCGTGTGTGAAGAAATCATAGTCATGTATTTGTTCTAAACTCTGGTACACTGTGTCTGTCATAAATCTTTGGCTCTCTCCTGTGTGTGTGTGTGTGTGTGTGTGTGTGTGTGTGTGTGTGTGTGTGTGTGTGTGTGTGTGTGTGTGTGTGTGGCACTATATGTGTATGTGTGCTCTGTAACTTGAGGACACTGCACTGTAAATGGATATTTGGGCCAAACCTTTGTTAGACTCAGGGTTAAGAGTTACACTGCAAAAAATGCATGTCATGAACGAGTTTATTTTTAGTCTTAAAAACTTTCCCCATTACAGCAAAGTAGGCGAGGCATTCAGGGAAGGTAATTTAATGCTTTTAGTACATTCACACATATAAGAAATGTTCTCACAAGGATAATGAGGCAAACTATTTAGTGTGTGTGTGTGTGTGTGTGTGTGTGTGTGTGTGTGTGTGTGTGTGTAGGGCCCTGTTGAGACCTTTTGGCTTGTATTTAGATATATACAAGAGTGTGTCCAGATCCAGCTGAGACAGATTACAATTCACTCCTGGCATCAGAAAGCATCTCAAGTGACAACCTGTGATTGATCTCCCCTTAGTTGCTTAACATTTCAAATAGTCCTATTCATCTCTTCAGTTTCCTTAAACAAGAGTCGGCACAAAATCATTCCAATACAGACTTTTTTGGGGGGCTTCCTTTGGCAAACCACCTCAAGATGTTACTCTTACAGACAGTTCACCTTAATTTATAATGGACCTTTCCAGCTAAAAAAACATTGTACAAGTCAAATTTGTTTCCAGCTATTAAATGTTTTCTGGAATGTTCCTGTATCTGTTGCACCACATCCAAATCCAAAAAAATGTTTAACTGTTTTAACATCTGAGTAGTTTTCACTGTGCATTGCATTGTGGGACCAATATATTAACACCACCATCAAAATATAAGTGGTTTTAGTCTGCATTCTGGCACTTTTATGATCGTTAATATCGTGTGAATACGACATACAGCACTGGAGAGTAAATGTAACATGCTACAACTTAATGAAGTCTGTTAATGAGTTTCCACCGTGATCACAGTGTGTTCTCAATGTGTTTTTGAGTGTATTCTCACCTGTATGTAGCACTGTGAATACATCACCCAGTAAATATTTAAGTGTGTGTGTGTGAGCGTGCGTGTGTGTGTGTGGTTTAGGTCTGATCCGCTACTACAAGCAGGATCATTGTCACAGTGGTGCTCACACTTTTGGCAGGAGGTGTGTGGCTAAATTTGGAAATCACCTCTTGTGTGTGTGTGTGTGTGTGTGTGATTATAATTAGAGAGTAACACATAGAGTGTGTATACGCATACAGGAGCAGATAGCCGGAAGGGAAATAATGCAGCACAGACAGGGAGAAATGGGATTGTGTGTATATTAGGCAACAGATAAATAGAAGAGCAATAGGAGGCCTGAAGTCTGATGAGGGAGAAAAATAGCACAAAGACAAAAACTTGGTGTGTTGTATGAGTGTGTGTGAATGAAAGCCAGCGGGTAATTCAAGCCAAACTACTAAAACATGGTTATATTAACTCTTTCCCCATAATTGTAGCAGCTCTGTTTCAGCCAAGCCCCTCACCACAACCACCAAACACACATATTCACACACTTATGCACACACGAGGGACCACAGAATAACCCGGCAGGTGACATCCACCCCCTACTCTGTCCCCCAGCCAAATCAGGAAATAGCAAAGGAAGACAAAGCCAGTGTTGTCGTTTTGTAGCTTGTAGTCAGTCGTAGGCCATTTGTCATGGTAATTCGGCTTGTGAATGATTCAGAGCTCCTCAGAAGGGATCACGAGCATGCTCACTTGAAGCGATGTATAATTTGAGCCACATAAATCTTCCACATGCTCCCGGTAATCATGTTGAATCACGTAGACGTATGACTATAAATACCAGACTATGTCATTTCACCAAACTGTCTCAGGCAATTTAAAGTTCTCTGCACACACCAGTTAAAAGAAATAGACTGACAACTAAGCTACAACACAATGGCAGCGCTCAAAAGAACACATTTGCTTAAAAAGATGCACTGCATTTCACTGTTTAAGTCTAATGTACACATTTATTACCATTAAAATGTTTGGGAGTGTAATGCAGCTACAGTTTACTGAATGCTTCTCTGTGTAAACCAGTGGCGGTTGTTGCTGTGAGAAGCGTTTAATTACCTTTGGTCTCACGTACTGTAAATCAGAAAAGGCATTTACAATCAGAAGGATTATTTGGCAGCATAATTACAAGACGCAGCTTTCCAAATCCCCTCTGTGGTTTAAGAATGGAATGAACCCTTTGCTTTACAATGCATTTTAACTGTGCGCATTTGTGTGTTTGTGAATTATTTCAGTGAATGCAACAGCAACAGAGATTCGGTCCTGTCCTACACCAGTGTGCGAAGTAACAGCTCTTACCTGGGGAGTGATGAGATGGGATCAGGTAAAGGAAGCAAAGCAAATGCAACTAGATTTTCTTTTCTTTTCTTTTTTTGATGCAGAGTTGTACATTTTTGATGTTTTTTTTTCCATTACAATATCTGTGATTTCATCTGCAATGACACATTTCCTATTGTTTTTTAATTCTGCACATTTAAGTCAAACAATAATCATTTTAGATCCAACGTTGAAGTAAACGAGAAAAAATGTGTCTGTTCAAACAGACAACACTGTAAAGTGAATTCAACATAAACAACATAAGCTAGGCTGAAGCAAACACATGCTTCCTGAGTGTCAAACAAAGACAATAAGAATTTATCAGTATTTGCCAACTTGTGATTCCTCGTTAGTTTGTAATAATGTTGGTCATATGTCATGCTTTTGAAGGCCAAAACAGAAAAATACTGTAGATGTTTCCCGGAGGTGACTGTGGTCAGATATTTTAGACACAACATTTCATAACCCATGCAGCCACATTTTTTGTGCCGTGAGCCAAGAATGTGTCTGCTGCTGTTTATCATTTTGTTTTTATCAGCATTAAGACTTAGACAGCCCGCAATGAGACATTCTATTGATATGATTTATATTAGCCCTCATCCGCTCCAATTTAATGCATCACAATTTACATGAAAACAGATGGATGGAGATGTGTTTAATAAGCACAGACGGTCAAATAAAAGTGAACTCTGGTGTCCAAATGTGTGAATCCTCCTCAATCTTTTGTTTGTTTGGCTGCTAGGTGATGAGCTGCCATGTGACATGAGGATTCCCTCTGACAAACAGGACAAGCTGCACGGCTGCCTGGAGCATCTTTTCAATCAGGTCAGTTCTGGGGTTCAGTTTGTAAATTTTTGTGTTGCAGAATACACTTGTGCAGAAATAACTGAGGGTTTAAACTGAGCTAAAACATTTCAAACTGAAAGATAGTGAAACAAGAAAACACACATGTCCGCACTAAACCCCCACCGCTGCCGCCAAACCATTTGGAACAGATGATTGTGATAGTAATCAGTCAACATCTGGGCTGAGTTATCTCGTCGAGCTCTCTGTCCTCTGGTCAGGATCCTGGTTTTCTCTCTCTGCTTTCACTTGACCTCCTTTCTTTCTCTTCAAACACACACTTGCACTGGTACGTGGACTTAAGACACCCATCCATCTTTTCATCTCCTCTACGGCATTTGATGTCCTTTGACTTCCCCTCGTGGGGTTGCACTCACTTTGGCTGCTATAGTTCTTTCCACATGTAAACAGCAGCTCAGGGGGCCTGCAAACACAAGCCTTGTTGTTGTTAATGCTGAAAGATCCTTGCCAGAAACTATTGCAGAGTGTGTGTGTATGTGTGTATATTTGAATGACACAGAAATAAAGGAAGTGGTTGGAAAGGGAGAAAGATAAGATATGTAGAATGGGAGGGATGAAGGACCTGATTACCTGACTGGGCGTGTGTGTGTGTGCGTGCACAGGTCGACTCCATCAACAGCCTACTCAAAGGACCTGTCATGGCCAAGGCCTGTGAAGAGACTAAGCACTTTTACTCCGACCACAACCAACCAGGTACATAATTATTAGTGTGTGTGCATTTGTGCGTGTAGGTTGATTTAAAGGTGAGAGGGTGTGTCGTCACGCTACTGTTCATACAGCTGTTACACAACAGCTACACACACTCACACATTCTTTGGTTTTATGTGAACAGAGTTCCGCCAAACAGAAGATTGGACTGTTCGTTGTCGTTACATTATTCAAAAGAACATCCAGGAGGACCCGTGGAACCTGCCCAACTCTATTAAAACCCTGGTGGAGAGTCTGCAGAGATTTGTAGATGGTTAGTTGATCACACACATATACAGATCCAGTCATCTGCATGTGATTTTATATAAAACTCATTCTATGTTGTTTTTCTTCTGCCTCTACAGATGGAAAGAACCAGCTTCTCCTGGCTCTGCTTAAGTGCACAGGTAGAGTAACATGTCAGTTCATATTCAGAGCAAAGAAGCAGCAAAAATAATCAAACTGGATAAAATTCTTATTTTCCATAAAATTAACAGAACAGTTATCAAGACCGGCTATGCAATCACTCAGCAGACTTGAGTCTGAAGCAGCAGGAAAGGCCTCATAACTGGAGTATTTTTAAATGATTCCAACAGTTTAGAGCTCTTTGCAAATGAGATCATCCATCATAGGAAAATACAGGCAGTTCTGCATCAGGACATCTGCAGGTCCTTAAAATATCTTCAAGGTTTATTCAATTATAACTAAAATATTTATTTAAGATGTCAAGAATATAGTTTCTATTGATTTTTTTCAATATTTAATGAGGTTATAGTTTCATTTTGTCACGTTATAGCTATAAAGCAATGCTTTTATTAATTTGAATAATGAACAGCCTAATATAATATACCAAGTATGTTTTGATTTCATCACATCTGCTTCATTACAAAGAGATAAAGCAGATGTCTAAATAAATTTAGTTTCCAGTATAATTAAATAGTTCGTCTTGGTTTTCAGCATTGTTTTCATTTTCCAGATGAGGATCAAATCCAGTTTGAGGCCAGTTGTTCTGTATGTTTGTACAGGAATGAGGGTTGATGTCAGAGCACATGATACTCCAGTCACTTTGAACTGTGCACAGTGGCAGATGGTGTTAGTTAATGGGAGATATCCTCTCAGGAGATCCAGGCTAATGGAATAAAGTATGTATTGGAGCAGCTCCAGGACACATGTAATGAGGAAGGTTACAGGCTAACCTTTGTACCTCTCCCCCACTTTCTCCATCATTCTCTGATCAAACCTTCTCTCTCTCTCCAACCCCCCAACACCAGATACGTCTCTGCAGCTGCGCCGGGATGTGATCTTCTGCCAGGCGGCGACGGGCGCCCTGTGCACGCTGGCAGAGCAGCTGCTTGCGGCATTGCGGTCGCGGTTCAACAATGCCGGCGAGTACCAGGAAGACGGCAAGGAGACCAGCCGCAAGTGGCTGGAGCAAATATCTGCTATTGGCGTGCTGCTGCACTTCCAGTCCACGCTAGCTCCACACCTGGTGAGTACAGAAGGCAAACCGATGGGTTTCCAAAATGCAGCACCACTGTGTGAAGTAGCTTCATAAGTTGGAAGTCTTACCTGATGCAGTGTTGAAGCAAACATGTACTGTATGTCCTGTTGTATCTACTTTTGTGAGTCTTTATGGCTGACCAGCCATGCAGCCATCTTCCAATAATCAAAACTCTCCTTCTGGTGCAACTTCTGAGCTTTCTTTCTCTCCTCCAGCAGAAAGAGGAGCGGACCATGCTGGAAGACACCAAGGCAGCCCTGTTGGACTTGGACAAAGTCACTGTGTTCTTCAGGCAACTGGAGGACGAGTGTCTAGTCGCAAGTAAGACACTCTCAATCAACAAAGACTGACTTGGCTCATTCAAACCACACTGCTGCTAATGAGCAGCTGTATGGTTTGACCAACTCTGAATAAAGTTCCATTATGTGGATGTATGGCAGCTATTTAGGGTGAAATTTGCCATTTTGCTGTTGCAGATTTTATTTTATTTTTAGTGGAGAGTGATGGAATTGGGAGCTAAAACAACACTATAATGGCCCCGTAAATCATCTTAAACAAGGACAGAGCCTCGTCCTCGTTGTCCTCACATTGCAGATAAAGTAAAATGGTCCTGACAGGCTGTGACGGGCTTCTTTTAAACTTAAATCCTGCTCCTAGACACATGAAATAATGGTAGGGTGAAATCACCTATAGATATACACAAACAAGCACACTGAAATGCTCATGCATATATGCAGTATTCTTGCACTAAATGCAGCATGTGTAGTTGACAGTCCTGCCCAACCGCTGAAGGTATAAACATTTATTTCAGCGTAAACATTCAAATATAATAATTTATTTGTAATTTGAACTGAGGATGCACTCAGGCTGTTCATAGCGGGCATTGAGAACATCTTGACATAGTGTGTGTAGATACAAGTTTAAGACCTGGGTGTCTTTGTGCCTTTAATAACCTCAGTATCTGTATTCACTGAAGGCTCTTATGGCTACCAAAAGCTTTAAAGCCAACAGACACAAAGGAGGACTGCACCCTGAATCAGTTCTCTTTACAGCAGCTTCAATATGGCCAGCAGAGATTGCTGTTCAAAGGAAAAGCACAACATGCACTTCCCGTTTTAGGAGGCAAGGCCATGGATGAAGAAAAGGATATGCTATTATAGGTTCACGCTCAGCAGCAGCAGCTAGTATTTAATGCACACATGCATATATTGTGCACAAGCATGCAAATCAATGCATGCACTTATTGGTCATCCATAATGCATAATTCATTATATATGACAGGCATGTGGAGATATATACAGTGCGCAGACTCCTGCACATGATGTAAAAAAAATAGCATTTTAACCAAACTGCTCTGCTGAAGTTGCATTTTCTGCTCAGACTGGTGCAGTGCAGGTAGACAGTTTGTGGCGGCAACATCCATTGGACAGTATTGATTTTCCAATAGCAGCTTGAGCAAGCTGGGAGCTAAACTGTAGCTAGGTTAGAGTCATGTAAGCAGCACAGAGCCTGAGGCCCCCTGAGTTCAGCCTCAAGCATCACAGCCAATTCCACAGGATTATGACTTGATGGCTTCTCTTGGAAAGAGTGCTGACCCTACAGGTCACTCAAGAAAAGGTCATTTCCATTTGGAAGCCGCTCATGCGCCACAGTCAGAAAATGTTAAGAGAAAGCAGTTTATAAATTATTACTAGTCCTGTATTGTTTGTAGAATTAGAAAAGGTTACTGCTCTGCATACAATTGATGACGGATTCTTTTAAGGTACAATTAGTTTCAGAAATATGTTTTATAGAATGCACCAGACAATGAAAATCAGTGTCAAAGTGTGTTCAAAATCTCATTCCAGTCTATTTGCCAGCTGCTGCTATTTTAAAAACCGCTTACAGACATAACATTATGTGCCGATTTTCCCAACATGACTAACACACAGGTAACTACCACTGTTATATTTAAATGGACTTCAGTCATTTTTTTCCATTACCGGGCGCTCTATGGCTGCGTCAAAGCAAAACTAAAGCAAGGCTGGAGACACACTGAGTTCTCCACATTCACTTCTGTCATGATGCAGTTTCTCGTGCGATTGTGGTTTTATGAAAAAATTTGGAAAAAATGCAAATTATTTGAAATGATTGATGCTCACTAATGCAGAAGTATGTGTGTGCTGTTTTGAATGGAAACCTGAAGTACAACAGAGCTTCTGACTGGCAGAGGGTGTAGATTTGAATTCACATTAATAGTGACAAGTGTGCCTTTTCTGTAAAACTTCACTATTAATTCATATTACTTACCTAATTTATGTTGAAATTTATATATGTGAAATGGTTAAAACTGACTCACAGTTGACTCTATAGATGTACTTAAAGGTAACTAACTTGATACCAATCTGACACACTGAGTGGCTCAGACAGCCAGAAGTTTAATAGTGCAGTCTTATTAACATCTCCCCTGTCTGTGTGTTGCAGATACACCGGTGTGTTACCAGGTGGAGGGCAGCCGGCAGGCCCTGAGGGTCACCCTGTACCTGGACAGCTGTCACTTCAGTGAGCTGCCCAGTCGGCTGCAAAATGGAGGCAGCCTCAAGCTCCACACCGTGCTCTTCACCAGGGGTAAGAACTGGGCAGACTGGGAGGGAGGAACTGGAGAGAAAACAAAAAATGGTCCAGGGTGTTGCTAAATGGGTCTTGTACACAACAGTGGCAAGTGGGCCTGGGTGCTGTTCCTTTGAAATACAATACCTGAGTACCAAAGCAATAGTTTCATACAGAATTTTAGTTTAAGCATGGACTAAAATTCTTTGTAAAAATTATGGTTTAAATGTATTATATGATTTAAAAAAGACATGAAAATCACTTATGTGCACTATACACTGAGTTTAAAAACACTTTTAATGCATTATGCAGCCTCCCATACATACACGTGTACATACACACTTCCTGATAGCTTTTATTGAGTTAGATTGACGCCTTTTATTGTCCATTTAAAACGTGGCGCCTTTACGTGCTCCCTTGCTGCCATGCTCCTTCTAGTTCTCCATCAGTCTCAGCTGGCCTAGTATGAATGGATCGCATTATACATCACGCCTGTCTGCCAAAAAGCCATTCATTTTCCATACACAAGTGCCAGTTGGAACACTAACCCAATGAGAGAGTTCACACTGCTCTCTGTACTTCAGTGTGGTACAAAGTGCTGCAAGCTATTCAGCAGTGGTGACCTGTGGATGAACATTGCCACCTACTGGAAACTAGTCTTTACTGCAGGTTGGAGGGAGGAGTGTGAGGCACCTAGTGATAATGCAGATGCTGATATCTGTCCACATATAGATAAGAAGAGATCCTCTATAATAGCAAGATTTTTGGGCACTCCTCATTTAGGAGTATTATTTTAAAGTCAGGGTTAGGATTACATTGACATTAACACGTTAACATTGTTCATAATTAACATTAAAATTATGTTCATGTTAATTTAAGGGTTAATGGTGAGCTTTGAAGAGGTAAAGGTTAAAGTCAGACAGCACGAAAGTGTGATCATATAAAAATCTGTCCTTGTGGTTGATCTAAATGGCCTCCTGTCTGTTCATCCAGCACTGGAGCGTCCAGAGGGAGTGTCCCAGCAGGAGTACGCAGCCATGGAGGAGTTCCAGCAGCGCACCAACGCTGTCTCACTAGAGAAGGTCAAGGCCTACTACCGCAGACTCAGGTACACTACGCTACACTGCATCACAGCCCTCCAGTGGTTTACTCACTACCACTAGCGGGATATATTTCACCTTAAAGGTCGAGTTCATCCCATAGTGTTACGCAAGCAAGCAGAAACTACGCTTCAATTGCTTCACTTTTCTTTTAACTCTTTTCAAGGTCTAGAATTTTTCAAGTTGAGAACTGTTTTTTTGTTTATCTAGACCCACACAGACTAACAGGATTTTGTTGGCTCCATCAGTGGCTCATTTAACGATGCCAAATGGCTCCTCCTAATCAACTGTTTCTCAGACATCAGCATGTGTAGTTTTTGCAGACAGCTATTTTTGCAAAATGCTCTGCTGATTTGTTAAAATGCATTTGATGAATCTGGCTGATGTTGTCTTTATAGTTTTTAGAGTGTAATAAGTGTAAACTTTTAATGTAGTATTTTCAATTTATAAATATTTACAGAGTCACTTTAGTTATTGTTTATTGCCGTGTAACATGTTCATGGCTTTTAAATGGCCTGTTAATATGGTCAGTATTTCTGATATCTGCATGCTAATTCCCACAAAACTGCCCATGCAACATCAATAAATGATGAAATGTGTAGTGTAGCAGATGCATATTCTATAAAGTGAAGTGCTCTAGATCGATGACTCAGCTCTCACACAGAGTGAGTCAGAGCAGAATAAATCTGTAGATTTTCAAACGAGTTGGAACTAAAAACTAAAACAGACGCATTTTTGTCCTTGCAGGGCTTTCTATTTGGAGAAGTCCAATCTCCCCACAGACTCAAACACCACTGCAATGAAGATAGACCAGGTAAATATACACATACTCTGATGTGTTTCCCATTTACTGCTTTTGCCTTGGACATGTGTTTTTTATCGCGCAACTTATATCATGTTCTTGTTACATAAGTCCATTTTTTATATAATGTTGTGACTGAATATAAATGCAAGCACAGATACTGGGCCTTGAAGTTAGAGACCTGCAACCAAGCATTTCAAAAGTAAGATGAACTGGTGTCCTGTTCCCTCCACTGGAAACCCCCTCTAGCTCGTCAAGACTCCCCTATTAACTCTAACTAACCTCAACACTTCAACATTATAAACTGCTTCCATTTGAACCTGAAACCTAGTGTCCCAGACTGACTGTAGCTGAAATAGAGTCCAGTGATTAAAGTTGAATAGAACATACAGTAGTTTCGATATATATAGACTGCAAAGAGTTGAACCTCTTTGTGTTATTTTTGATGGTTTTCCCTCTATTTCTGCTGGTGTGCCACCTTAACAAGTCACTTATTCTACTTAATTTAGTGTTTAATATTAGAAATATATCAAGTAGTGTGAGATTATTTCACTTGTTTCTAATACAAATCAATTTTTGTTTTCAAATTTAGTTGATATTACTGTGACTGATATATTTGGAATTATGTCAATAGCTTGCCTTGAAAAAATTGCCAGAACTGAAGACATTACTGTATATAGGAAACAAGTGACCCTTTTCCTTTGCTTAGTTTCATAAAATACGGTTTTCCACTCTCAATAGTAGTCTAAATGACTTGCTAAGATGGCCACTCTTATGATATTGTATTGTACCATCTTGTCAACAGTCACTGACCCTCTCCAACCTTCACTGTCTTTTCCTAATAGCTGCTGCGACCCCTCAACACACTGGACGATCTCTGTCGACTAATGCAGTCCTATGTCAACGCGCGCCAGAGTTCCCAAGGCCACCCGTCAGGTGTCAGCGTGCTGTGTGTGTCCTCCGAGCTGTGTAACCGTCTGGGAGCCTGCCACATCACCATGTGTGGTACAGGCATGCAGAGGTCAGCCTGGCACCTCGCCAACATTATTATACTGCTTGTGTAGTACAACTAGACTGTCAGCTGGAATAAGGATTAACACAGTGCAGAGTGGATGACACGCACCACTGAGCCTCAAAAGCAGCCTTGCCTCATTGTCTGGATTCATTTCTAGTTCGAGGTGTCCAGCAGGTGCACATATGGACATACGGGTGTTTTGTTACAGCGGCCCACACAATGCTGACCTTTTGACATTTTTCTCCTTTGCAGATGTACCCTAAATGTGACACTGGAGCAGGCAATGATCTTAGCCAGGAACCACGGTCTCATGCCACGCTGCATTATGCAGACCATGGACATAATGCGCAAACAGGTAAACCTCAGGGGCAGTCGATCCCAGGCTCAGGTCCAGTAGAGATACCTCAGGGGGTTGTATGACATCCTCAGTAGTGTTTCTTTATGCTTGTACTTTTGTATTTTAGAAATGATTTTAGTATGCAGAGGGATTTTGTAAAATGTTTCAAATCAGCATCACAGTGTTAATAAGTCTATTTTTCCTGATGTTGATGTCACGATTTAGAAAATGTACACAGAAATTTTGAAGTTTGATATTTGATGCAGTTATCTGTTTTCCACATGAATCCATTATATCAGACAGTGGGTTTAGCCATTCTAAGCAATCAAGCTAACTGCAATATGGTCACTGCAGAGCTTATAGCATATGTTTTCTCTTCTACCAGGGGGCAAGAGTTGAGCTCTCTGCTAAGAATCTCAAGGTAATGGACCAGATGCCTCCATCATTCCCAAGGTATGGTATAAAACCACTTCCAGGCACCTCTTTACACACATCAGTACATTATACCATTTATGTTCTTAGACGGATTCCCTCATTTGAAGTTGTTCTTTCTCCACAGGCTCTTCAAGCTGTGTTTGCCACCCTCAGATGGAGAACTCTAAATCGTCACTTCAGAGAACTCATCTGAGAAAGGGTGAATGTGGGAGAGGAAGATAAGATGAGAGATGACAATAACAAAAGAGTGCAAGTCTCACTGCTTTCGTTCCAAGAGACACTGCCAATGGAAAGACCCTTGCCCTCCCCCTGCCCCCCCCCTTCACCGCTCCAGTTACACAGGGATCATTCCACCATAGATACCACTAGAGTCTTCAGTGCAACATATGGGCTGAACGAGACTGTACAAATGACTATTGTCAGTTACCAGGGAGCATGTACAGTGAGACTGATGCAGCCTGAAACTGAAGATTAATCATGTACTGTTATACTGGGAAACCCCCCCAGATAGAAGTGTTATTACTTTGGCTGTCTGTCTCCACAAAGCTGACATGAATGACTTGACAACTGCTGCAAAATACTCACAAGAAAAGTGAAAGGGAGATGTCAGTTTGTGGTCTCCATAAAGAAGACATCCACAGTGATTCTGCTCATAACTGAGCTCTTACTATTAACTGGATTAACCAAACTACCTGTAGCTGACTGTCATCCTGAATGCAGATGTTATCCATTTTGCCTTGGACTGCAACTCCAGAGAGCTATGTCTTTCTCTGTCTGGGCTGGTGTTCCCCAGGGCTCAATGTTTGGACCCCAAGTGAAGTAGAATAGTTGTGAATAGAATACCCTGCTATTCATGTATGTTAGCTGGCTAAATAGATGTAGAAAGGCAAAGAATAGACAGAAAGGTGGAAGGTAGGAAATGAGGGAAAGATGGTTAGATAGAGGGGCAGGGAATGGGGGGGGGCTGCTTTTTCTTCAGCCCGTTGCATGTGGTTACTGTGCAATTACTGTAGGTTTAGTGTGAGTACTGTATTACTGCACTATATGAAGGATAGTTATTTATTGTGTCCGGAAGGAGCATTTTTATCCCTCACTTATACTTATATCAGGTATTAAAGAATCTAAAAGCATTCCAGCCTACGTATTGAACAGTATTTAAAGGACCAATGGCATGCCATTTTTTTTAGATGTAACTGCTTGTGTATTTTATTTATATGTTTGGACTTTTATCACATCAGGAAGTGTTAATTGATCTTCAGGGAAAGCAAGGGAGGGAAGACGATCAGAAGCTAGCTAATCAGAATCAGGACAAAGAAAGCTAAAGCAAACTACGAGACTGTTTTTCAATAAGCAGCCATGTCAACAGGTTGGGATATTGAGTCATTGTTAAATTATTAATATATTAATTCAAATGTACTAGTTGAAGGTTTGCCTTCTGTTAACTAAGACATTATTTTGATTTTTAAATTGGTTTTTACATCGTCTTGGGACTATTGTATTTACTGTAGGTATTAAAATAAGCACAACGATTGGTCCATTCAAGGTGCAGTGTTAGCAAAAAGTACTGTAAGTGGTTTGTGGATGGTGTAAAACAAAGGGATTCTTTCAGGACTGAAACACAGTAACATTATTTTACTGAAGATTTTAATTTCTTGTACATACAAACTGTAACAATGTCGCAGAAAAACGATAGGATGTGTCTCACAGCAGCAGAGTAATGCTATAAGTTAAATTGGATTATTTTTATGGAGATAATATAGTATATAAAACATTTTCTATTCGTGACTGTGCATTTGAAGAGGAGCTGTTTCTCTTTGCTGAGCGTAACCTCACTGACAACTTGTTGTTTTTGACTGTTAAAAAGGTTCGACGTGCATTTCAAGAAACTGTCGTTGACATGCTGCATTCATTAGACGGATCACTTAGTCCTTTTTATTTATTCAAAAGCCGTCTGCTTCCAAATGTGCATGTTGGAATCGTCTCCACACATCCCCCTGCACTAGCATGGCCTCTGTAAATTTGCATCCCTCTAATAGACTCATTTACATTATTGTAATTTCCCTTATCAAATCTTAATCTGAGCATTACATAAACTCAGAAAGCAGGAGGAGATTCCATTATTTGGTTTTAAGTGTGTTTCACCGGTTTAAATTAGCTAATGACTGCAGCATGTTGGTGTAGCTGGACAAACAAATATGTCACTGATTACATTTATTTACATTATTCTAATGTTTTTGTATATACTTTATTTGCAATTTTATGTTGCTTGAAAATAACTGTACAAAGGATCTTTGTTGAATCTTTCTAAAATTATAATTGTAAATGCAATCCTAACAAGATAGTAAATAAAATGTTCACAGTATGATGATTTGTTTTGGTGACCCAACAGAGGACAGTGATGTCCAATATTTGTCTTGTAATATTCCTCCTTTAATGTATCTTACACGTGTTTGTGATGCCTGGTTAACTTGACTTGAATGACACAGATCTGTACATCTCTTTGTCTGCACACACACCATATCATCAGAGTGTGACTAAGTGCTACTGGAAGATAGACTGAACTGTTTTTTTCAGTCCATTTACACATAATGCTGCTTTAAGTCTCAGCACATCAGCTGCATTCTGCTTTCTGGCTAACCTGGTGTTTATCATGGGGGAATTGGATTCACTCAGAACATACTGCTATACATTATGGAGTCATTTATGTTCATATTAATGTACATGCTTTTACATTTCAGTGAAGGCTGAGATGTCTTGAGTGCTGCTTTCAGATTAGTCCTTTCCTGTCAAACCTAAAAAAAACCACACCCTGACATAGTTTTAGGTGTCCATTACACTGACTGGAGAAATCTGTAAATATTCCACAAACATGCAGCATGAAATTTTTTGCAGCTTCTCTCTTGGACTAGGAGAATATGGAAGGTTATATAAGGATAGATTTTTATTTTATTTTAAGAAACAAGACACTTTCATTTTCCTCTCCTCATAATCAATAACTTGTAACTGTTTTGACAGAATGCACTAGAAAAAAGCTGTTTGCACATTCAATCTAACTTCAAATCATGTGCATTTCTCTCCTCCCCGTGTCTGTCAAATGGCCGGAAGGGGCTAAGGTAAAAGCATCCACTGTGCAGTTTCGCGTGCTTATTGCAATTGGTTTTTCTTAGGGGGGACCGACACCGACTGCATTCACCACCAGCACACACCCCTCAGCACCGGTGATGCATCCCCGCGGCAAGGGCACGGACAACTCCTCGTTAGAGTCGTCTCGACTTTAGAATGGTGCAGAAATCTCTCAACGGCGGGGTTTACCCAACTCAAGCCGGGGAGAAGAAGCACAAAGTAGGCTTCGTCGGTTTGGACCCCGGTGCTCCTGAATCCAGCAGGGATGGGGCGCTGCTCATTGCGGGTTCGGAAAGCACCAAGCGGAGCAGCATCCTATGCAGACCGAGGTCCAGCATCTCCGGCGGGAGACCCAGACCGTCGAAGAAAAATGCCAGCTATCGAAAACTACAGAATTTTCTCTATAATGCGCTGGAAAGACCGCGGGGATGGGCGTTCATCTACCACGCTTATGTGTAAGTGATGTTGGCATGTTGATTCTGTCACCGTGGCCTTTTTTTTTTTTTTTTACTTTGGGACACACCGCTGTCACCCTGTCAGTTTTTTTTTTGTTGTTTTTTTTTTAGGATGGGGGAAGCTGCTGTGGAGTTTTGCGGGGTTTGTCTCCTACATTGATCAGATGGCGCATTAAAGGTTTGCATGGTGCCAAGCAGATTTCAGGAGGGAGGGTATCACTTCACCTGCAGAACTCCTGCTACAACTCTTAATACCGCAACTCATGCTTATGTCAGGCTGACATGTTTGATCTAAATGTTCATGCTGATGGAGAACAGTCTGTGTTTAACATTTTACACACTCCTGTTTCTCATTGATTAGAGTTCGCATGTGTTGCGGCAGCATTTTCAGCACCGCGGTCTGTGGACAGCTCCGCGCCGCGTCAGTACTTCCACTAATTAACGTTGCAGTCCAGCTCTGCACAGTCATGTGCACTCTACATACATCCAGCATCTGTGCAGGCAAAGGGAGGTTTCTGGAAACTACAGCTAGTAAATTAGACAGTGATCTTCTTGTGGCCAAAACATGGAGAGATTTTGGTTCAATACGAAATATTGACACGTCATAAATAATATAGGTTAGTGATGTGTGACCTCTGATCGGTGGTCAGCATTTAGGCAAGCAACCACCCATGTTATTTTAGGGTAAACATGGCTTCATTCTCAGACTTTAAAGTGGTACTGCAGCAATTTAGTGGTGCACTTCCCTAAAGTTGGAGGACTGACAAGTCCTTTTTTTTTTAAAGAAACAATGATCAGAATCTGTGCAGCAGACATCCAGACATCAGATCCTACATTTCCCATAATGCAACCAATAGCATGTTTTAGTCAGACCCTCCCTGCCTCATATGCAGGCTCTCTTACAAACTCCAAGTCTGAAATGTAGTCTTTCTGTTCAAAAATATTGTTGTCATCCATTTCTATTGTCATTTTCTAGTAAACTGATCTGTATGTGTAATATCAGTGGAGTTTTATTTTAATACATGTAACTTCCTTTACTATTAAGATGGAAACTACAGTTGGTAGTTTACCCTCCAGCCATACCTGAAACCTTTCGATACAGTGATACTGCATGCTTGGTAGTGGGGAGTTGAAATGGCCACGGCATTAAGGAATTCACTGTGCGTAGCATATCGACTCCCCAGAGACGGCTGGATGCCCAGAAGAAGGCCTGCGCTTTAATGTGAAACCACACACACACACACACACACACACACACACACACACACACACACACACACACACACACACACACACACACACACACACACACAGGCCCTCTGGGTGCTTTTCAAATATTAACTGAATACTATAGCAGCCAGATAAAACTCCTCCTTCGCCATTTGTTTTGCTTTTTTATTGACCAGTGTCACTCTCAGGAGAAAGTGCTAGCTTTATGGCTGAATTTAGTGCAGGAAGCAGTGGTGGTGGTTTTTTGTAGGATAATACAGCATTTGGAAGCCAAACTACACCAAGCAACCTAGTTAGAACAGGGTCAGTAGCATGTGTGCTGCCTAAAATCAGAATTCTCTGGAAAGCACGTTGGAAATTAGTGCACGACTCTACCCTAAAATCAAGAAATCGGAAAGGGGACAGAGCAGATGATCATAAAAAGTCTTGCAGACACACCTACACTTAAAGTTCACACTATACCATCCAGTTTGCAAAAGAACATCTGCATAGAGTAACTACAACTCCACCTCTATTCCATTTGTCTCTTCGATACATTATTCATTGTCACCACACTTCATTTAATCCACCAACTCTTCCAGGCAGCTGATTTATAAAACTATCATGTGCTGACTGTAGTCAAATCTTTCCCCCTCCTCCTTCATTTTTCAACTTATCTCTGCTCCAGAAGACAAAAGACGTTTGGCATAACAAAACAACACCAACTACCTTGAACTGACAAAGACGGCACTGCAAAATGTGCTCGTGCTCAGAAAACAGCTGTTTTCTTTTTGATGGGTAACCTCCTGAAATGTTGGGCAGGTGTTTTCCTCCTCCGGCTCGTTTGTAATGCATGTGCGAATGATCAATACGTGGAACATGAGTACCTATATCTCGAGTACTCTGTCTTGCTGCCTCTCGTCTCGCTCTCTCTCACTCCAGCTATCTATCTTGCTGTCTGAGACCAAGGCCGCTCTTCCCCTCCTGTTCTGTCGCTCGTCCAACATCAGTTAAAAGGAAGAGAGACAGTGATCCACAGTCAAGGATATTCATGTGGATCTGAATCTTTAGGAAAACACGTCGTGCTGTAACTGTCTGAGAAAACTGAAAAATCCTTCTACAGCAAAGACTTCTGCTGTCAGACTAGTTTCAGCATGTCTCTGGTCTTTGTTGATACCAATTCTGAAAGGAGGGACAACTTGCAAACTTGTTTCTAGCTACAGCTCGACATCCTATACTGATCCATCCAAGCGATAGTATGTTCCTGCCCTGTTACATAGATCAGGGCTCTGATATCTCCACTAAACTGGCTTCAAGACAAGCCTCGTCACTGTGTGCTCTCTTGCAAGAAGCACCAGCTGTGTGAGAAACACCCAAGGGCCTCTGCAGCCGAAACATGACAAAATGTGTCAGTTCTGCACCAAAGTGGAACAGGAGACTGCTCGTGACGAGAACAGCAAAGAGACGAGGGCAAAACAAAAGAGTTCACAAAGTGTTCAATTAGTGAAAACAAAATAAATGCTTCCGTTAAACTTTATTCACAAAGTGATTTAGAGAGACAGATTGAGGACACGGTCCAGTTATTCACTATTCTGCTGAGCTGGCCAGCTGAAGACAAACTGGGGAAGAAATAAGGCGAGGACGGTAGCAGACAGATGCTGGCTGCCAAGCTGCTGAGATGTGATCGAGTGGTTTGGTTTAGGAGAAGATGGGTCTAAATGCTGAGTCCTGTCAATGGGTTATGATTAGGAGTGGATTATGTCCCACTGTGATTTTGATGAGAAGCCCCAGCAAGCTGTTAGGACCTTTTAATAATTAATAATGTTGTCCTTCATGATGTTGACATGAGAGCTCCCATAAGATACACAAATTCAAAACTGCTACAGCCTTTTTTTTCCCTTTCTGGCAATGAGCAGTTAGCTCATGGCGACTATTTTTCTGTGAAACTGACTTTACTGAGTCATGTTTATGACTCTTCCTCATTTGTGCTACTGATACAGTATGTTTTAGTATTTATCATCAACCTGATGATGTCACTTGTGTCTACAGAGGCTGCTGTCAGCAGGTTACAGAAGCTAATTAAAGCTAAACTAAGCTAAATTTGTTTGTTACAGTGTTATGAATTCAGTGATGACAGTCATAATGGGGCTTAATTATTCAAGGCCAACTCACTGTCAATCGAATCATAGCACAAAGTGTTTTTTTAAGGTTTAAAGGTCCAATGTTAGGTGCAAAGATAATCACCTAAAAATAACAGTAGCTATGTGTTTGTTACCTGTTACGGAGTCAGCCATGTTGAACCGAGGGTGTTGCAATCCGCAACCACACCTAGATGTTAGATGTCACTAAATCCTACATACTGGCCCTTTAAAACAGCTTTAATCTATATTTTGTCATTGGGTATTGGGTTGCTGATTCATTATTTCCTGTTTTATGTTGAAAGAGTTTTTCCTAAGGTGTCTTGTGTTACTTTACTTCCTGCCTTTGTCTTTTTCCCACCTGTTTTCTGTTTCACCTCTGCTCACTTAGTTACTTATTTGTATTTAGACCATGTGTTTTCTCTCTTTCCTTTGTCATATCGTCTGTATCCATTCTCCAGTCCTTTGTTCCATCTTTGTGCTTTTTCCTGTCTTCATGCTCCCAGTCTTTCTGAGTTCTGGATTTTTGTTTGGTTGGATTTATCTTGGATTATTGGATTTAGTTTGTTTTGCCTATACTCATCAGCTGACTTTTGTTATTTTGTGTTTGCCAACCTGTTCAGTAAGTTATTAAAGTTACATTCTGTTTACTTAACCTACCTGTCTCCATTTGGGTTCACTTCTTGAAATATGACAGTGACATATTTCTGTTTTCAGAGCAATCTTCAGAGTTTTATAGCATCTTCTAGCTCATTGTTTTGATTTTATGGTCCCCAACTTTACTGTTTTGGTTCAGTCTCACTGGTTTCATGGCGTTCTGTTTTGAATGTAACAGGTGCCTATTTTTATTTATTTTATTTTTTTTTCAGTGGAAAGGCTCTGGTAAACCAGCTGTACACTTCCTGCTGAGCTCCAAATGCCAACCAGAGAAAGTTAGGGACTGGTTGGGAAATATAGTGCAGCATTTATCAGCTAAAGAACGTGTTATTTTCCTCAGAGGTGGGTAGAGACCAAAAACAGAGCTATAAGGACTATGACCTACATTTGTCAGATGGACAATTCCATCCATTTTTGGTGAATGTGTACTACTTTAGATTGCCTGTAGCATATCTAAACACACTTTGGTGAGTCTGATTTGACATAAAAACCATAGAATTGTTTATTTTATCATTTGAATGAAATGTTATTTCTGTAATTGTACTGCTGCTACATGTATCCGCTCTGTATATTCTACATCTACTGGGATCTGTCCTGGAAGAAGGATCTCTCTTCTGCTTTCTCCTTTTTCTCCCATCCTTTCTTTCCTTATCTGAGCCGAATTCACAGGACTATCATAATCTATCACAATCTTGGAGATGACATTCAATATTACACCAAATAATAAAGTCATCTACTCGCGCTGATTTTGCAGATCCATAGATACCAAGAACACTATCTGGTGCTCCTCCAAGCTCCTTTTTTTTTGCCACAATTTTGTTTAGCATCTTTTCCACATAAAAAATGCAAACTTGCAAACTCACTTGAATTGAAATTCCTTAATTTGCATTGTATATTAGATTGTTTGCTGATATAGTTTTCACTTGGCAGCCTGCTCTAAAACTACAAGGAACATTAGTTTAGAGTGCATGTTTGGTAGGTATATTGTTCTCTTTCTTGGTTTATTTCTTAATACAGAATACTCTTTACTTTACTTTATTCTAGACGTGCAATATACAAGAAGTAAAGACTTCTTTTTCTAAAACAGGAAAGCCTCCTTTGGTATTTCCCTGGCTGCTCTAAATGCTGCCTGCACTGCAAGGTACCTCGGTGGCTCATAAGGAACACAATGACAGCAGGTAGCAACACTAGCAGGGTCACTCATGTATTTATTTACACAAGATAAGTGCCCCAGAAAGTCATCATCACCCTCAAACATCTGCCCCCCTGAGGAGCCCGCAAAGTGGACGCCGCAGTGCCGGCACATGGTTTTCACAGGCACTATTTGCTTAGTGAAAAATACCCCCCTTCCTTATTTGCTCTCGAGTTCGTCGCAGTCTAAATTTAGCGTGATGAGTATGTCTCAGTAGGCAATGTTGTGCTGAGAGGGGCAAATCAATGTTTCTTTATCTGCAGCTCAGGAGGAAATGCAGGCTTTTCTGCTTCCAACAACAGCCCCCTCCGCTTGATTGATCAATCGTCACGTTCTTACTGATGTCGTCCGGACCTCTGTGGCAACAAGTGGATGTGTGTGTGTTTCTGCCCGTGGCTGTTTGTCTACTCTGAAGATGTGATTTTCACACTAAGTGGATTTTTATTGGGGACAGGGATGGAAATCCAGATGAGAGGACATATAAATAGAACTCTGTCACATCAGTGTTTGTTACCATAGAGCTCTATTTAGGCGGTGCATGTGGCAGAATTTTACTTTTTTAGTAGAAGAAGCATCAATGTATCTCACTGAGAGAGAATCAGAAACAATTGATCATCCTTCTATAACTGGGCCAATAGAATGAGAAGTAATTTGTGATAGTGCTTGCTTTAAAGGTCCACTATGTAAGATTTAGAGGGCACTATTTACAGAATATTCGAAATTGCAGAAATTGATTAAAACACATACCTGTGTTTTCATCAGTGTATAAACAACTCAAAAAAAAAAAAGAATCATGTTTTTGTATCTTAGAATGAAACTTTTATATCTATAGATGCTTCAGGTCCCCTTCCATGGTGTCAGCCATGTTTAACCAAAGGCAATCCGCAACCACACCTAGATGCTACTGAATCCAACACACTAATCCTTTTAAAGCAATTCTTTTAAATCCATATTTTGTCATGGTTGTTGGTTGCTGGTACGGTGTTTCCTGTTTAATGTTGAAAGACTTTTTCCTAGGGTGTACCTTTTATATCGACAGACATTGCAGGTCCTCTTCCACAGAGTCCACCATATTGAAATGCAGTGTTTCTACAGTAGCCCAGAACAGACAAACCTGATCTGGATAGGGCTTTTTCCATTTTTTTGCCCATTTCACAGCCACCATAATTACTCCTTCATGCTAGCAGGAGATGGTGACACGATGGGGTTTTAATCAGTAGCTACACCCGTGCCACTAAATCATACACACTGGTCCTTTAAAATTTAACCACTCAATATTTTGGGACATACTCTTTGCTTTCTTGCATAGCTGAAAAGATTGATAGCACTCTCATGTCATGTATGCATAATATGAATGCACAGCTAGGCTCATTAGCATCAATGCTAGAAACATGGAGAAACAGCTAGCCTGGCTCTGTTCAAAGATGGAAAACCAAGCTCACTGAACACATTATGTATAATTTGTTTAATACATATAAAAAACAACTATCATAACAACAAAATATGGATTTAATAGGAGTTATGTGTGGGGCATTTTATTGTGAGTCAAGCTACCACTTTCCCCCTGCTTCCAGTCTTTATGCTACACTAAACTAACTAGATGCTGATTGATGTAATTTCACATTACAAATAATAATCTTGTCTAACTTCGTGGAAGAAAGGTATTTCCTAAGATGTTATTAACTTTTTCAAATAGAAAATTGGTCCCTTAACACAATTTCAGTTTGTATCATGCCTCCACTGCAGTCAGACACTCTAAATTACCCTCCATATCCTGACAAGACCTCATGTATATTTGACCATGTCTCCCAGCAAAACTTTCCCACATCCATGAGCTGCTATATGTATCCACAGACAGTATGATGGAGAGGTGTGAACGAATCTGCTGATGGCAAAGGGAATGATAGGTGAGTAGCTGTGGAAGCTAATTGTTTGACTGCTTCAGGAGGCAGGTTCTGTCCCTCTCCTTTATCAGCAAGTGTCCTCATTAGTAGGTGCTGATGAGCTTGGCAAGGTCGAGTCAGGAAAGTTACATAAACTGATGTCCAATTAGACTTGCAGACAGCCAGCTTCTTTGTCCGCAACATTTAATTTCAGTGGTTATATGTGAGGAATAAACAGAGATCTGCTTTAATTTTAGAATAAGTAGGAGCCTTTTGTTATTTTGATACTACATGGAGTTAATTACTGGAAGAAAGATACAACCCCCACAACAATGTAAACAGCTGAACTGATTTTATGCACTCTCATAGTGCAAGCTACAGCAGACTTGCTTCAGATGGTAAAATGGCAAGTGACTGTGACAAGTCAAAGTGTTGTAAATGATAAGTTATGAAGTATCTGACTCCTTGACTGACAGACCTTAATGTACCTTGTGACTACAGCTGAAAAGACAGGAACATCCAGCATCAAACTATACAATGTTTTTTCTGGAGCAAAAGAAATCATTTGAATCCCTTAGAGCTCAAGATCAGTTCAAAGCCTTTTCAGTGGATATAAAAATTGTATCTTTACTCTTGCTGGAGCAGGAGGAGGAGATGAAGGTAATCATTTAGGCATTAAATGGATGCTGAACAGAGATAGAAAAGTATTTTTGGCATTGCTGGCATATATACTATATGACATATGATGAACACTAGAAGAGCAAAATACTGCAAAACTGAATGACTGAAGAAGAAGAAAGCTAAATTATGTTAGGAGTTATAAAGTGTTGTTAATTTAAACTGACACAATCTACACCGACTGTGATTACACCAGAGAAGCCTTTCAACAGCATAAAGCAGTACTGGTCACTGAGACATGTTTTTTGAGCTGTAAACTAACTTTTATGACTGTACTCTGATGAAACACATCAATGATGTGGTAATGATGGTGGTAATTCTGACATCTGACCTACCAAATTCATAAAAATCAGCATTTGATGGGTTGAAAATAGCTCAATATGCCATCTACTGTTTTAAATCACCCTGAACCTTTTAAGGCCAATGCTGACATAGAGTTTGTGGTCTGGACTACATCCTTTCCCTTGATGATGATCCCATGCACTGACACTCCCCCACAGACACAGTACACTTTGATTAGCTACATATAGTTGCTAGCTTAGCTACAACACAGGTACCACCCAGACATTTTTACAAACAGTTGTGAATGCGCTTCTAGTGACTGCCAGAGCTCCAGTGATATAGAGCTGTCATGATAACCGCACGGCCGCATGACTGCATGACAGAATAGTCGCAAAAGCATGGATGCATACTGCATGAGGGGTCAGTGGTGATAAACGTCATAACCACAGGCGGTACCATCAAAACCATACCAGCAGACTCTCTGATATGATACAATACGATAATTTTGCAAACTGCAAACAAGGTCAATTGTGACTCTTTCTATTAAGAATTTTTGATCATTAGAGATTTTTATATTTGTAAAATCTTCCTTGAGCCTTTTCCCTGAGCGATTAAATAATCTGTGATGTGGGCCCTGTAACCAGGAAGCAAACCTGGAAGCCAGAAAACCTTTTGTACCGGGTTTACTAGGCCAGCAATTCTAATTGGATTGAATCTTTGGGTCCAGTATCCAGTTCTATAGTAAATTTTTTAAATTTGTGGCAGGGAGGGAGATAGCAGATTCTGGGGGTGCAGTGACACTTTAATAATCCAAACTATACAGACAAGCTGCAGCCTTAAAGCAGAATGTAATAATAGCTTTCTTGATGCATGAAGAGCTCACTTTTCCCAAGCAAGCCTTGAATGCTGTAGCCATCAATGATGTATGAGAAGCCAAAAACACACATATGCTGTAGATGTAAGAGAGAATGACCTCAATCTAACCCGACAAAGTAAAAGGTACAGAACTGGTGTGGCTACAGCTAAATGTGATGAGCTCATTTAGCTTTTTTGCTAGCTTTATGCCACTGATGAAGAAAAATAAAGAGTATCATAAAGAATCAGCTCACGGACCTCACTGCTGCTACATACCATTGATCTCTGCTGCTTCACTCTGAATGGCTGACAGCCAGTGGCCGCTGCCAAGAGTTTAGCATGCCAAAACAGAAACTACCGCAGCAGAAAAAGGGAAATCAGGTGAGCTGCAGTTGAGAGCTCAAATAAATTCTAGTAAAAAAAAGTTTTGTTATTATTATTATTTAAAAAACATTAAAATGATCCAGGCAGGATTGATGAGGGCTAGATGAAGGATAATGGAAAGTAATTTTGCTTAGATGACCTTGTGCATCAGAATGTTCAGCCAGATTCACTCTGAATTTTATGGAATTTAGGCTACCTGGAAGGGAAGACTCTGAGGCAGACTATGACTGAGACGACCTGTAATCTATATCAGGATTAAGACAAGAAAGACATTTATCTTGTACACTTGTATTATCAGAGTTAAGCTTTAGCTTTTTGTGTCTGAACTACTGAACAGATCATTGTCAGAGCAAAAAAAAAAAAAATGTCTTCTTAACATGTGAAGCAAGTTTTAAAATTGGATTTTGTTTGGATTTGGAATAAAGTAAAGATCAGGTCTAAGTAAAGATCTCCATTAGTTTGATTTGCTGACAGGATCCAGTCTCAGGGCTGGTGTAAGCTCTCAGTGAAATTTTGACATGATGGCCCCCCTGTACATTTTTAAAATTGCACAAATCAATATTTTTGTGTGAATAATGGATGAAATCACTATGTCTAATGGAAAGGTGTCTCTACTGACAAACCCACAAAGAGTTATCACCCAACTCTGCAGTGTTTTCACCTCTTTTAGCCATAGACAGTATAAAGAATGGAGGTTGTATTCATGATGTCACTCACAGGTTTCTGAAGAGCCATTGTGAAGCTCAAAGTGTGGTGTCTCTGGCCGCCTTCCAGCTAATCTAAAAATGGGCAAAGAGGTGGATCGTCGGCGGAGCTGAGACAGACAGAATGAAGCCTGGGTGCTCAAACAAGCCATCTGTAACTGCACCCACCAGTCAAAGCGACCCTGCTGTTAAATATGCATAACTTTAAGCCTTAATATAATTTGAACGCGTGAGTTAAAGAAAAATTCACACTCAGTACAGTTGTCATGAACAGGGAAATTAGCTATAGAAGTTTTAATATGGGGGGTTATGGAGATTGAATCGTTCTGTAGTCACCCTCAAGTGGCTGTTGAAGGAACTGCAGTTTTTGGTACTCCCACATTGGCTTCACTTCACTGCCATGCTTGCATTGTTTTGGTTTTTTTGGCCTGGGAACTCTGCTCTCATCAGTTGTGTTTTGTTTACCTGTGCAGCACCAAACAGCACAGAGAAGTTAGCAACTAGCTGGTGATCATAGTGATGCACTTAGCAGCTACAGCAAAAAGCCAGATAATTTTCTCTGGGGTGCGTGGAGATCAAAACAGAGCTAAAAGGCGAGTGAATATTGGACTTACATTCAGAAACACAGCTCCAAATAAACGCTTTATTAAACCATGTCTGCCGGATGTGTAAATAGGTATTACTTTAGCCATGACAAACATCGTACAACTTTCTGCATCATTTAAACCAACTGATGTAATATAATAATAAGGCAAATGATAGGTGAGTACCCGTGATTCTCAGTGCAATATCTTGTAGAACACTACATATCTATGCTATGTCTCATAGCAAAAACGATAATTCGCATATCTATACAGTAAACTACATCACTTCCATGGAGCATGGGCTCATTGGTGTAACACCTGATCTCATTCTGAGGAGATACTTACTGTCATCCCGCAGTATCTCTACTATGATTAATGCCGGTTGAGCCTGCGTCTTTTAAAATTCTGCATTGTCCCAGTATTGGGTTTCACCAGGCACTCTCCATTAGCTCGGCTTCTGGATTCCTTCCAGAAGATCTTTTCTAAAGAAAGTCCCTGAGGTCGGGCCCTGCTGTGCCTCTTCCTCCTCAAATCACATGTTATCTTCCATCCAATAAAGCGCTCGGCTGATGGTCTCAGTCAGTACTCTCAAGGTGTGGCTGCAGAATTGATTTTTCTTCTAAACCTCTTTAATGTCTTAGAATCACATTCATCTACTGAAAACCCTCAACCACCACTTTTCTTTTTCATTTAAAAGAATAGTTGGTTTTATTGATCTTTGAACTGATTTTTAATAGTTTGGTTAATGGTGTTTGTGGTGTTAATGTCTTAACAAAGACTTCTGACATTAATTTGACATCCTATGCTGAAAAAACTTAATATAATTACTTCTACAGAAGGCAGATAATGTTGTTTAGACTTCAAGAAGGAAGTTCAGTTGTTTTTTTTCTTTCCCGTGAATAGCCATGACTGACACAGCCTGTAAACACACTCACTCTGTCTAATGAGACCAGGCACACAGAAGCAGGTTAACGGCTGATGTTACTCTGTGTTCTCACACTTACAGGTTATAGGATCTCCGGTACACACACCAGGTCATTTAAGGTTTCTTATATGAAACTGTAGCATGACTGAATTCAGTTCATTCAAAGAAAATCTGTTTTCAAATGAGCACTCACCTCACCTCATTTTTCTTTCTTATTTACTCACCAGTTCACTCATTTACTCATTTGAACTGAGCTGCTGCTGTCGCTGCAGTTTGGCTTGTTTCCACTAATAAAGGCACCACCCAGGATCTGCAGCTCTGATTATTAATTCAGTCCCCACTTAAGCTTTAGGATTTGATTAGCAGATGGCACATTATGCTATCGCAGCCATCACAACAGCTGAAGATTAAATCCAATGTGGAAATGTGTGGTTGATCCCTAATGGTCTTGCTGTACATATAGCTATAATTTTCATTTATTATGTTTTTAACCAAATAAGTTGTCCCACTGATAACTGTTGACAGTTCTGTTGCATTGTTTCTGAAAGGCACGGTGCTCTTAAGTTATTCAAACATCATCTATCTGCAATCAAATTGTGCCATTGTGTTGGAGTTACAGCACAAGTGTTAGAGGTCAATCTCAAAATCACCGCACATACAACTAAACCACCTAGACACCACCAGGGGAGAAATTATGTTGGGCGAACTCAACATTTTCTTGTAGATATTACAGCATCAGACAGTAACTTTTGTTATTTTGATATGTGTCTTGATCTTTTTAAAGTAATTGTTCCATCCATGGAATATTCAGACATACGGATGTCTTGAGTTGTGTCTGCTGGACTGACAGATGTCTTGACCCGTAACACACACCACCTGCTTCAAACACTGAATGCACAAAATTTGGATTTTGTGGTCTAATTGACAAGCATGGTGGTTAGCAGTCCCTTGGAAATTCCTCACTGACATTGCAGATGTTTTGTCCATATGTTTCAACATCAAGCCAGCTGTTTTGCTAAATACCGAGCGTCCTACCTGTATCTAAGATAGGATTTAACAAATTTGACAATAACATATTTAAAAAAAGAAAAAGCAATGACTGTTTGTGTATGTTTTCTTATGTCTTCCAGCTTCCTCTTGGTCTTCTCCTGTCTCATACTTTCAGTCTTTGCCACCATCAAAGAGTTCAAAAATAGCTCAGAGAGTGCCTTGTACATCCTGGTAGGTATCATTTTGTCAGCTGTAATCCTACACTCATGTATACTGTACATCCATGTCACATGTCCACCATCTCGATTTCTTTCAGGAAATTGTGACCATCGTGGTGTTTGGAGTGGAATACATTGTAAGGATATGGGCTGCTGGCTGCTGCTGTCGATACAGAGGATGGAGAGGGAGGCTCAAATTTGCCAGAAAGCCTTTCTGTGTCATAGGTGAGAAAACATGGTCGGCTTGTGTTTTGCTGGCTGTCATTTCTCTCACCTTGCTCTCTCAGAAGTACATAGCACAAGACACATTACTGTGTTTTTCCATTCCCTCAATTTTCAAGTGCCGGAGAGATATGAGCGAGGATATGATAATCATGCTTTATGCTTTCATGTGATTTGCAGCATTGCCTTGAGGTTATGCTCAAGACAAGGTGAAACTAGATTTGTAACCACAGAAAGCTCAATGGAAATTTGATACTTATACTAGTTACCCTGAAGTAATGGGGTCAATGATCAATTGAAGGAAAGGTGATCCTCATCGTACACAGTAAAGTGTTGTTAATTCAGTCTGATGTGATCAGGAATGTACTCGCTCTGGCTCCTCTGCTTCACAGCCAGTGTAGAATTCTCATAATTGTGTTTCACTGTCTCTCCAGACATGATGGTGCTGATTGCCTCAGTATCTGTACTGGCAGCTGGATCTCAGGGCAATGTTTTTGCCACCTCGGCCATCAGGAGTCTGAGGTTCCTGCAGATCCTGCGCATGCTGCGTATGGACCGCCGTGGAGGAACATGGAAGCTGCTCGGATCTGTAGTTTATGCACACAGCAAGGTGATCGTTTCATTCACTGAATGTTCACTCGGAGTTGACTGCTCTTTTACTGAAATACCTAATAATTGAGTTTGATTTGAGAGTGGGTATTATCAGCCAGACAAATCGGATGGACACTGCAGTTAAAACCAATGAAGGCAGAGATTTTTCAACCAAAGACGCCTTGATACACAGTAAAGAGTACTGTCCTTATGTTTGTTTATTTTTGTCTACATCCAGCATATTTTTAGGAAAATAAATAAATAATTGTCCAGCTTTAGAAAGAGTAATGTCTGAAATCTTCCTCTCAGGCTACATACAGCCTATAAATAAGCTGTATGTAGCCTGAGAGGAAAAATCCAGGGTAAAAAGCTTTGAAAAGTGAATGGAAAGTTAGGGGGACATGTCTCGGCCATCCACAGTGGAAATTATGTCCTTGGGTGGCACCCTATGAAAAATAAATTGTCACTGCCGCCTTTTTTGCTTTTTTCAAGGCTTCCTTATCACGATTGCAACACATGATGTCATCACCTGCATCTGTTATCTTTTTAGCAGTGTTGTCTTTCCCTGAAATTATACCATCACCCATATGTTGCTAAATACATTTAGATACTTGCTGTTAGCTAACAAGATGATGTGGTACAAATACAGGGGAACATTTTAGTCGTCTGCATGAGTCTAAATTTAAAAGTCTAACTCACTAACATCAGTTCAAGTCTATGTCTAACACTAAAAGTTTTGAACAATCAGAATTGAAGCGTAAGTGCTGCAGCCTTTTATTTTCCACTGTGCCAATAACACTATTTCCAGTCATGCCTCTTCCAAGTAATTCTGTCATGGTGAGGAAACATATTCTCGCAGTTTTATTGTAATGAGCTTTGAAATGGAATGATTTGCTTGCACTAATAAGCAGTGGAAAATGTGCAACTGTGTGTGCGTTTGTGTGTGATGTGGTGAGAAGGAGCGAGGGTGGGTGTGTGGCGCGGAGTCGAGGGAAATAAAGACGTTTATGAAAGACTTGGTTTGCCACAGAGGGCACACGACTCACATAATCATGTCCAATATTATTACACAATGGCTGTATTTACCAAATTACAGAGGTTGCATCAGCACTTCGCAAGGCATCCTAGATGACACTTTTCATCTCACTATTACTTTAGCTCCCCTGATGTTTATTGTATTGGTTTTCTCTGTAGGAGCTCATCACAGCGTGGTACATAGGCTTCCTTTGTCTCATCCTGGCTTCATTCCTCGTCTATTCTGTGGAAAAGGAGTCAAATGATGAGTTTGAGACCTATGCTGATGCTCTTTGGTGGGGACTGGTAAGACTAAACTGAAAAAAACAAAACAAAACAAGGGTTGTCAGTATCAACATTACAATTTTGAGAACTACTGTGATGCTATAAAACTCATTTTATTAAGCTGTAACATTAACATCTACAACCCTTTACCACACCTCTCAAATCAAGGACTGACTGATTTATCTTTTCACCAGATCACTCTCACCACCATTGGTTATGGTGATAAGGTTCCAAAGACCTGGAATGGACGCTTGTTGGCAGCCACATTCAGCATGATCGGAGTGGCCTTCTTTGCACTTCCCGCTGTAAGTATGAGGCCTTGTAGAACTGCACTGTGTTCATTTAGGGTCTCTCCATCATAGTGTTAAGTGCTTATCCATGTGATGTTAATGCTTTGCGCAAAGAAACAGATGTGTGTTCAGTGTAATGATGTGTTTTTCTTGAATTTTAATTTTTAATTTCTACAGATGGCTCTTTGTCTTGTTTATAGCCTAACTGCTCAGTTTTCCTTTTTTATTTAATCCAAACAATCAGAACATTAAACAAACAGACAACAGAATCTTTGGACAGGCAGAAACTAAAACTAAAAACTTTATTTTGAATTTGAATTTGATATGCCTCATGTGGATTATATCATCATTACTGGTCTATGCGAACAAATCAAATTTATGTTAAACAAAGTAGCAAAGTATTTCTTTAAACTGCACTAATTTACAGTATATCCTTATGTTAACAATGGATCAGATGACTGCGTAATGTCAAACATCATCTCATAGTGAGGAACCAAGACCACAGATTGCACTAGAGCTGCAAAAAAATGCAGCTCTAGCTATTGGGCATTTTAGCACCTTTCAGCTCAGTGTTTTGGTTTTATGGCACATAACTTTTCTGTTCTGGTTGAGTCTCACAAGTGTCATTGCATTACATTTGTGTCCAGCAGGCAACTGTTTTCAGTGAAATAGCTCAGATAAACCAGCTGTACACTACTTGCCCAGCATATAGAAGACAGAAAAAGTTAGGAACCAGCGGGGCCAGGTACTGTAATGGAGCATGTATCAGCTAAAGAGCCAGATATTTCCCTCAGAAGTCCATAGAGACCAAATCCAGAGTTAAAGGGAGATTATATATTTGATTTAACATTCACCAGGTCACCAAAAACCTGACTCCAAATGATAATGTTGCTCCATGCTGGTTGTGAAAGTACACATAGGCAACTGTTAGCTAGCACAATATTGATGTTGATTAATAACTAGTACTATGTCAGTGTTGTGTTCACCGCTAGCTGCACTGCCACCTTGTGGCCAAAAGAAATACATAAATAAATAGTTTAAGACCTAAACTACAGTTTTTGTTTTTTACATTTATAATAGGGCTAAACAAAGAAGTACAGAAATAATACACCTTAATAATACAGCAGGTATTTTGAGTATTGATAGTGTTACTGTGCTGTAAAAGCACAGTAACACTATCAATCATGGCACAGTAACATTTAATTGTACTTTAATTGTATTGAACTACACAATACCATGGCCCTGGTCCTGGGTCACTTAAATAGAATGCAGCCAGAATGTTTATGTTATCACACTTGTACATTATTTTTATTTTTTATTTTTTTTACCTCTGCTATGAAAAACATATATATTGCAAAAGTACTTTATATGGTATTGTGCACCAAAGCCACATAGAAGTTTTCAGTCTTTTATGATCCCACTAGAGTCACTCAGAAATAAAGCACTTTGTCTGTTACATTATATTTGTCATCTGTGGTACTTAGGCAACAGAAGTAAGCTAAAAGCTTCCTCTGAATCCACAAAAACTCTGCCATTTTCTTCCATTTACATTCAAAAAGCTCTCATCTTTTGATGTTGTAATTCCAGTTGCATTTGTCAGCTGCTGTTAAATGTTGGCCGTTTCACTTGAGATTTGAAGTCAGACTCAGCAGCAAGCTTTGAGTAAGCAGCTAAGACCTGCTTAGTCTATCACACGTTAAAAAACACGGATTGCTGTGTCAGCAGCAGTGAGTTTACAGGGTACAGTCACTGCTTTTGCCAAGCCGACTTGTGACTCATATTTCTATTACCCTGAAGCTTTGCAGACAGGTGAAAATCTGTGGTATTATTATGTTGGATTTGCTCACTCTGTTGTGCAAAGGTTCTACATGGTGTTGGAGGAGACAGTTTGCTGTTGTTGCACTTTCAACCTCTGGCCTGTAGAGGTCAGTAAACGTCACTGATCACTTTATGGTCTCTCTGCTTCACTCTGAATCTGTACAGGGCATCCTGGGTTCTGGTTTTGCTCTCAAAGTCCAAGAGCAACACAGACAGAAACATTTTGAGAAGAGACGTAACCCTGCAGCAGGCCTCATCCAGGTATATGTGCAAGAAAAACTGTATATAACAACATTTTTCAGATTCATCAAACAGATATAAACTCTGTCATGTGCTCCTGACAAAAAGCTAGACTTCTTTTAATTCCTCCATCTAGGGTGCTTGGAGGTTTTATGCCACCAACCTTTCCCGTACAGATCTGTTGTGCACTTGGGATTTTTATGAGCAGACTGTGGCTATTCCAATGTACAGGTACGTGATAAATCCATCCAAGTAATGCTGTAAATTATTTAGCATTTTCAATAAATACTATTCTTTTTCCATATCATATTCTGCCATCTCTCTTGAAATTGGGAAGCTAAGAGGAAAAGTGAGTCTCCAGAGTATCCTCATCTCACTGCATTCCAAACTCCCTTCTTGAATCAGATACTACTGTCTGTTGTGGAGAATCACACACTGGTGTGACTTTTCACTTTCTGCTTTAATAAGGGTAATTTTACAGTGGACGAGGCTGCTGTTGGCAGTAATACCAGAACCTCTTTGAAATGCTGTTCAAAAGAGACAAGCAATGCCAGTGGCTACTTTGTAAAATTAACCACCCATATTTCTCTCCAGCTTTATGAATCAGCAAATAAGCTGCAGCTCTCAACTTACAAAATGCAGATATCTGCCTTTTGTGCATCTAGAAGTAGAAGACCTCTGCTTCTCTGTTCTATTTGGAAATGTCATTATGTTCACTTTCATTCCAGTCGTAATTTGAGTTGAAAAGGTGATGACCAGCAGAATAGATAACTGCCAAACTAAATGGAATTAGCTTTAAAGTGCCTGGTGGCAAGCGTTAACCTTTCTCTGCTATTTGTCTTTTTCCACAGACTTATTCCACCTCTGAATCAGCTGGACCTGCTGAGGAATCTAAAGGGCAAGTCATTCAGGTATCAACATGACAGTAACAGTGACTAAGCTGATGATCTCAAGATGACACGGATGTCAGGATGTTGATCATGGGGATAATAGTGATGTTTACAATGATTATCATCATTATATCATCATTATATGAAGTAACGCTGTGTGATATGAAAGGGGTCACTCATAGTGACAGACTCACAGAGATTTATCACCTGACACTGCAGCTCCTCTCAGCCCTGCAGAGATTTCTAGTGTCCTTCATAGTTTTAGTTTTCCGGTCCACAGCAGACGGCTGTTTTCAGCAAAAAAGTTTGGATAAACCCCACTGCTGAGCATCACGACACACAAAGTTACAGACTAGCTGGTGAACATATTGTAACATTTAGTTGCTAAGGAGCCTCATACTTCTCATTTGTTAGGGGAGACCAAAAACAGAGCAAACAAGAGTATGATATTACGGTAACATATATTAGATGCAGGTGGGTATCCAGGGGGCGGCCACCTCTGTAACCTGCTATTCCAATATCTTTAATTATGATTGGTCATAGGCGGGAACTTAGTTCAAACCAACTGTTTGACGAGCAAACTGGACTTTTATTTGTAATATAACACAAAAACATGTAAATTAAACTGTTTGAAATGTTCAGGATGAATTTAAAGTTTTGCACAATTTTGTCAATACAATATTTTGTCCACACAGGCTTATTTATTTTCATTTTGTTAATACTTTATAATGTGACTGTATTTTTGAATGTGCATTGTATATAGAGTCACATACTTTTGGGAATATAATTTATATTTGAGGACTTGATTTGTAAGTGTATTTATCTTTTCAGTAAAAATCTTAAACACAGGAATGTAAAGATACTGTAATGTTAATTCAAATATGAGATATGGGAAATGCTAAATTAATGCTATTTGAATGTGTGTCTTTGTGCGTGCAGATGGATACGTACATCATGCCGCCTCTGCATAAGTTAGTTGGACACAAACTCAATTTCCAATGAATGCTTATATTGCTGCGTATCGGATGAAAATATTTCAGTGTTGTGTTACAGCTTGTTTCCCCCAAGTGGCCAAAAAAATCAGTTATTGCAGGTTTAAACAGAAAATCATTTTCATCTAGTATCTTAAGTGCCAGCACTAGATTATATGATTTTTTTGCAGTTTTTTTTGCTGCTGCAGTTTTTACCATCCAGCAGCTTGGCTTAATATTTCTCCTCCGGACTTGTTCCCTGTTGCTCTACAAGTGATTCTCAAAGCTAATCCAGCTTAACATGGAGTGATGTTGATGATGACACAGTTGGTGTCCTTTCTCCTCACAGGAAGGAATCTCAAACAGAAACCTCTCCCAGGTCTGTGATCTGATTGGGTTTTTTTTTTTCATCTCTCCTCACTTCCCTTTGGCTTCTCTTCAATTCTGCTCTTAGCTGCTGCTGAGGCACTCTTCTTGGGGGAGTGTGTGTACAGTATATCTGTGTGTTTGTCTGTGTGTGTGTGTGTGTGTGTGTGTGTGTGTGTGTGTGTGTGTGTGTGTTTGTGTCTGGGGTTACTGTAAGGCCTGCGTGTCAGACATGTACTGTATGTGGCTGTGTGTTAAGTGCCTCCTTCAAGAACGGTCTTGCTGCATTTGCTCACATGGTGCTCAAAGATCAGCTCACTTTGGCCTCTCTCCCAACTGGCAGCTTTATTAAATATTCACCAATAAGCTGTTCTTTGATAGCTTTCAGCACTACCTTAGAAAAAAAGTGATTTTGAACACTTTAAAAGCCTTGCTTGACTTTTATCACACTGTTTTTGACAAAAGAAACAAGTGTAATTGATGATAATGTAGTAACACTTTATCATGACATAGTCCTTTATATGCCATTTGCACATTTTGTTGAATTATGATATGAAAAGTCAGCCCTAAAACATCATTGAACATTATAAAGATGCTGGCAGCCATTTAAATTCATTCCACATGTGAAAAAAAAACAAAAGGCAAAGACATTGAACTATTTATATTATTTTATGATATGATGTACCAACAGGTTGCAAATGAAATAGAAAACTATAGTTAAAATAAAGTGTTACTGGCATCAGAGTATGGCACACACTGCTGTTTTTTTGACTGTACCCACTGCTATTTTATCTTTTGTGTCTCCTCTACTGCCCACCACTCCAGTAATGAAAATGCACACAAAGACAGACTTTGCGGGTGCTGTCCGAGAACTCTTAGGTATAGTTGCCTCACAGATACTAACAACTGCAAGTCTGTGTGTTTCCTTACATTCCTACCTCTGTTCCTCTCCCTCTTTAAACACAAGTAAAGGTAGAGGAATCCCTGAATAACAATGAAATATGACTAGTTTACTTTTTATAGTGTAGTCCAGCTCTGTCAATGAGGCCTACATGAAAAGCTTTGTGCTCAACATAAACTCAGGAGCTAATTTGCCCATACCTTTTATCGTTTTCTATGAAAAAGCACAGACAAACATTCGTGTTTTCCGCCCTGTCACAGCTGATTTATGGTTTCTGTGTAATAATGTCTTTATGCAGTTGATTTGCTTGCTGCCTTATTTTTTTGCCTATTCAGTCCTTATGAACCTCTGTTCAGCAAGCAAGGTGCATATTGCTGAGTCCCTAACAATGCGTTTCCTTTGACCGATTCCTGTATATCAAGCGGAGCATACAGTATGATGGTGAATTATTTTGCATGGTTTGTGTTCACTTTTTTTAAGAGACCACAGCTCTTCCTTTTGAGACGTGCACTGTCACTTTGCTTTTCATGCATGCTTGCGTGTAGCTTCCTGCTGCTTGCCTGACCCACTGAATGCTCCACTATGTTCGTATGTGGACATGGCTCCTTCTGCTGTAGGACATTGCCCATTTTGCGTTTCTGCTGAGGTAAGATTTATTATCACATCAGTGCTGAATTCGATACATTCCCTAGATTACACCTAAAAAAACAGAAAGATAAAGATCATTTGTTACAGATAGTAGTTTACTTTGAGTCAATTTGAATGCAAAATGTTAAATTGGTTACTTTTGCGTTCTCATTACTCACTCTCTGTAGTCGGAAGCCCAGCCTCAAGGACAAAGTATTCCCCAGTCCTTCCAAGGCTCCAGTGGTCAAGGGAAAGTCCCAGTCTCCAGGGCCAGAGGATGGGGCTGAGGCGAGCCCAGGCAAGGTCACCAAGAGCTCGAGCTTCAATGAGAAGAACAAAGGACCAAAGCACTCCTTCAGAGTCCGGGGCAGCACCTCACGCCAAAACTCAGAGGGTGAGGAAATAGTGACATATGACCAGATTATTAATGTGTACAGACCAAGGTTGACACATATGGACTCTTGAAGGACAATAACACTACTTTTGTAGTAATAGCGAATTGTTCATAATAATATAAATTATCTATTTACTCTACAATTGTATTCATAAAAAGTCTCCAAAACAGCGTTTAAACTATCACAAAACACTCAACTCTGTCTATTTAAGGGAGACTTGAACCAGGGGTAAACAGCTACCCTGGCTCTGTCCAAATGTAACCTGTAAAGCTCACTTTTGTTTAATCCTTACACCCTAAGACAAAAGCCTACAGCCATGCTAGCGGTTCTGTGAGCTGTACTGAGGCACATTGTTGCTTTGAGCTAAATGCTAACTTTAGCATGCCAACATGCAAGTACAACCAAGGCTCAAGAGAATGTCATATGTTTTTACTAGTATTTGGTCACAAACAAATAAACAAATTATCCATAACTTAATCACATGTAGAGAAGGGGTCAGTTGTTGGGGGAATATGAATATGAACCAAATTTAGTCATGACCCATCCAGTAGTTCCAATAGGTTTAGTAGACATTAGGCACTTACAAAAACAACAAATGTCAAATTCATGCCTTGTGGAAAACTCGAGGATAACCAAGTACATTATCTTGGACCATTTTGTTCCAATCCATCCAGTAGATGTTGAGGATTAGTGGAAAAAATAGTTAGTATCAATGAAGTGCTTTGGAATCATTCTTATCATTTCAAATTTCATTGCACACTGGGTACAAAGTAGTGTAGGGACTGCTGAAAACTGTGATAACTAGAGCCAAACCCTAGTATAGATCAATTACACTGAATCTTTCCACAGTTCTGAACTCAGTTGATGTGGAAGGATGTACATCACAGAGCTCTGTGTGCCAGCTCAAGGCCAACAACTCCCCAGCCGTGTGTTTTTAAAAGGAGGGTGTTGATGGCACTTAATTTATAGCAATCAAACCTCATTAAGATGCAGTCATTGTGCAGACTGTGCAGTAATTGTCATGCAGGTAATTTCCATATAGTTTCTCCTGCATGTATTGAAACATATCAGAAAGATATGAGAGGGAGAGATTTTCTCGACACACTAAAATCAACATTTCAACATCGTGCTGGGGAGACAGAGGTCTGTTGGTTTGGATGTTGGAGTCCAGCCATCATTTATTGCTAGACAGCCCAACTGCATCCATATGTCATCCAGGTCACTGTATCACTATCAACAAGTATACTTCTTCTCCTTCACCATTTCTTTGCCTTTCTGTTAAACAATTTGAACCAATTCTCATTAGTTGTTTTTCTTCTTCCGCTTCATGGCATGTTAAAGTGCTGATTGAAATGCAGGACGAAGACTTTGGACTGAAGAGTTCTCCAGGTTAGACAAGTCATCATGACATGTCTTTAATTAGACTGTAATACACTCTGTAATGTCTAGATTTATATTTCACCATATGTTATATAAAACTTTATGATATATGCAGTTTGTTAAGTGTAGATGTAAGAGAAGAGAGACCAGCCCTTTCAAACATGAACCAGAAACCATTCAGTGGACTCCACAAGTTCCCATGTTTGGAATTGATTTGTCTGCCATAGTCATCCTGCTAGAATCCATAACAAATCTTTTTCCATGTCTCTCCTCTCTCTCTTTTTGCAGCAATTGAAGGTTTAATAAGTAAGACACTGGGATATTTTGTTGGTTGGCTTCTATGGGGGAAATTATCAAAAGACAAGTCAGCTTCACCAGTCTGAGAAACCTGCATGCTGAAACCTGCTGAGATTTGTTCACTTGACATGAACCCTTTTTATTTTTGAGGCCCCCCTTTCCCAACAGTGACTGAAGACTGAAGCATGAAACTACCTGAGAACACGCATGTAATGATTTAAGTATTTGTTTAGTATTCCAAGAACTCCACACACACACACGAGTATAGCATTTATTGCCAGTAGTGGTAGGTAAGTTAATTGTGGGTTCAAGTCAAGTGGTGCCAAGATAATCTAAAATTGACCCAGGGATGAAATGCCCAAAAGCCCCGCTTTACGTTGCATGAAGAGACCTCACTTTCCCTACCAGAAACTCACCTAATTTCTGATAAGCAGTGATTAGGCCTTCACACCTTTGCCTTAATGCAATATACTTAAAATCCATAGATTAGCCTTCTGGCTAAACTAAACGTGCTAGCGACAATGCTAATCTAGAGTATAATTGGTGGTGGGAAGAGAGTACTTGTCATTAAAGGTTCCAATAAAGCTTTATCCCATCAGCACTATCCTTCAATTCTGCACCAAGTCTTTTTTTGTTTTCTGTCGTTCCACAAAGCCCGCTCACTCCGCTCACAAACTGGCTTACTGGCTTGAAACCAACTTGGTAATTGAATTTTGCACTTTGAAAGCTAAAAGCAACAGCTCTGCTTTGCTTCTGCTGCGGACAATGTGACAGAAGGTGAAATATTCTTTAAGACTGTCCTTGTCTTTGCTCTGTAGAGGCGAGCCTTCCAGGGGAGGAAATTGGTGATGATAAGAGCTGCCACTGTGAGTTTCTCACTCAAGATTTACCATCAAGCTTGAAGGTTACAATAAGGGCAATCTGGTAAGGATTCCCTTTAATACCCATTTTTTATGGTTCTGCAATGTTTACTTCACCCACGAAGAGAAAATAGGCAATTATGGTTTGTGTTTATGTTTTTTCCTTCACATTGTGGTAATTTATGTCGCAGGGTTTACTAGCTAGGATAGTGTTTGAAGGATACTTAAGTTTTTCTTATTTTTGGACATCAGTCTTATCATTAATAATAACATTGCACTTGAGATATGGGAACATGGTGACATATGATCAGACAAATTTAGAACAAAAGCCCAGGTTAGTCAAACTTAACTGGAAGAGAAAATGAAAGTGACATACTAATTTTACTGTAGTTGCATGCACGCAATTTTCCTGGGCAATGATGGATTATTAGTGATAAGAGTTTGGGAGCACTCTTTCTTGCCCTGTTGGACATTGTTAATTTTTAGTGTCTTTAGTGATTTTGCAGTGTTCTCAGATTTCATCAATAACTTAGGTGAGTTCAATGTTATTATGACAGAAAGGGAGTTGTGAAAGTTCATTCTTGACCATGAAAATAATATTTCGACAAAATAATCTTAACTCAAACTCCACTTACTAGGTTTTTTTCAGAACACATCTAAAACTCTACTTTGCATATACTCAGCATTTGCTCACTTGTCATCGAGTTGCCCACATACAGTATCACCTAACTAAACATTCATACTTAGGTCACTTGATGACAAGTGAGCCAACTGCTGTTGAAGTGGTGGAAAGCTTTGGAAATAGCTAGTACAGTAAGTGGGCCTTGAGTTAAGGTTATTTTGTCAAACTATGAAAATAATACCCAGATTATAATGAATTATCCTTTAACTGGGAAATTTTTCCACATCTGTTGTGTCAAATTTTTATAACAGGCCTTTTTAACAAAACACATTTTGACACATTAAAAAAAGCACAGGTTTAAATAATAAAATTAATGATGGCTGAACTCCATTTAGCTGCTTCAGTTTTAGGGTCCTTGTATTGTTAACGCTGGCTCTCTGACACACTGTCATGACTTACTAAGACACTTGAATAAAATGGAGCCATCGTTAATGTTATTTCAGTCAGACAACCCATGATTGAAATGTTTTATTGCAGGAGCAGAACATAGTTAGTTTGGTGTCTAGGTTCTGACCTCATCACTCCCCGCAGATATGTATAGATAGAGATATTGAGGATTGATGAACAAATATCTTTACCCACTGGAGTCCAAGCAATCATCCACAATTGCAAAAACATAAATAGTACCATTGTTCAGATGATGCAGGACAGCAATGGCATTGGCAGAGCAGAGGGAGAGATAGGGAAATATTGCAGCTTAAATAGACTGCCAAATTGGGAGGGTGTGGAGAGTGAGGCATGTCACTGTTTATGCAGTGCAGCTCGAGTTGTCTGCCTGAACTAGCTCACCGGAGCTGCTCCATTAGTGACCCCTGTGCCTTTAAGTCAAAATGTTTTCTGTGAAAAAGGCCTACTCATGTCTCTGTGTGTTACATGAGAAAAAATGTGTCCTTCCTTAGCATCATGAAGTTTCTGGTGTCAAAGAGGAGGTTCAAAGAGAGCTTGCGGCCTTACGATGTCATGGACGTGATCGAGCAGTACTCTGCAGGTCACCTGGACATGCTGTCTCGCATTAAGAACCTGCAGTCCAGGCAAGTGCACATTCACCACACAGTACATCACACATCTGCAACAGTTAAAATATGACTCATTTTCAGGTTCTCTCAGATTGAATAACTTGTGTCACCTGTCACTTTTACTGTGAGCCTAAATGTCAGGATGGATATGGAGGATACATGTAAACATTATTAGTTATTTCTGTAGTTCAATAATTAGTTTAAACCCAGAGTAATGGCAGAGATGTCTAATAGTGATACAGTTGTTGTGGTGTCACTGGATACACGCATGTTGTGACACACAAGTCATTGATTTGCCTGTTTCATTTTGTCCAACTACATGTGCAGTTTTCAGATCTCAATTTTCTATCTGTAACCTTCAAATATATCCAAATATGATTCACTCTTTCAGCCTTGAATGCGTCACAAATTCATTTTAGATATAACATTGATGTATAACTCGAATTGTTTTCTTTATCAGCTCTACCTTCCGCAAATTAGCACCTCACATTTTGATCCCCTAAAGGTCTAACATGTAGAATAAATATATTCCAACAGTGAAACACATGCACTTTTCATCCACGAAGCAAGTCCGACTCACCGTATGTCTTTGTGTGTGTGTGTGTGTGTGTGTGTGTGTGTGTGTGTGTGTGTGTGTGTGGAATATACTGAAACTTGTTCTCCATAGCTAATGTGATTCCCACGTGGCTTCATTTTGCATTGCACTCATATCGTCTCTGTGTGCCTTGCCAGGGTAGATATGATTGTGGGGCCCCCTCCCCCATCAACACCTCGCCATAAGAAGTCCACTGAAGGTCCTAGGTTAGGTTAATAGACTGCACCTTTAGAATGATCGTTTTATCAGCATTATGCTCTTTATACCATAGTCCAAATATTAAAGCAGTTACATGCTACCTTATTATTTTGATTGACGGAACCCCTTTTGAGTTGAAGCCACTTGACCTATCTCATTTACCTGGATATTACTTGCTGAAGCAAAGATTTCGTGTTTGTTAATCAGTTTTAAGTGCAACATTTTTAGAATGTTGTGCAGTTACTTCTTACTATCTCTCATGTCACATTCTTTCATTATGTTGTCAAAAAAAGAAAGAAAAAGTGAGACATCATGTGGTTTTCTCGCTGAATGTTAATGAGCCATGTCATATGGCCTCACTCAACAGGGGTTTGACAGTGCTAGATGCTTGCTCTCAAACAAGAGAGACAGAGGGAGAGCTCCCCCAGTAGGATGCAATGGAAATGAAGCATGAAGCACAACAAAAGCATGCCAAGTGATGCATTTTGGCCCTAGAAAACAAAATGTCCCCTCTATTCACACTGTGTTTCCTTATAGACTGCCTAATCTCATCATGCATGCATCCACACCGTCCACCTGGAATCAATAGTTTCTTGGGAAATGCTCAAGTGTCAGGCCATCACTCATTCATCCAAGACATCCAGTATCATCAACATGATAGCTTTCTTTACCTAACTTCCATGTAACAGTAGTCCACATTATGGCATCATGAAATACTGTAGGTTAAACCCATGTGGCAGAACAGTGTTTTGTTTTTTAATCTCAGATATTACTTTTCTCAAATGCTAGAGTTGACCAGATAGTTGGTAAAGGTGCTAAACCTGACGGAGAGGCAGCAGACGACCAGAGCATGATGGGACGTTTGGTCAAAGTTGAAAAGCAGGTATGAATGTTTCTCTGTCTGTACGTTGAGGTCAGTCATTGGATAATTTGTAATTTATGTTTTTCTGATGATATTTTAATTCTGGTGATGGAACACCATTTCTTCAATCTTTCTCCCTGCAGGTGGTCTGTATGGACAGGAAACTTGATTTCCTGGTCAATGTGTATGCGCAGCGTATGGGCATCCCTCGCTCAGAAACAGAGGCCTTTTTCAACTCCAAAGAGCCGTATCCAGCTCCGCCTTACCACAGCCCAGAGGAGGTGGAGAAGGAGGATAAAGAGGAGGTGAAGGAGGAAAAGGAGGTGAAGTCATGCTCACCTGCAGATGTCCCATGTTCTGATGGATCTTTGGAAAAGAAAGATCCTTTGCTGGGTCGGTCTGTGGCGATATCGGTGGGTACACCCTCTGGCAGCCACAGCCGCCCCTCTACCTCCTGGCAGCACCAGCTGCAGCACCCCCTCAGCCAGCCTGCATGGAACAGCAGCGTGGCAAACACCCCTTCACCAGTCGGTGGAAGCGGTTATCATTCGCCCACCCTGTTCCGCCTTCCACCTCCACCTGCTCCAGTTCACGACCGATCATCTCACTCCGGCCCAGCCGGCGGTGCCAGAGAGAGCAGCTCCCAGGGCAGGAGGCGCCACAGGAGGAACAGGTGTCAGCAGGACGCCACTGCCGTGGAGAGCGACACGTCTCTATCCATCCCATCTGTTGACCACGAGGAGCTGGAGCGCTCCTTCAGTGGCTTCAGCATCTCCCAGGCCAAGGAGGACTTCTTTGGGCCTTCTTTCTTTACGGGCTCAGGAGGGGGAGCTGCAGCAGCACCTGAAGCTGCTGCTGGACCCTCTCTCTGTGCCAGGGTCAGACCCTTCATAGCAGAGGGAGAATCAGACACAGACTCTGACCTCTATGCTCCCTCACCTCTGTCCTTCACCGGAGAGGTCTGCGGAGAGAGGGCATGGCCAGGACTAAAGTAAGTCAGGAAGGACTGCTCTGCCTGGCAGAGATGCTTGGGATAAAAGAGTTGCCAATAGGAGACCTATCATGGGACCTTGTAGCCAACTGACTGTCTGTTGTGGCTGGTGATGCCATTACAGACTAAAGGAATGGTTACAATTAGTATATGAAAAAAAAGGGGTTGTCCTTCATCACCATTTTTCTTTTGTGATGTAACACTTTACAAGCAATGCTTAATTACAGTCGCACTGTATCCATCAAGATTTTGATTGATGATGTTTAGGAATATTTAATTAACTCAGTTGGTTCTGTTGTAGTTATAAATGATAAAAGGTACATGAGAGTATGTGTGTGAGAGACACTTCATTTTTCATCAAACCTATTTGTTGATTTCTATGAAACATTGATTTCTTTCATGAACAGTGAGTGCATTTCAGCACTTCCTGGGTTACACTGATCACTTTAACTTTCCAAACATTGTGGGAGTTAGTAATGCAAGATTGTTAAAGTCTTATCACATGGTTAGCATAGTGTCTTGATAACTTCTATACCTTTGAATGACTTGAGGTGTTATGATGCCAAACCTTAGCTATGATAACCAATTAGATTCTCGCAGAGTAAAAATAAATGTGCTTGCTTTTCAGGATCATTAATTCAGCCTGGTGTTTACTGAATACTAAAGAAGAAGTTCCCCTCAAAGTATTGCAGATACTCTCCCCACGTCAGTGAAGCAGTCAACCTGCAGCATGGCATGTTAAAATGGTTGAATTAAGGACTGTGTTAAGCAGGCTACAAAAACCAGACAACAGATGCAAAAAGTCAGCAGAATTCTTTTTTTTTTCTTTTTCTTTTCTTTTTCGTCTCTACAAACAAACAGAACGGTGAATAAAACATGAAAATGTGCATGCATGACTGGTTTCAAGCCACAATGTGTTCATTTTTTTATGGGGCTTTGCTTGAACTCCAATCATGTAAATGCAGCCTGAGCTTGCTAATTTCACTGGCTCTTCTTTTCTGGACAAATATGTCCATGAATTATGTACACATGAAACACAAAGGCAGATGTTTGGTGCCACGTGTGGAAACAATATAGGCTCTAATGGACATAAGCTCGTACATTTTCTATTGTGATCACACAACATGCAGGGTTGCAGTTGGAATGAGCGGGATGTGATGTTATTCAGCCTGCAGTGCATAGGTCAGTCATTTAGACTCTTTGCTCATATGTCAGTTCTGCACTAAATGAGGAAATGCAATAAAAAGCAAGTGAGGCAATCAAGAACCATCCTTTAGCAACATGAACATGGCCTTATTTTTCACACCAAAACCCATTGTTTTGTAAGAAAACACAATTTCATTCTAAACATTTCATGAAAGTAGTACAATGAAAGTACAATTTCAAGCGTTAAATAGGAGGTTCTGTGGCCTGAGAGCAGTTGTTCCAGGTTACAAATTTAGTCATTGATAATGCTCAAAGCATGGGATTCATAGGGGCATCTGAAGCATGAACAATTCTTCCTGAGTCATAGCAAACATTTTCATAGAAACAATAAAACATAGACATGATGAGAGGGGGGGGTATCATTTAGTTAAAAAAAAAAACTATTCACACATGATACACAATCCATATTTTTCAGAAACAAAGATACAAACCTGCTGGCATGTTTTCTACAACCCAAAGAAAGGACCTGTATGGTTTTATGATACAGTAGCTTTTAGTTTGACACCGTCATGTAACTGCACCTTCTTCTTCATCTTCTTCTTCTTCTTCTTCAATAATAAAACTTTGTACATCACTAAAAAAAATAATCTCTTTGGTCTCCTGTTTTTATGCTCTGTGTCAGTAAAACAACATTGTGGCTTTATTGTGTTGAAACAAGACTGAGAAAAAAACTGAGATATGTTATCAGCCAAATGGTGTAATAATGGCCACGTATCACTAGATGGAAGCCAAGAGCTGAGAGAGTGTGGCCTTCACCAGATAGATAGATATATGGATATATAGATATATCGATAGATATATATTATATTTGCAGTACTACCAAGGATAAACATCAGCCAGGATTTGACACAACCTGGCAACCCAAAAGTCATTATAGCAGATCTACAGTATAATAGATTTGTAAAGCTTCAGTACATGATTCATTAACCATTAATTACAACTTAGAAACTCTTCATAAAAGTTGACTAATCAGAAAGTGGTACTTGGAAAAGGCTACAGGGAATTTAGCTCCCATTCAGCCACAAGAGCATTTGTGAGGTCGGCCACTAACAATGAGCAATAGGATCCAGCTCACAGTCTGCGTTCCACTTAGTCCCAAAGGTGTTAGATTGGTTTGTGGTCAGGACACTGTGTGGACCAGTCAGCACTATGTTGGTCCACAGTATCACTGTGCGCTATAAAGTTAAGATTTCCCTTAATTGGGACTAAGGGGCCTAGCCGAAACAATGACAAACAGCCCCAGTCCAAAGGTACACAATAGCGTATGGCCTTTCCACATGCATAAATTAAACCACTGTAATTTTACTAGTGTGTACAGTATACGTCAGCAAAAAAGTTGATTTATTCATTGCTTGCCTGACAGATTTTATTTAACAACCTATTTAACAACCACTGGCTAATGTCAATGAAACAGCAAAGGAGTGTTTCTATGCCACATGTTCAACCCTAGGTCAGCCAATTTGTTAAGTGTTGTGAGGCCAGGATTTCAGTTGAAAGGGTGATACAAATAGGAATTGATTGGCTCATTAATAAAAGTCAGATGATGGCGACAAAGCACCTAAGGCTTATTTACTCTGTGTAGCACCTGGGGAATTGCAGATGTCTTGACCACCTAAACATGGCCAGAGGACAAACAACCAGCAGCAGCAACAGTGAATACGTGCATTTTATTGTCATATAACCAGACTGGAAAATACAGCTTTATCGCAACGGACCAAGGACAGACCCAGAGCTTTGCTTGTGAATCATGTTTTACTGAGGAAAAAATTGTTAATGTGACATAACAGAAAAATGAATCTGCGCAATTTAAATGTTTCCTTAGGTTTGCCACTTTTCTGCATCAGTTTGTTGGAGCCCATCTGCTTGGGACATTTATTCAAAGATGAGAGATTTGTGTTTAAATGGCATCATTAGATAGAGGTAGGACATTGACCCTTTGGTGATGAATGATAAGACCCAACAATCAATGAAACCATTAGTGATCCGACTCTTACGAGGGACCTGTCGAGAGAGAGAGAGAGAGAGCGAGAGAGGCCAAAAACAGATGGACTGTATGCATTTTGGTAATGGTATGTGTGCTGACATGTTCCACCGCTCAGTGCTCTGACAGGAATGCAATAAAATGTATCTCATCCAGTAACCTCACTGCACACATTTGCAGTTTCTTTTCATCTCTTCATATGAACAAATGACTACTTCAAATGCTCTTTAAACATGCTCAAATCATATGCAAAGCCTTCATTTGCCATAGATGACTTTCTATGTCTACAGCTGAGAGGAATAAATGACTCTGTGTCCTTGGCACCAGCTCTGTTTGTGTATAGGTCTGGTCGAGTGGTCTCCATGTAAACATTTTATTTATGTATAGTGTTATTTAACATCAGGGAAATGCCATCAATGTGCACCAAGGGCAGACACAGGTGACCTTCCATTCTATCACACACAGAAAAACACACACAGAAAGACACAAGGTTCCATAATGATGACGGGGGTGGGAATTAACGGTTGTGTAAATGATATTGGCGAACATATATCACAATTTAGATTCATTACACGGTGGCTGCCTTTCAGACAGAGGCTTTGCAAACTGACAAGGGCGATATGTATTGCTTTATGCCCCATGACTGCAATTGGTTGTGATTCTGGTAACACAATGGAAAAGTGTGGCTCTTATATTAAGATATAATTGTGTGAAGGTATCAATGTATACACATACGAAAACAGAATCATATTTAGGACTGACATGTAATACAACAGAAAGAAGGATTTATAACTCTCATCATGTGCAGAGCTTCTGTGTGTAAACCGAATGTGTTTCTGTTCTTTCAAAATGACTTTATTTCAGTTCTGGGTCAATAACATAAAAAAAGAAAATCTGGGAAAGGAAAGCAGTGGGGGTAAATCCAGATATTGGTTCCTGTAGGAAAATAATACCTCAGACTAAACCTAATTGTGTGCACACAGCTTATCATTAATCATCAGACAATTACCGAATTGGATTGATCTTAATTCCCTCAAGGCTTTTCCCTGAAGCAAGTATGGTGATCCATTTATCAGATCGAAGGGAGGATAGGCAATTATATTAATGTATATAACCTGACTTGACTAATTAGCTTGATATACTAGTTATTAGACAGCAAAGTTACAAGTATGTAACTGAGCCTGAGTGTAAACACATTTGTATAATGTTACAGGCAGGTACATAATCAGTTTTTACTGGAATTTATTACATTACATTACATGTTATTACATTATCAGATTATACATATTCTCCAGATTTTGTGCATTTGAAACAGATTAAGGCCACACTACCAAATCTACACTACAATGTCCTAAACACAAAACAACAAAAAAACAAATTATTTCTTATGATATGCTAATTTGAATAGAGTCCTATCATAAAACGCTTCAATAATATACCCCAACTTTCATTCCTCTTGGTTTGTTTTACAACGAAAAACCAAAAAACATCACAAATCAATGTGCACACATAAATAATTTAAAACAAAAAGAATGAAGAGAAGATTTTCTCAAGTCAAACTGAATAAGTCAGTCAAACAGCTTTTAGTTGGCAATCATCAACAAACTTCACAAGTCTTCACACACTGCTTCAAACACATCTTCATCTCAAACCTAAAAACTAAACCTTTGTGGTGGTCATGATGATGATCATATATCATTTCTATATTTTACAAGGTGTTTATCAGAGATTATGCCATGCTGTTGACACCAGCGCTGTCTCCCTTTCACCGCTCTCCAACCTTTTCTCTTCCTCAAGTATTTTTCATGAAACTCTTCAGATCTTGTCATTCCCCACCTGTCCACCAGATGTCCTCAGACCTTCATAACATGCTTGCTCCACCCAGGACACCTGTGCCTTGTTACCCCAGTCATCTCCACACTAAACTTCCTATTAACTGAGTTTTAAGACTTTCTGCCTGTCTGTAACCTGCCTTCTTCTTCTTGGATTTGGATATATTGCTGCTTTGGATTTCCAAAAACAGTGAAATTTGAAATGGAACTGGACTCATCAGATTGCCACATACCATCTCAGATGAGCTCCGGCCCAGAGAAGTTGGCTGTGTTTCTGGATGTTGTTGACATGTGGCTGTCTCTTTGCATGGTAGAAAGGGTAAAGGGTTTGACAAGGGATTTTAAAAGTGTTCCTAAATCCATGTAGTAAAATCCTTTATGCGATCATGTTTGTATTTAATGTGGTGTGCCTGAGGGATCAAAGATCATTCAATGTTGGTTTTCTGTCTTTCCTCTTACATCCAGATGATTGTAGATGGTGAAATCCATACATTTTTTTGCAATCGTTTTTTTGGTTGTTGTTGTTAAATGGTTGGATTTTTAAATTTTTTTAAATTTCATTTTATTTCTTTGCCCACACAGTTAGTCAGAATGTGGTGACCCTATGAGGATGCTGCTTTCACTATACTATCTCTTGTTACCAATGAACCTTGAATGTTGAAGCTGTTGAATGATTCAAATGAGTCTTTTGTCCCAACTTTTTGAAAAGTGTTGAGGTAATCAAATTCACAATGAGTGTATCTCTACAGAAAAGTTTGTACACTTTATCTTATCTTGTATTCAATCAAAGATAGGTTGAAAGGGATTTGGAAATCATTGAATTATGTTCCACTATTGTCTGCATCTGGTTCCCTTCCTTGTTGCCTATACTACCTTAACTGTGACATACCTACTGGTTGAAGGCTAAAAACTAGAAACTCTAGACTAGAAAGAAACTAGAAAGAAAATCTTTAAACCACCAATGATTGTTTTTCTGTTTGCTTTCTTGACCAACTTGGGACAGCAGAGTAAGCTGTAAAACAACACTGACATATTATCACCTTATTAAAAACTCGGTATGGTGAAAATACGAACATATAGCATAACACTCAATATACAGAATTTAGTTCAATTAAGAATGTATAGTACAAGCTCACTTAAAGTGGAAAGGAAATTCAAAGACTTGTTTCAAAACACATTATATAATATGATTACTGAAAACGTAAACTACTTACACTAGTTCCTAGCTAGCTATGCCTTTGACGTCCTACAAACCTATGGATGCCAGAATTTGCAAAACAGTTTGTTCAGTTTATTTAAATTTCAGAAAAATTATGAGATGAAGTGGATCGATTTTTGTGAAGGGCCATGTTGAGAGAAAGCTGAGGATAATCACATTTCACTATAATTGTTCTTTAATGTGTGACAAATAAATTGAATTGGAAACTTTTCTACCTTTTTAAACAAATATTCATTTTGCTGTTGCTTTTTGTTCTGAAGTGAACTGTCAAGTTTTGCAGTCTACACTCAAAGTATGCAGAAACAAGTTGGTTTAAACTAGAACCTGAAACAAATGTTTAGTTTCCGGTTGATATCTTTATTGCACAAGGAACAGATGAAAGTAGTCATTAGTAGTTACTTTTTAAGATTGGAAACTTCAAATTGAAGTTGACAGGTCTTCATTTCATAGTTTAAGAGCAATGATGTCTGATGCCAATCATTCATTAGCTTGTAATTTCTAGGACGCACCAAATAATTTAGAGATTGGTCAAGGAAACTGAATTGGATAACATTGATGCTGAATACTTTTCTTGCATCTCATCAACTTGGCTTTTCTTGCTTGTCTATTCATATGGGACAGACTTAAAATAATCAAGTGTATTTTTATTTCTTGTCATTGCCAATGTACTATAAGTATTTGTCTGTAATGTAATATACATTGACCAACACTACAGAGCTCATGCTACTACTAAGACTCACACTCACGCACTTTAGTTTAAATTAATGGAGATATAATAGAAATTAGCTAAACAATGGGAGGAGTTGCTGAGTCCATTACGGTCACTCAGTGTAGCTCAATAAATCCTTCTCAGCAAAATGAACAAAACATAATTGAACACTAAGCAAACAAACATAATTGAATGCTATGCAAACAAACATAATTGAACACCAAGCAGACAAAGAAACAATGATGCTAAAGCAACAATGAAAGGGAAAGGTTTTCAGCTGATTTCATGCAATTAAAATAGTTCTAGTTAAACTTCATCATGCTGCAGCTGGAGGAAAGAAGCCACAGACTGTGATGGGAGTATACACTGCATGCTGGAGCTAAAATGAATGTCCCGACCTGTCTGGAAATGGACTTAGGAGAAGGATGACCTTCATGGCTGTTTGACCTGGAGAGGTAAATAGATTTCATCATGCTCACCAGATTGCCAAACTGAGTAGATAGATCCCAGATCATTAAATGTTTCTGTGACTCCCTTCCTGGCCAGCTTCAGACAGCCTGAACTGATGCAAACTGTTAAACTGTTTTTGACACATTATGCTCAATGTGAATATTTACAGAACCTAGACACTATGTAAAGTGTGTATAGTGGAAATTCTGCAGGAGTAAAGTGATATTTTTTCTTCAAGATCAGTGCTCAGTGAGCACAAAATCAGCCACAGAGCAGCACTCTGGTGCTGGTGAAGATGTAGCTGTCAGTGAAGCTGCTTTTACATTCATTAGTATTCAGTGGAGGTACTGTAGCATGGACGATCTCACAGAGCCATGGGGGAAGTCCTGGTGATGATCTTTTATTCTGATAGAGCCGGGTTCACCTGAACGTGCACAGTGTTTTTGTGTATGAATGAATACTACTGCTTGACTGCATCTGATAAGGGAAGCTGTAAGGCGTTTATCTCTGAGCTTAAAACCTAATGCTCACACTGGCAAGTTATCAACCTCCGAATGCCTCAGAAAATTTATTAAACAATTTAAATGATTGATTCATAAATTAGGAGAGCAGATTGTGAACGGGCCATCAAATGTATGGAGGTTGGATGGAAGAGAGGACACCCAAGGAGACAACACTTATCACTTGTCTAACCTCGGGAGTTTTGAAGCTCTAATCTTGTGGAAAAGGACAGAAAGAGAAGGTAAAACTGAGCAACATACTGTAAACATGGCAGTCTGATGATTGCAAGGTGAATGACTTGGAGGGAAATACATGGTTTTGTTCCTTCCTGCATTTGAATAAGAAATTATTTGCTAATTTATTGATGCCTTGATTATTACTTTGTCGATACGCCAGCTCTAATTAACAACTTGGCAGAAGTTACTGTGTGTGTGTGTGTGTGTGTGTGTGTGTGTGGTGACCTGGGCTGATTTTTCTGATTAGAAAGGGATCCTGGAGGGAAGCATGATTGGCATATCTTCAGTTACAGGTTACAATGAACTGCAAAGCTCACAAAGCCAAAGAATATGGACTCTTGAGTAGCATTTGTAGTTGGAGACAATGTGACTGAATGAAGCCACTGAGGTCTGAAGAGAGAAATATAAGCCCTTGGATGGAAGAGGAGCTTCTTTTTTTCTCCCCTTTCCTTGATAGCCATGTGTAATGGGAAGTTGAAGGTCAGAAGGAACCAGTCAGCAGTTTAAAAGAAGACAATTGCACCAGTGAGATAAATGTGAATGAATGAAGCTCAAAGGGGGAATAGGCTTGGGCATATGAGATGAAGCTCAAAGACAAAGACAAATTGAAGGTCTTGAAACAATTCAATCCTGCCAGGTAGGAAGTGCAGCCATGGAGGACTGAACCCTGAAAAGTAACAAAGGTGATAAGAAGTGTTCACACAGAATGTGAAAAGTTTGCCCCATTAATTTTCTATAGGACGCGAACAAATCGCTATGCAAAGCATTGTGGGATTCCAGGTGACACAGGACTAACCAGCAATGTGGAAAAAAGGAGGGTCAAAAGTTGAAAAATCTCAACTTTATGCAAACGAGGGAAAATGCTCCCCGGCTATTTTCCCTGAAAAACTGACTGCAAAAAAAGCAACCCAGTGTTTAAGTTTAGTCTTTACCTGCTATGAATACATATCTGTGGAGGAGATCTGCATTGTGTTGTCTGGGATCCCTGTTTTCCCTGGCCTGTACAGATAGAAGCAAAAAAAAAAATGTGTATGTGTCATGTCAATTGTTGGAAAAAGTACAGGCTGCTTCGTTATATAATTTGCTAATGAGCAAGCTACTTGCTAGCTTGTGAACACTGCCACTTCTTGCTTGTTGCTGTAGACGTCAGAGATGACTGGTTCATTTCCAGTGGGCCTTCATCATGACGCTGATTTTAGATCTGAGTACAAAGTCAATAGAAGTAAGTTAAAAATGTGTCATCCTGAGTGAAAAGTACACAGGTATGAGAGGGAAAAAGAGAGAACTGATGAGTCAGAGGTTGTTACAGAAACCCAGTCAATGGATACTTTGCTAGAAGGCTTACAGCTAATGTCAGTGTAGCTTTTTTTGTGGTGAATAAACACAGACTGCACAAATGGCCTGGTGGTCATGTTTTCTCAAAAAACATAAATTTGAAATTTTGCTTTTCTGTCTGAACACAGTGACTGAAGATTGTGAACTAGTCTAGGACAAGAGTCTGAGTTCTTGAAAGGTAAGCACAAATAATTGCTGTTGAAATGCTTAAATTTGGAAGAGGATGAGAGTGGTGTATAATTGAGATAAACACATTTAGATAGCCATGTGGTGGAGACCCATCTGCCTTTAAATCCTGACAGAAGGTGCTGTTCAGTGAAGAACTGAAAGCTGCAGGACCAAGTTGTCATAAATTAAATCAGATGGCATTGTAGCTTTTAGTCATGACTTGTCCAGTGCAAATGAAGGGGTGCTGCTATCATGAGCAATAGTCATGTCAATGATTTGAGCTGAGAGTTCAACGGATAATTTCAGCTGAATGGATGCGGGGCAAAGGTGTGAGCTCATTACTTAACCTGTGTTAAAACCTAGAGACCATAAAGTTAATGAGATGGAGCTGAGATGAGGTGAGATGCACAGTGCTGAGGATGGCACAAGTGGCAACCTCTGCTACAGAATGAGTCAATCTTCACGAGCCTCCATGTTACAATGCTCGACTTCAATACTCAACTTCACCTACTACAAAAGACGAGTACGATAGCTAATTTCCCTGTTCATGACAACTGTACTGAGTCTGAATTTTTATATAACTTTCCTGTTATACCAAATTATATTAAGTCTTAAAGCTTTGCATAACTGAGAAAGTAGTCGCTTTGACAGGTGGGTGCTGTTACAGGTGGCTTGTTTGAAAAACTAGGCTCAAACCAGAGCCACCACACTTTGAGCTTCACAACAACGCTATGGGTGATCTATGGGTAACATCACGGATACAACATCCACGTTTTATACGGTCTATAGGATGGCATAATTATCTCATTGGTATTTGAATGAACAAGTGTTGGTCTTGATGGGCATTTACTGTGACTTTTTCCAGGCACTTCATACAGATAGAACTCACTCTACAACCTGGTATTAAACCATATCTTCTGTGAACACCATAATTATCATTCAGTTGTGTTACTTTTCTAACTTTCAAAGCTTTGAGTTGAATCTTATACCACAGTGATACCACAAAATTTGTTTTTTATATATTCGGATTGTAACCTCTGTATCTTTTCACGGATAGCCTCCTTGATATCTCTCTGGTTCTCTCCTGACAATCTTTGACCAGCTTTGTCCTGTGTGTTCACAGACAGCTGATCTTCATACAGTTTCTTGCCCAAGGTCTTTACTGTGTCACCAATATACTCAGCTGTAGTTTTGCTTTTGGTGAATAGGTGGAGTGCATGACTTTTAAAGGACTGCAGTGATTTAGAGTTATAAAGATAGGCTCTGGGGATATCTTGGCTTCTATGACTCAAGCTCCAAAACCCTATATATTAGACTTCCATGATGCAACTTGATGTTGTTTTTCATTAGACCCTGTGCCTGGTTAACACCTACATTTTCCACTTCACACCCCCAGTTTGTTATGCAGGTAACACTGTGATGACATAACTAGGGTTATTTTGGGATCTTGAGTTTGCACCACAACATCTTGTCTTGCTTTGGGCGGGAACACAGGTTTACGGAACATTTGTCACTGTACACGACCTCAGACAGATCTCTGGGATAATCAGAGCCAAACTGATGTGAGCTCCTGTGTACATCATAATCAGGGTGATCAAAACATTGATCCTGCCCTGTTGTTTTTTTTAATGATTGACCTAACGGTACCATTAGTCTTCATCAGTCTTTAATCACTAAATCTTCACCATTAACTTCTTTAAAAATCACTAGACTTCTGTGACTTCTCTAGGTGTAATTACTAACCTGTTACCAGTGATTCTGTAACAGTAATTGTCTTTAAGGCAACCTCCTGTCACCAAGTCAGCCAGCAATGAAGCGTCAATAAAGTGGACTCCCAATAATCCAATGTGTTTGGCTTGTTGTGTTGATTTCAGTTGTATTATGGTCTGGGGTATACGCTGACACTTGTCATGGTGATTTCAGTTGCAGGTGACTTTGAATTGGACAGTAAAGGTTTTATAGATAAAATGTATATATCTTAAACAGGGTAAACCAGTTCTTTGGCATCATTTATCAATTCTAGATTAAATAGAAATACACAATAATGTCTGTTTGTTTGATCTGAACAGGAATAGTCAACATAATGTCCCTCATCTTTTCAAGGTCTGGACTTATTCCAGCAGAGCTGTTCCAAGCATTTGGCTCACAGTCAAAAAGGAGAGTAGGGACAAAATACTTGGCCACGTCTGATTATAAAGTGGGAAGCATTACAAAGCATCCTTATACTGACGAAGGATAACTTTAAAGTTTAGCTTTCAAATGTCATGGATGACATGTGGAATGGTTGGAAATAGAATAATTTAAATCAGCAAAAACTTTTTAGCCTCTTTGCAGTTTCTTCCAGACGTAGTCATCACTTTTGAAACGGAAATGATTTATGACACTCGCGCAGACAAAACAAGCAAGATGTACTCTGACCTCTGATGCATTAGAATTATTTGGGACAGCTGTGAGTAACTGTATAATATAAAAATATAAAAAGGCTTAAGGTGGGTTGAGATGCCCATTTTAATGGCAATTCATCTTCCTGGAAAGGCTAATATACCTAAAAAGCACCGATGTGTTCAAAAGACTCCTTGTAGATTGCTGCGTCACAAAAATGGATCCTCACTTCTCATCAGTCTGTTGGGATATTCCCAAGTGACTGTGGGACTTGATTCATAAAGGGCAAAATCCCATGTACACAAGAGGCAATGCCACTGACAAATCTTTACTGAATATTCAATGAAAGGGCAAAATAAGCCCAGATTGGATGAGGAAGATAACATGTCAGCCATTTTTTAATTGAAAACTGTTAAATATAAAGCTAAATTGTCTATGTCTGTGGTTCAAATAACAGACACATCTCATTATATTAGTTAAATGCAATCAAAAACAAATAATACACAACTTTATGAACTTTACCACATTGTACCAGGCAAATGACGGCAGTGCTGTGATGTGTGCTTCAAGCCACAGTAGGTGGTGAGGGACAACACGATAGGGAACCCCAGGATGTCTTGTCAAGCTCTGCAACACAATTATCGCTCATCCATCTTTAATATCTCATCCATCCTCTCCATTTCCACTGACAGAGACATCCTCACCTTGTAATTATTATCACAGCTGGCGTCCAAAATACAGGAATCAGATCTTCTGCCCTCCAAAAATGACTGATGTGTACAAAAAATAAATAAATAAATAAAAATCATGGAAAGAGACAGAAATATACTTTGATTATTGAAATGAAATGCACCATTTGCTGAAACCAGTCTGTAATGATCAAAATATTTTGTTGTAAAGTGTTGTAGCTTATTTTATTTTTTTATTTTTGGAGAATCAACTTTTCCTCACCTGCCTTTTGAGGACCGCTTTCACTGATTTCCTACATTACCCATCCCCTGGAAGGTGTGTATGAACCAAGTGGTAACCTGTTTGACTGAAAAATTAAGTCAATGCCAAAAACTGCAGTTCCATGAATGGCCACTAGAGGCTGGCTCCAAAAGCAATGCAATCTCTACAAGCCTCCATGTTAAAATGCCCAGCTTTACAGCAGAAATAAACATGTTGTACAGCCTGGTACAAAATATTTTTGGTCTCTATAGCTAACCCGTTCATGACCACTGTATAGGGGGTGAATTCATATATAACTCCCCAGTTTGAATTCTGTCAAGTCTTAAATTTATGCATAATAAAAGCTGTGGGCGCATTGAGTGATAGGTGGGTGCCGTGAGCTGGTAAGCCAAACAACTCACGAACATTGGACTGTGTCAGGCATTGCCTTCCAATCCACGTTTAGGGAGATGCCTCATGCCACTCGGCAAGAGGTACTACAGGAGCTGTAACTACGCATCAGGGCTCTACAGGTCTGTGGAGACCACAAGAACTGTGAGGTTACATGTGTTTTTCTCCTTCATTGTTGTTGATGCCAATAGAAATTGTTGACAGTGAAGACAACATGGAACAAGTGTAAAAAAAGGCTGAACCAACCTGGTCCTTTTCAGTGTGGATACACATGTTTTATATTTTCTGATATATTAAATGTGTTTCCACTGCCAAGTTTGTCATAGAAAGTGACAGTGGCAGCAAGGCCAGAGTGAAAGAAAAAATAAACATCACTTGGAGCACATGATAAATCCTTGGCACAGTGTATGACTCGTACATCTAATGTTGCAGTGGCACAATATGACATTCAACAAGTGGAAATCTTTGAACTGTAAATTCAATTAGAAAATGGAGGCATCCTGTTTGGGAACAGCTTGATGGAGAGGCATAAATAAAACACTGTTTTATGAGGAGGCATTTGTTGGTAATGTGAGGACAAGGACATGAACCCTCAGTGCTGTCCCACTTGTGAATACATCCATTTATGTTAGTTGCAACAAGCTCGCTGAATACACCAAGCCTCCATAGTGCCCCCTGACTCCAGTCTCCCCCGTAGCTCTTTAAAAAATTGTTAATTTTTTAGGGTGTTCTCTCAGTTGTAGACTTATTTGTAGAGATTCCTCACAAGGCTCTGCTTACCTTCATGTTTCAGAATCAATTTGTTTTAGCAGACCAAAGATTAAACTTTTGTTATAAGCCTTTCAAGCAGAATGTAAGATTGGTTTCTTGCTGCCCTGTGGGATTAAGAAGAGCCTGAAAAACAGTTGGCCCTTCAATTTGGACACCGTTGAAAGAACTTCCATTAAATTAAAAGTGCCACTGGATAAGGGCCTGAAGGCATGAGTGCCCAAGACTCATCAAACAAATTTAAAGGTGTATATAAAGACGGAGGGCTTTGGTTAAACAGCACTCTGAATTAACTGCATCGCAAAGTAACATGCATGACTAAAAAAAGACTGATTGGCCAAAACTAATTGTCATTAGCATTAAACACTTTTTTTTTTCTCGGCAAAGAAGCCAGGATGGGTCGAAATTGTTGAATGTTATGTGGTCATTTGTCACTACATGATGTTTCTGTGTCTCAGGGGAGCAAAAACTGCCACTTATCTATTGAGAATATGTTGAGGTATTGACAAGCCCACCCCCACTGGACCTCAGATGGTGACCTTAACATCAGGGGAATGGCATTAGTCACTCAGGCTGCACTTAAGTATTCCCAATTTAATTAAAGCTATCAAAATGGGGTGCTCTTTAAACTGGGCAATCTGTAGGCATTAGTGAAAGACTCATACAAATAGGCATATGAAGCATTTAAAAAGTGTGGTAACAAAAACCCTTTGGTTCCAGTAAAATGTTATTTTCATAATGTTTTGTGTAGAAATTTTTTTTCCCCGAAAAAATACACTTATACTTTTTTACTATTTACAAAAATATGCCCCTGCAATGTAATAACAGTGACGCCAATTACAGGAAAAACAATTTTCTCCTCCATTTTCATGTGTATGGAGAGATGGTATTTAATGTGTCCTTTGTCTTAGTGGTTCAGTACTGCAACCAATCTAAACGATCTATGTATTCCACATTCATTTTTAATATACATATGCAATTTTGAGTTGCTTTGAAACATCAGAATAGTAAGAGCTTTAATTTTCCATTCATTCACTAAGGTGCAAATTGAACTCCATGAATTAAATAAAAGGTAAATCGAGTTACTCATCAATTTGGTCCAGGGGTGTGTTGGTTTTCCAATAGCGAGCAAAAGTTATAATTCCAAAAACAAATTAAACATACGCCTTAAGAAACGCAATACTTGTACACTTTAATTTGTCTTAGAAAACATTTCCACAAAGTTGGATCACTGAGTAATGAAAAAGAAGCAGGGAAAAAAAATGTTTTCATTCCAGTTGTGCACAATGTTGCCAAGTGCAGAAACAACACTAATGCATAACACAGGCAGCAGGCTCTTAACTTACCTTGGTTTGGTACCACACAGGGGATTTACAGTACGGAGGTAGGACACTTGATTTATTCATCTCCTTTGGCCAGTTGTTTCACACAGAATGGACCTGAGCAATGTCCTTCCAGAGGGATTTATTCTTTATAAATAAAAGATCACCATAAAACAAAAAGAACCCGTCCTTGCACGATCAGACAGTGTCTCTAACATTTCATGCCAGAGACTGTTGAAAGGAACACCCAAGACACTAGACTGGACAGCTCAGTCAACATGTGGTGTAGTGCAGCAGTTGTCTGTCATAGTAACATGAACATATGGCCGGTCTCAGACATTTGCAACAGAGAGAGAAAGAAGGCTGTGGCTCAGGTTGTGGAGTAGGTTGTCTAGTAATCGGATCTGGCTTGATTCCTGGCTACTTCAGTCCAGTCAAAGTGCCCTTGAGCAAGATACTGGACTCCAAATTGTTCCCGATGACTGTGACGTTGGTGTGTGTATGGGTGAGCGTTGGATAGGGAGGGCTGTACTGCTCCTGATGAGCAGTTGGCACCTTGCATGGCAGCCTCTGCCATCATTATGTGAGTGTGTGTGTGTGTGTGTGTGTGTGTGAATTGGTGAATATGTTGTAGAAGCACTTTGAGTAGTCGGTCAGAAAGGTGCTATATAAATACAAGTCCATTTACCAAATTCATTTACACAATGCTTTCTAAATAGTTTATTTCTAATAATCAGTTTTTCTTATATGCCAGTCTATATTTAATGCACGTTTCATTTCCCACTGTGGCTCCTTTAAATCCCATCTGCACTCTGTTTACGCCTCTTTTTTAAAGGTGTAGAATTCTCCACACAAAACTTGTACTCAAAAATGGTGTGACCTCAATAAATCAGCAGCATAAATAATCAACCTCTGTTAACCTGTCTCCTCCTATTATTTGTGTGATCCTCCCTTAAATTCATGCAGTGCAATGGGGAGAGAGGTGCCCACAAATGACACACAAAACTGTGACTCCAGCAGTAAATCTGGCCCAGAGTTCTTAGAAAGACATGATGGGGGCAGTGGGAAGAGGAAGTTATGACTCGTTCAAGTGTGGCCATTATGAAGCGATATAAACACTTCTGCCTTCAAGGACTTATGTGTAGGAATTAGTGGCATTTAGAAGTTGCATATTGTAACCAACTGAATACTCTTCACCTCACCATCTGCTGCATGCCTTATTAGAATTGGATACTGGACCTATTCAGTCCAATGTTGCATGGTGCATACGCTAAAAAGGTTTCTAGCCTTTGGGTTTACTTCCAGGGTAAACTGGTCCCACCCAAGAGTGTATGCTCAGTCCATTGACTTTATTTTTACAGATATAAATTTGATACATGAGCATCATTTTTATCATTTATTTGTAAATACTAGTTGTTATCTTTTTAATTTATTTCTCCCTAACTTGACTTTTTAACATTTTTTGCGTTTTTGAGCTGACTATGACCTCTACTCATTACTAGTTTCATCGTGAAGGAGCTGTGCTAAGGCCTCACCTTTGACTGACCTGTTTCACTGCCAAAGCTGGATGCTAACTTTCCTGATTTGGACCGCCTCAAGCTAATCCTCACCTCCAAGCAAGGTGATGCAGGAGAATTGACTCTCTGGCTTTTGACCTTCATTCTGAGATTAATTTGGTAAAGCAAAAACTGTAAAATACAGTTGAACCTCTACTACAGCAGCTAAACGCCCATGACCAGACAATGCACGAGCTAGAGCACCCATGACATTTTCTTTATACTGGTATCAACAATGTGCTTCATAACTCTAATAGTTCAGTTGTACTGAAATCAGAGCCGGCCCAAGCCTCCATGGGGCCCTAAGCAAAATTTGATTTTGGGGCCCTCTATTTCTGCCAATAATATTAATTGTTGATCATTCACACACCTACTACAGTATAAATTTAATGCGCCTGACATGTCTTTACACATTTAAGGGGGTGGCCTAGGTAATAACATAAATAATACCAATGCAACCATACAAATAATACCAATGAATGACTGATGAATGATGTTCAGGGTGCCACATCTCAACGTTTTTAATCTCAAAATGTAGCACATTCAGCTACAAGAGCGGCCTGGGGGAACAGAGGATGGAGGTGCGAGACAAGGCTCTGTAGAGCATGGAGATGGACCTAAGATGAAAAAAACAACAAAAGCTAGCCATGTTAGATGTCATATTACAGTTGAAACCCAACCCCACAAATACAAACACGTTACTGTAGTATGAATATTAAGCTGTAACAGGCCAGTTGAAAGATAAATCTCTCATTTTTAACTAGCTAGCTAATATGTTATTAACGGCTTCACAAATCTCTTTGATTAACATTCCATGACATGCAAACATACCTTTATCTTGGCGTTTTTCTCTTCTTCCTCTTTCTTCCTCTTTCTTTTCTCTGCTCCTGAAGGATATGTCCTTTTTTGCGACATTGTTTTGCCCCACAACTACCTGCGCTTTGGATGCTCAGTGCACATTGCACAGCAGGAGGCACATAATGGTAGCGGAGCTTTGACATAGAACGGCAGTAAGAATCATAGGCCTACATCAGCAGCAGCACTAAAAAATTTTACTTTATTTTATTTTATTTTTACAATAATATATATTTGATAGTACAGAAAGCATCACTCATACATGCAAAAAATAAAAATAAAATTTAAAAAAAAATTTTGATTGCCCTAGGGGCCCCCTACTGGTTCGCTTATGCCTTGGGCCGGCTCTGACTGAAATCCAGATCCACATGATATGAACATGGAGATAAAGCAAGCTGGTTACTAGCTCACTACTTGCGACAGACAGCATCTTCTCACCAAATCCCACATATTTTAAACCTCATCAGGTGTTACAACAGATACCAAATTAATCAACAAACACTTCAGAGAGTTTGTCTCTACGTCTATGTTTATATTCTTCCAAACATGCTACTGATTCTTCTGTCCTTGAACACTTCTTCAACTCTCTCAACATTCCCAAAGTAGACCCTGAGTTTGTGAAGACATTGGAATGTGAATCACTTTTGCTGAACTGAAAAAAGCAGCTTCTTCCATGCAAACAGGGAAATGTCCTGGTCCGGAAGGATTTCCAATAGAATTTTATAGAAAATTCTTTGATAAATTAGCCCCAATCTTAATCAGTATGTTTAATGAATAATTTATGTCACCGAAACTCCCACCAACTCCCATCTCACGCAAGCTACAATCTCACTTATTTTAAAGAAGGATAAGGACCCCCTATTGGCTGCAAGTTATAGGCCCATAAGTTTGTTGTCTGCTGAGCTAAAACTTCTGTCTAAACTTCTTGCCATGCACCTTGAATCAGTCAATTAATCATCATGCCTCCATCATCTCTCCAGACCAGACCAGACAGGATTTTTTCGTGGTAGATATTATTTTTCTAATCTCAGATGGCTCTTCAATATCCTGTATAACCCTTCTTCTTCATTTACACCAGAAGTCCTAATATCATTGGATGCAGAGAAGGCCTTCGACCGGGTAGACTGGGATTATCTTTTTTATGCCCTACAGAAATTTGGTTTTGGCAATAAATGTATTTCTTGGGTGAGACAGTTATATACCTTATACATTATCTGTTAGAACCAATCACACCCTCTCAGAACATTTTCCTCTCTACTGCTCCTCTGAGTCCCCTCCTGTTCACTATAGCCATCAAACCTCTTTCTGTGGCCCTTCAGTCACACTCATGAATCAGGTCTACTCAGATATGGAGCATACTGTCTTGCTTTACGCAGATGATCTTTTAGTGTATATTTCGGACCCTCAGTTTAAATTCTGACTATTCTAGACAGATTTACCTCTTTTGGCCATGTGGCTGGCTACAAACTTAATATGACCAAAAGTGAGATCCTTGAAACTTTCCATTCAAAGTTGCTTCAGATAGTTTTGCATACTTAGGATTTCAGGTTACAGCCCAGTTTGAGGATTTATTTGAATCTAACATTATCCTGTTGGTTGGTAAGATCTAGGACGACTTTGAGCGCTGGTCTTTATTAAATTTCTTTTTTTTGTAAGATTGATAAATTGATATCTGCATTTATCTGAAGACCCTGAGACTATGTAGACCCTTGCTGCAGAGGCCAAAATCTCACAGGGGTCTAGCATTGCCAAATTTTAGATTTTATTACTGGCCTGTAATTTAAGAGCAATCCAGTTCTGGCTTCATCTGGAGGGCTACTGTTCCCCCCAACATGGATAATTATGGAGTCCTTGTCTTCCAAATGGGCCTCCCTAGCTGCACTTGTTCACACTCCTGTGAATCTCTGTCTCCTCCTATTCAAAAAATATAATAGTCAGATCAACATTAAGGATATGGAGACAATTCAGACGATATTTCAGGCCCCCTCTTCACTTGCACCACGAGCAACAAACCTTTTATTTCACCTGTCATTAATACATGGAACATTCTCTCAGAGGATTTGCAGTTTTGTTAGAACTACTTATCCTAGCTTTCCTAATTTACCACAGCCCACTAGCCTCAACCCCTTTTTGACCCCACTACCCACTATGAAGGGCATAATCACTGTTTTGTAAGGTCTCATCCACTCAATAAATCCAGCCTCACTTAATACTGTTAGGACTATGGGAGGACTAGGACTATGGGAGGATGATTTACAGTGTGAAATTGCGGATGATGTATAGGATGTGGCCAGTCCACTCTTCCTCTATATCTGGTGGGCACGGGTTGCTACAATCAAAGATTCTCCACCATGTTATGGAATTTTCTATCCTTAGGTTACACAAGGTCATGTGTGGGCCTTGAGGTCCTCAGCAGTATTAATTGTTTGGCTTTGGTTGAGAACAGTAGGTGCCAGTCTATCTCAACACTGTGGTGGCCAGGGTCGAAGAGACTATTGCTGCCTTCCTAGACATAATAGATGGCTGGCCGTTGACGTTCCAATCTGCGTAAACAGACATCTGTGTCTCCAGACTAGAATATGCTGACAATAACACCTGCATGGGTAAAAACATTCTCTTTGGCTAATTCTGGGCGTATAGTATTTGTGATGTTATCTTGGGTTTAAAGTCTATCCACCAGCATGAGTTGGGCAGAATGTGAGACCGACTCAGGCAGTGTCTCTAATTCTCCTTGGCCAAGTGTCAATAAATATTACAGCATAAGACATCAGAGGCTCCTGAACACTTTCTTCCCTCCTGACCTCACCATTGACCTTTGACTTCAGCAATTTCTCCACAACACACCACTAGCACTTAACTAAAGTCAGATTGTCTAAAATATATGAGCATATCAATCCTGTCTGTGACAGATGTCATTAGTATCCAGCTACTTTTTTCCATATGCTTTTGACGTGCCCTTCTTTGTGTAATTTTATGGTTGGAAAGCTTCAATACAATTTCACAAATTACCTCTGTCTGCAATCACTGCCCTAGTCAGAGTTTAATTCCACTGTTGTAAATATGGACAGTTGTATACATGTATTTGTTATGATTACATTACTTATGACCAAAAACTAGCTAGTTGACAACTTTGCTAACAGCCAAACATCAAGCAAGTGCCACAACACAAGACATAGCAGCCAGCTAATATTACTTACTAGTCCATCACAAATGTCTGTAAATCACCGAGAGTTGAAGCACAGCAGCCGGAGGACATCAGGGGGAAAACAAGAAAACAACAAAACATTTGGTGGTGTGTGACTTAGTGCTACAAATGGATATACTCCTCATGGGTGATCATACTCGGAGCACAAAGTTACATAGTGCAGAAACAGGTGTACAGGGCACACAGTGGGAATAACACTGTTTACCTGATTACACATTAGTGTAACATCGAAAAATTGAAGCAATGTTGCTTTAACATTCAGAAATTGTTTTAGATATGATAATAAAAAAACAATAATAATATGAAACTGTTAATTGTGTTTAGCAAGGAAACAGTGAGGCAAAGGACAATTCTGTGCAGTAATAACAATAAAAACATTCTCTTTTAATGAGGCAGTGACTCAGCCTTGCTCCCAAAGGCAAGTGTGTGTCTTTAGTGTGCTTACTGAAAATGATTACAAGAGATTTGAGATATTTTTTTAGATTTTTCAACTCATTGGAGTGTGCCAACAATGTTTTCAAGCAGTGTAATCCTTTTGCGACAGTATATCTAAGTTTTATCTTAGTTTGACTCTTTCCAGCACACACTAATAACAGGTTGCCCACAGTGGGTGACGTCGTCGGCTGTTGTGGATGTCTATACATTGTTAAAAATAGGTCTCACACACACACACACACACACACACTCCCTTGACCCTCCTTATATTGAAGAGACAACAGCAGGCGGATTCGGAGAGACAGATTGAGATGGATAGCGACCCAAAGAGGGACAGATCGTAGAAGGAAGGAAGAAGAGGAGAGGGTGAGTTAGGACAAAACAGGGAAGCAAAAGAAGAAAAGCAAACAGCAGGACAAACTCCTACCATTAGTTTTTTGGCAAGCACCCATAATTTCTACAGATTTTAAAATATCAGTATCTTCAGTTATTGTTGTGGAAGTTGTCTTTGTGACAGATTGGAAGATAGTCTCGGAGATATTTACCAGTATAGTCCATAATCAGCATATTGTTTTCCTGAAAAGGATACTCACTATTCACTTTGATAGTGACTTGCAGCTTTTAGACACAATCGGGGAGAAAAAAAATCAATCTTGCTGATACACGTACTATATGTTCAGGTGCTTTTCAAAAATATAAAGATTCTTCAAATAATAAGGCTGTACACCTACCTTGCTGTACTTCCAAGTATTGGATAAAGTGGATATAGAAACTGCAGACAACAAGCCCTAAGGCTGTTCACACCCCAAAAAGCTCAGCACTACAAATGACTTCCTTGTCAATCACTGATGAGCCTTGGTGCCTGGAGTCAGGCAGCCTCCTCCTCCTCCTCCTCCTCCTCCTCCTCCTCCGTTATTATGGAGGACGAGAAAATTAGATGGGCTCCATTATGTTTATTGTTGCTTCAGCTGGTGGGCACGCATTTGAGCTACATGTCTGGTAATAACAGCAGTGCTGAATATGATTATTTTCTGTGTTTCAGTGGAGTGGAGGTGAGGTTGCAATGGGGCAATAATGTAATATTACCATTGCCCTGTACCATCAGTTCCATACAATCAATACACCAAGTCACACTGAGGTTAAAGTTTAAAAGTTTTGTAGCTCCTTAAAACTATATAAAAGTGATGACAGCAAATCAAGGACATTCTCAAAACCACAACACAGCAATAAATAAATTCAAAATATTCTTCAAAATTAAATCCAGTATTCAGTGTATTACTGATGATTGATTTGCTCATGGGTGCTGTGGACGAATTAGTGATTCGTCCACTGAAAAGTCGAATAATGAAACCCTTTATAAACATTTTCACACCAATCTGGCAATCTGGCTTGTCATCGTAGGAGCAGCAATAACACTAACGATGGTTCTGTTTCCATTCCAGTGTCTCAGTAAGTCGTGAGTCATGAGTGACAGTGAGCCAGCATGCACAATACCAAGACCCTGAAATTTATTAATTTAATTTCTTTACTTTTCTACTGTGTTGCTGTCAAATTAACTTCAATCAAAAAGACCTAGGGCAGCACGGTGGTGCAGTGGTTAGCACTGTCTGACTGGGCCTTTCTATGTAGAGTTTGCATGTTCTCCCCGTGGGTTCTCTCCGGGTACTCCAGCTTCCTCCCACAGTCCAAGGACATGCGCTCAATAGGTTAATTGGTGACTCTAAATTGTCCGTTGGTGTGAATGTGAGTGTGAATGGTTGTTTGTCTCTATGTGCCCTGTGATGATCTGGCAACTTGTCCAGGGTGTATCCTGCCTCTCGCCCAAAGTTAGCTGGGATAGGGTCCAGCCCCACCGTGACCCTGATGAGGATAAGCAGTTACAGAAAATGGATGGATGGAAAAAGACCTATGTGGTCTTGACTAATCTAACACAGCCTAAAATGCAATGTTTAGCTACCTCTCTGCTTTAAAGTTTCAAGCCAGTTTCATCAAACAGTGATGCCTCTAGTGCCCCATACACTTCCACCGCATATTCATCGCAACTGCCTCAGCTCCAGCAGCTTCCTCATCTCACTGCCATTTACACAATGCTGGTGGTCCCTCCGCTTCTGCTATGTAGCCAGCATTCCGCGCTCAACTGTTTGACTGTTACAGTATCAGTGCAACACCCTGGTACTCGCGGTACACTACATTTTGCCATAATTGAAAGTGTGAATGCTCTTATGTACTCAAAATAGAAGTGTATGGAAGTACATAGTATGGAAGTGTATGAGACACAGTACTAGTCTAATCTCATTAGCATATTGTGTGTGAACTCAAATGAGGGTGTGTGTGTGTGTGTGTGTGTGTGTTTAGTTTAGAACTTAGTTTGAGGAGCTGATTCTGACCTCACTGCTCAAAACTGCATTCCCAATATGATAAAAATAGGTTGACTGCACTGTACAGTTGGCTACAGCAATTTAAAATGGTCTGAAATAGACTGAGAAGCTGAACCAAGACTGAGCAGAATAATATCCAATAAAACTAAATGTGATAATAGGAAGGCGTTAGCACAGTTTTGACCATACATGCCTGACAGCAGCCTTCTCATTGAGAAGTCAGTACAGCATGGTTAAATGTTACCTGCGCTAATAATGTCATTGATGGATCACCATATGGAAAAAAAATCACGTATGGCTTGCTGGGATGCTGGGAAACACAGTGGGATGGGCAGGGAGGGATCAGAGGCTAATAGTCATAGAAGTCAGCCAGTCACACTGCGTGCTGTCAAGTTGACTTGTGATGGATTACGAAAACTATTGCAACATGCTAGAGACGGCCAAGGATGTTCAGGATCCCGGTGTCACCATGTGGGCCGCTCACTGCTGATAAGACAAATGACTCTTAATATGCATTGGAGATTTCCCTTAATTCACTTGACATTTTAGAGACATCTTGTTAATTCCACTCTGTCTCCTAAGAATTACATTCATATGCAACAATCCTGCAGTAGCAATTTATGCTCAACAGTAAAGTTCAGTGCAAACGCAGGAAGTGGTGTGATTTGTATATAGTGACGCTAAAGATATGCATATCTTTGTATGGATTATATGAAAATAAAGTTTCCAAAGGGCCATCATCTTGGTGACATCATATATTTCAATCATTACTATATGGTTGATTTATCTGTATACTCCATACTCATATTCTCATAGGTTATTAGGCCTATAGGCTGGCTGTTGCTGAGATTGGACTCTGTTGAACACAACATTCCTTTTTCTAAATCATCAGGCTCAACTCTCTCAAAAAAAACAAAAACAACTAACACGTATTCCAATGATATTTCGATCATTCTTATTGGTGCATGCAGTATTCTGTTTTCTTCCTCATAAAAACATGATTTGAGGCTATTGGGAAAAATACGCACCTCCAAATCTCCCAAACAGACTCTTCTCAATCCATGTTTGATTTTTTTTTTTACCTTTTTAAATTTTAGATCTCTAGAGCTAGAATGCAGAGAGAAAAATGGTAAGAATGCAAAAGGTATAGGACGCATGCAACATTGATGAAAATATTGGCAGATGATCCAAATGAAGTCTGAGAACTTGCCCTCACTGCGTTGTTTCCATGGGAACATTCAGTGTTTCCTACCTGTCTCATACTAGTAGTTGATGTGCTGTTTTGCTGTTTGTGTTTTCAGGTTTACCTAATCATCTATATAATTTGTACAAGGTTAATTATTGTATTCATCAGCGTGATGAAGAGTTTGTCATAAAGAGATGGGGACATTAATGCAGTCTGCCTCAGATTTGTTGAATTCAAGCCAAATAAATAAATAAATAATGTAAATAATGTGTATCATGTGCATTTCAATTTTCTCCTTCTTAATAATTAAAAGTCATTTCTACTGTCATTTCCATACATAAACCAATAGGCCAAATACAAAAAATATTTAATGATGATAAAATTGAATTTCCTCCTCATAAAAACGTGAATTTGTGCCCCAGCATTGCTTCCCAGAGGAGCCCCCTCAGCTGTTTACTGATATGTTGCTGACACACCAGGGACTTCACACCATACTCCCCCACATACAACACCATCCTCTAAACACATCCTCCAGATATGTCACATTCTGCAGCCATATCCTTGCGATGATGTATGGAGCAAATATTTATCATAGCTATTTACTGTGTGAATATCACTGGAAGTTGATTTATGGCTCTTGGCTAATGTTGGTTGGCTAATGTTAGCTCTTATCAAATTATAAGGCAATAAAATAAAAAAAAAAACATGAGAGAAACATGCAGCATTTCCTCACATATCCAAACATGTATGCAAGCTTTACCCACATAGTATTATTCTCTCTTTGGCTTTTGCTTTTGTAATCACTTCAATTGGAATCTTGAGTTAAAGTATAGCTGAAGGAGGGGGTTGTGTATCAGGGCTTCTCTCTCTTTGCAAGTAATTTGAATGAGACTTGTTGGTAAGTGACTGTCTTTGTTCCAGCTTATGAAAAATGCAAAATCTAAACAAAGGCTGCAACTACATGGAACAGTTTATTGCCACAGACAAATTTTTGAAAAGGATGAACCTGTGTTCAAACTGCTTTGCACCATTATTGCTGTTGTAGTTTCGTATTTAGTTAGTTTTATATGGGTATACTATGGTTAATAAACAGAAGTCGGCACAGCACGCACCATGATTTAAAACCTTGTAAGAAATGGTTATCATCCAGTGGGTGTGAGAATATACTGTAGATAGGAGAGTTGACATCATTTCTATCTTTTGATGACATTACATAAGATGTGCTTTTGAAACTATTCAAATGGGCTGGTTTCATATTCTTGTTGAGATGTTTACATGGAGCATGAATAATTCCTCAGAAGATCCAGGATTACCTTGTACATCAGGTTCTGTGGCTAATAAAATAGCATATGCAGGGTTTGTTTTCTTTTAGATATTCAGAGAGCACAGTGCAGATGTCAAGTAAAGGGGTTACATGGGATATATGGTGCTTTCCATTTGAAGTGGGAAGAATTTCTCAGTTCCAAGTTGGAAATTTCAGCTGGCATGCCCCGTGATGTCAGATTTTCATCTTGGAAAGACAAGAGAACCTTACCAACCCTGACCTCAAAATCCAAGATGGCTGCTCCTTGCAGTAACAGTAATGCAAGCTGTAGTTATATATTGTTTATTAGCACTCATTGCTACAGTATTTGTATGGGCAAAATACAGTGTAATGCATTGTTATCAGCTGGTATTGCTAACAATGGCTAACCTGGCCAAAGCTTGCTTTTCCTTCTTGTTATTCTGGGACGTGGTCAACTCAGGTGTGACAACATTCCCAGCTCTTCTGAGGTAAACGGGACACAGCAAAAGATTTGCAGAGTGAACCAGCTGGATGGCTCCATCACTCAAAGAGTTAAAGTCAATTCATTATTTTAGTGGGTAGTCCTCTACCAAGGCGGATGAACATACCTTTGGGATAACAACAACAGTGTCACACTTACAGTTGCCTCTTATTTCCCATTTGTAATTATGTCATACCCCAAGCGTTCACACACTCCCTATGATGCAAATGTGTGTCATATAAAGCAATATTGAATTTTTGACAGATTGTTCCCCGTCCAGGGACATGCTGTTACCTGGAACCTCAAAGAGACAGTGAGAAAGTGAGGGAGGAGAAATGGGAGGAACTTGAGTAAATGGATATTAATTTATAAAACTCATCAAACGATAAATGAGAAAAGTTAACCAACAATGTTGCTGATTAGTCTGTTTCCAAACTTAAACTGTAACTCTGTCTTTTACACATGGTGTCCCTCGGTGTGTGAGTTCAACAGAAATAATTTGCACATACATGCCCTTGCAAGGAAAATACTATGTCAGCAGTGGTAGCAGAGGATTGTGGGGCTGAAATCCTTTGTGTATAGTAATTAAACTGTAATTGAATTTTTCTGCACCCAACAGATTTTTACTGTATTAGCTTAAACCTTGGGTGGCTGTTGAGTTAATCAAGCCCATCATGGATTTTGCATAATCTGAACAAACCCACCGAAAAAAAGCCTAGTTCCAATGTTTTAAGGCAAATTATACAATAAGTATTGTTAATATGTTTTTTTCCTGCTAGTTTTATGAACTGTCACTGATTAGCTCTGTTATTATTGTGCTTACTTTTAAATGCACTTTGTTAATTGTATTTTTCATGGATCCTGTACATACGAAAGATAATATCTACAGTATTGAGGTCTATTGTGTTTACCAATGTACTATAAAGACTTGTGAAGATTGAATTTGTGTGATTTGGCCCATTCTTGCTTAAATTGACAGAGGTCATATTTTCAGTGTTTGTTTTTTAGTCACACAGTCATCCATGAAGCTGAAAGTTTCTTCACTTACTTCACTGCAAAGCATCTGCATCAGGTCACAGAAAGCTCTCCTGTCTAACATGTGCACAGTGCCAATTTCGCTCACAAACATTTCAATAAATATTAATATACAATTTTCTTCCATACCATATGTCTGTGTCTGTAATCGTGGTCTCAGTAGGGTGGAGGGGTAGTTACTGTAAGGAAGTTTTCATTGACTGCACCACAAATTGAATTCTAATTTTCAACTGTTTCTCTCAGCCAGTGGCGGATTTATTTGATTCTCTAGATGTATGAATGAAAATTTGTTCAAGCTGAAGGAGATCCTCTGCCCCCGGCTGTTCTCTTTCCAGTACAGAGAACAAAAAACATACCTTTGTGTTCGGTTAGGCATGTTTGACTATAATAGTAAATCAAATGCTATTCAAGCAACGTGGTATGAAACAAGACAGCTGAGAATTGTGAGGAGTAGTTCATATAAATTGGTCAAACATATGTGGTCAAAACAAACATGCTGATTAAAACATTGCAGGACAGGCACCCTTATAAATAAACATTTATTTAAAAAGAATCTCATATTTGTATTGGCCTTATGTTTGAGAACTAAAACATGCAGATCTGGCTGCATGTGGAATGAAATAATTTTGAGTTTAGCTAGAAAGATTTTCAAAAATGTCAAATGTACAAGGCAAAGAAAAAATAGGATGGAAAAAAATGTCAAGATCTCCCTTTATCTCTGGGCAACACAAATGCAAGATGATGTCTTTTATAAATTTTAATTGCTAGGCATATTTATTTTGTAAATAATTTGTAAAGGTAACTCATTTCTTGGATTTACTCTATTCATCTATCACTGTTAAGCAACTGCAGAGGCCAGGCTATTCATTTTTATACATTTATGTAATGAACTGTATTTACTGTCTGAGTGAAATCATCAGTTTCTGGTTCTGGAGATTAAATCTGGTCTCCCTTCAGTAATAGTCCTAATGTGTGGTGCCCCATCATTGACATAGCAATATTCTGCTATAAGTGTGGCTATCATTACTTTTACCAACTTGTGACCTCATTGAACGGCATTATAATGTACAGTAGCACTGATGGGCCTGATAATGATATAATCTCTATAATCAATCTATTAACTGCTAATGGAATACAGCACATAAAGGCTGGACTGCTATTGTTCCTGGACATTGCATCATTTGGTTTAATGGTTTTTCTTCTTATTGATTTTCACTGTAATCAAAATAATATTGATCTCAAACAGTGATAATACCAGCATCAGCCGATGTGAAAGGAGACCATTGAATTGTCATGACTCTGTCTATTAGTAAAAAAAAAGAAAAAAAGAAAAGGGAGTTACATTAATGTAATTCTTTTCAAAGAGATCAACAGAGATGGTGACATTTTGTTAAGGTTGTGTGTGTATGTGACTAACAGATGGCATTCACAGATGCTGCAGGTGCCCCATCTTTGTTGGTACCTGTTCACTGGCCATCTCCGCTCACCCCTGGGCTGTTGCAGGTGGGTTTGTGGTTGGCATTCGACTGTACCTGTCAATATTTGCCTTTGCCCACAGCGTTCAGGATGGCTTCAACACCCATTTACTGCTTCAGGTTGCTAGCTCCCTCCAGTTTGACTCTATTCTAAAAGCAAACTTGACAAAAAGAGAACTCTGTGACAGCAAAAGCAACAATATTATTATTTAAGCCTGAAAGATCCACTCTTTCATTCAAATCCCTATAAGGCACTTGCAGAAAAGTAAATGTGAAACAGCTCTATTTTCCACAGATAATTCAGGAAAAGTGCAGTTGGGATTTTTGTCTTTTCTTTAAAAAAGCAGTGGCCGTGATTGACAGGGGATCTTGGCAGCCCTATTCGCCTAGGTGTTTATGCATGCATGGGATGAATCCCTGTGTCTGTGTGGGTTTGCGTGTATGAAGGTGGATGCATGTCAGTGTGAGTGTAACAAAGAGAGCCATGTGAATCATTGCTCGCTGACCTGGTGATCTCAAATCCTGGAGCTGTTCCAGGGAGCTCTCCTCACAGAATCTGGCTTCAGTGGGAGCATACTTTGTGATTTGATCAATAGTACAGATGCTTCACTGGGTTTTGGGAGACCATCAATAATGCTACTGTTCTCACGTATGATTCAATCCCCTCTAGACTACCGTCAGTTGTCTGAACAACGTGAAATCTATAGCTGGGCCTCCCACTGTTCTTGTTGTCATATACATGCACATTTATATTCATGTATGTATCTCTGCGAAGAGGGCTACGTGGATGTAAGGCATCTATCTTGGATCATTTTTAATGATCACATAGTAAAGTAGTCTACTCAAGTGTAAAGTACTAAGTGGCTAAGATTCTGAAGTAAAAGTCCTGTTCTTTATTTTCTCAAGGACAATAATTGGTGGTTTGCAGTTTGAACAATTCTAATGGTTGGTTAGGCACAAAACTACTTTAGATAAATTGTTCGTTTAAAAAATGAGAACCTGCACAGACAAAAGCCTGGTTCATTTATAAAAAGTCAAAGGTTCGTGACCTTTTACATCACAACACTGAGCTTGCAGTCAACTGCATTTTTTGTTAGGAAATAAAACAGCATGTTTAAAACTGTATGAAGTATATAATTAAGGTTATCATTGACGTACAATGAGGAAATACACCAACTGGCCTCTTCATTAGATACACTTGTATCAGTCCAATGTGATCCAAAACTCTGCCATAAATTTGACTTTTACAAAGCTTATCGTTTTTCACTTTTTGTTGACATTGTCAAACGGGTATCTACTTTATGTATGTATTGAGGACTTAGTGGGTGTTGTTGTTGTACAGGACTGCATTATATTGGAAGGTAGGGTGCAGTCCAGTTTAACACGACCGCAAACAACAACCTCAATAGTAAACATAATAGTTAAATGAATACCTCTCTGACAGCATCAACAAAAACTGAAAAAAATGATTGGCTTTGTCAAAGTAGAATTTATGGCAGAGTTGTTGTATTGGATCATATTGGAGTGTGTACCTGATGAAATGGACAGTCGTTGTATACTTCTGAAAGCTCTGATTTTGCACCTGTAAGTGCTCTTTCTGAAAGAGGAAAGTGTTCCATACTAAACCGGGTCTTGTTTTCATAGTTTGCCCAGTATAGTATGCTAAAAAACTAAATGCTAACTAAATAACTGAGTTTTATGTAATTGCTCCATTACTCACAATGGCAAAATCCTACACCAGCACAAAATTAACTGCTACTCTACATAACTGTTATTCTTATTAAATTCTAGTTTTAAACCTGAGGAGCCTGAGTTTAAACAACACAACTATTTCAAAAACTAATTGTGCCAAAATGGATTATGCACTAAGATCACTCACTCACTTCTCTGTGTACATATGCATGCCTCTATAAGCTTTGTTCACACCGTCTCTGCTGTGTGTGGAGATTAGCAGTGAAACCTTTTATTCTATTACACACTCCCTCATTAAAACTCATTAACTCCTTGTGAAAATCATTTTTGCTGATGATCCCTTGGAGCTAACTCAAGTTAACATGTGCGAACCAATTCTAAGTGCCTGAAATCTTGTAATAGTAGTATCTTTTCAGTGAAAAACTGCAAAGGTATGGGGCTAAATACTGTGGATAGACATTGTCATTGTTATTGTTTTGGTTGCATTGTGTGGCAGATGGTGGTTTTGGATTACATATTCATACGTATGTTTGGCTGTTTATAGGTTTGCCAGCAAACAAAAAAACTTTTTAGTAGCAGGAAGTTTCCACCTCACTGCTGTGATTCATCTTGATGTGCTGTTTAACTTGAAGAACCATCAGCACCTGAAGCTGAGATGTAACCAGATGGGACCATGTCATTGTCATGTCTCAAATCTTGGAAGGCACTGAAGTCCCAAAGCTTGATTTTTCAGTATTAAATTGTACGAATTTCATTCCGTACTCTTCACCAAATGTAATGCCACCAAATGTAATGCCACAATAATAATGCTAAATTATTAATCATAGATTGGTTGAATAATTTATTTTCCCTCTGTGAACGCCATACAGCCAAATGGGGTACAGGGTCCAAAAAACCAAGCAGACCCTCATTCAAGTGTACCAGTCTACTATAGTCCTTCATCAGTTTTAGGATATAAAATAACAGACAGTGCACAGACACGGCATTTGTAAGAATTGTGTTTTTTCCCCTTCTCTCACTACTTTCTCCTTTTGAGCGTAACAGGCTCGTGAGACAATGAGGAGCAGAAGCACATTATCACAATCATTAATCTGGGTTTGGCAGAGTATCAACTCACTTCAGGCCCAGAGGCTGAAGCCCAAGTGGAATTTTGAGTCGTTAATATTTGAGTGAGAATAGATGGTGTGGGAATTTGTTTAATTCATTTAAAGCTACTACTTATAAATGTACAGTATAAGGCAAAGAAAAAAACATCCATTTTCTGTAACTGCTTATCGTTACCAAGGTCGCGGGGGGCTGGAACCAATCCCAATTGGCATTGGGTAAGAGGTGGGGTACACATGGACAAGTCAGCAGTTCTCTGACACATAGAGACAGACAACAATTCACAGTCACATTCACACCTTTGGGCAACTAATTAACCTCCATGTCTTTGGACTGTAGGAGGAAGCCGGAGTACCTGCAGACACAGGTAGAACATGCAAACGCCACACAGAAAGTCGGCCAGCCTGGGGCATTTCAATCAGGAACCTTCTTGCTGTGAGGCAACAGTGCTAACCACTAGTAACACTGGTAAATGGGATCAAAGATCAATTGTCAAAAGGATTTTTACTCTCTGAATTATTTGAAAGATGCAAAAATCACATAACAAGACTCATCATCTGGTTAACTTGACAATTACACAATAACAATGCTAACATACTGATGTTTAGTAGCTACATTGTTTAGCATGTTCAACACTTAGCATGCTAACATTTAATCTTAACACAAAGTACAGCTGAGAGGAATGTCAACAGGAATGTCATTAGTTTTGCAGGTTCTTGTTCTGAAACCAAAGTATTGTACAACTCAAAATGTTGATCTGATGAAATTCTTACAATTCATCCAGTGGAACATAAATGTCGATACTAAATTCCACGACAATCCATCTAAAGCTTGTCGAGACCACAGAATTGAACCTTGTTGTGGTGCTAGTTGAAAAGTAAAGAGATCACTTTTTGTGAAATTATGTGCTAGTCAGGTTTTGAAGTATGTCACCGGATAAGCTGAGAATGACTGACTTTGATGTGCTACATGAAAGGTCAGGGGATCACCAAAATCAGCAGGATTTACCATCTTGGCACCATGGATATCTGTACCAAATCCTGTATCCAATGAATAGTTTTAAAAAGCAAAAACCGTTCCTAGAGCCATTCTGTGGCTAAAACATACATGTGCACGCACACACACACACGCACACAGTGGCTTCAAACAGACCAGCTAGTTGAATTTGGAGGGTTATCAAATGCCAAGACACTGTGCAGAATATGCTGTTTTGGTGCCAGATTGTCAAACCCTGGAAACATAGTAATTTGCATGATAATTTTGATTATCTTTTGTAAACAAGTTATCGTGCACAGCATTTTAGAAACTGGAGCAGCCACCCACCTCGACTGCTCACAAAGATGGCCACACAGAGTGTGTTTGAGTTATGACCATCTGAAGCAAAGGTCAAAGTGCTTGCTTGGGGATTACCAAATCATTTCCAATATCAGGACGAGCTGAATTATTAAGGAGGCTGCTACAAGAGCCGTCATGGATGCCACTCCCTATATTTTCCTTGGAAGAGTGCACAGATGGTCCGTTTCATCAGTTGAGTTGGCCACAGAAGGAGCTTATATGTGTCTATATGTGGGCGTGAGATGAACTAATGTGTCAGCCACTAGGCTATAATTGGTCTGTTTGTGCACCCTGCCCTTTACTGATAGTGAAATTTCCTCTTCCAGTGGCCCCCTGCTGCTGCGTTGTCCCACTTACAGACTCCTGCAGGACTCCTGTCAGCAATCCAACTAAATAATCGGCTATCAAATCTCGGATGGTAAGAACATACATCTGCGCTGCGGCGGTGGCGGCACACTGGTGAGAGGAATCTCTTCATCTGTCAAGTCACTGTTAGTCATCACTGGATCAAGAAAGCCGCGTCTTTGATTAGAAAAAATCAATGTGTACACTGCGGAGGCTTTTCTCTGTGGGCTCATAGTGTATTGAAAAGAATCATATCTGACAAAGACATCTACAGCAGCAAAATATAACTGGACCTCTTTTGTTGCACTCTATCATATAACACAGTCAGAGAGAACTGTCGGAAAGTCAAAAGCAGGCTTCTGCCATAGCCGATCTCAAGTAAACATGACTCTTAAGTCAAGGTTTTTTAAGTGTCTCCGGTTATTCTCTCTCTTTATGTCATCAAAACATGACATGTTGGCATTGCTGATGGAAAAGCAAAAAGATGTAGGGCAACAGTAAGCACACCTCAAGCGAATGTAACTGTCTCAATAGATGGCCGGCTTTGGCATTGAGCTCTGCTGACGTATAAAAGCTGTAAGGAGACTGGCAGTGAAGCCCACAGAGGTTGCAGAGAAAAAGTCTTTCTGTGTGAAAGACATTACCTGGAAAAAAAATTGACAGCAGGTGAGGGTCAGGGGTGTTTTAAAGAGAAAAAGAGGGCAGTAAGATAAAGGGAGGAGGGGGATTGCAGATGATATGCTCCTGGGAAACAGGGCAGAGAAGAGTATCCAGGTCCTATGACTCACTGGCACTTCTGCAAGACTGAACTATGACAGGCATCTACACACAGGCTGTACACACACCATGACATAGCTCACATACAAATAAGTGATGTGCAAAAATACAAACAAACACACACAGCACAGTGCTCATGTATACTGTATATACTGGTAAGAAAATCCCAACAGATACATTCTCTATTTCCCTGAAAAAAAGTTCACTGTTTTTCATGGAAAAAGTGAAGGAGAGACTGAAAACTGGAACAGGGGAGAAAAGAAAATAAGTGGGAGGGAAAGAGAGAGTGCAAAAAGGAGAAATGAGGTGTGTGAGAGAAGGAGAGAGAGTGAGGTAGAGAGAGAAATGAGATGAGGAGGCGGAGAGATGAGAGGCGAGGGAGGGAGTAAGTAATGTAGAGAGGGAGGGTAGAGGAGAGAGGGATAAGCCACACTTGGATGAAGGATTCCAGTGGAGCGAGGAGGGACTTTTCAAGTGCTGAATCAACTAAACTACATGTCTGTGGTGGTCCTTCATACTGATACTCTCATACTGAACAGAAAAGCAACTGAAGAAATGGACAGATGGAGCCAGGAGGAACACCGGGCCCACGGCTGACACGCACCGATGTGACCTCTCCATCTGGCTGTTTAACCTAATCTGAACCTCCTGAAGACTTTCTGTTCCAGGACAGATGACTGACTGTCGGGACTGAAATCCAGCTGAAGTTGGAAGTTGGCGTTCACTCGTAGAGTTGGATACTACTAAGGGCGATATGGATATATACAAATGTTTAAGCTTACTTTTCTTCACTCTTCTTCCACAAGGTAAACCATTTACCTTTCTGTTAGTTACAGTTGCTTCATCTCTCAATTTCTTTATCAACATAAGGGACTCTGTGAAGATTATAACTGGGGCAAAAAGATGGGGTATTAGAAAAGGAGGTGGATTATGTATTTTTAATTTTTGCTCACAGATGGGTAGTCTATATTTATTGGGAGCGCAGGGGAAGGTGTGTGAAGTTGTGCTCATAAATAATTTTCCGCTTTTTTAATTAATTCTGGTGGCATTGATGTTTAAGTCAGCAAAGTTGATGACTGGGTCGCTCAGTGGCTGTAAGAAGTTTAACCATTATGCTCTTTGGTAAATGTATTTTCTCTATTTTGTTATGTTTACCATATTTAAAAGGACAGTGGAGGGTCTTGTTTTTTTTTGTTTTTTTTAGAAAATGAAGTGTACAAATCATCCCTCTCTCCACACCCCAATAATTTTCATACAGTCCCTAATAAAGTCAAATCATTCATTAGAAAGGATTTTTTCTGAAGGATGATTTGAAAATTTGACAGGATGAGTAACATCACAAACAAAAGTACAACCTTCAGGACTATAGTTTTCGTTGCTTAGTGACCTGCTAACAAGCTGTATCCGCCTGGTTCAGGAGCAGGACTCACTTGTATAAAAGGTGATATTTGCTGCTCATGCATTATTGGCCTATGAAAGAGAGTACATTGATCAAATGAGGACAGAACTGGGTCCATTAGCTCTGATACATCTAGATAACCAAGCAGGGTGTTTGTCTTGTGCTTTGCAAAACTGAAAACATCAGCAAATATATGATATTTGTCATAATTGTGCCAAATTTAATTAATTTCTCTGGATGATTCACATAATTCATGTATGATTTCAATTGTCTGTGTATGAGTAGACGAAAAGCATCCAGGAGAATGGCATCATTAAAAGAGAAAGGAACTGGATAGTCTCACAAAAAAAGGAAAAATAACTGAACTGAACTAAAAAGTTTGACAATAAAAAGCGTATTTTCTCCATTCTAAGTGACTGGTAACATTGCAGCCTGTCCCGGTGCTATTCATAGTGTCCTGTAAGGCACACCGTACAGAGGTAAACTCATCCAACAGTTATCTTCTTTCTCCTGCACACATTACTGCTCTGACCCACACATTGTCAAAGTCAGGACACCCACCCCCCATCTAAACCCATTAGTTACAAGGCTGCTTTAGAATCTACTGGAGCGTTCCTCTTTATTCAATATCAGCTGCATTCAACAGATATCACTCAGAGCTGATGTGATCAAACAATGGTACCCGCGTCTGTTTTTCTCATCTGAAACCGCAGAGACATTTCAAGGTTGTTGGCCGTCTGGACATGTCAAACAGATTCAGTGGCAAACAGGAAGAGAAGACGAAGGGGGAAAAAAAAAGAAACCATATCCATTTAATAAGATATTGATCCCAAGCCTTTAAAAATTGAGGATGCCAGTTTTCAGGCAACTGAAGGACAGCCCATGGGGTTTGATTGAGTGGGTAGGAGGACCCAAGAGGAAGGCCAGCAGCATGACAACACCTGTGTCCCTGTTTTAAGAATACAAGTTGAGAGCATTTTAGAAGCAACCTTGATATATGGATGGATGGGTTTGTGGGATGCACACACACACACACACACACACACACACACACACACACACACACACACACACACACACACACACACACACACACACACACACACACACACACACACACACACACACACACACACACACACACACACACACACACACACACACACACACACACACACACACACAAAGGACACCGGAATGTGCAGTAGTGCCAGGCATAATGCCATATCAGTGAGGCTTGTGAAACAAAACCACAGCCAATGATGTATTGCTGTGCCATTGAATTACTTGCACAGATGCACAATGTCCAGAATATTAAAATGCCTAATTGAATAGGAAAAAAGAACTGGAACACAAAGGACATTGTACTGTACAAGCGTCGGGACAGTCCCCCTCGTAATTGTTCCCAGACCACGTTAGGTCATCATCAGTACTATGTGAGCTGATTGTAAAGGGTGGGTGTGATCCATTAAAGAGAGACAGCGAGGTAGAGAGTCCGAGTGCACGAGGGAGTGATGAGACGTCTCGACAGATCACTCCATCAGCACGTCTGTTCGGAGACACAACGGATGTCCTCAGATTCAGATTCATCCTGGCTCTTCTTCCTTCTCTCATCTCCGGCCCTCCCCATCCTCCTCGTCTCTCTCCCTGTTTGTCTCATCTCTCAGATACAGTCTCATGTAACCATACGCCACCTGTATAATAGAGGTCACCCTCATTTTAGATTACACTCTGTATCTACAACATTAGATTCTTCAGGGTGGCACGGCCACATCAGCTAAATCCATTATAGATGAATAAATTGCAGAGAGCAGACAATATATTCGATATGATTATTATGCGTTTGAAATCAGGGTTTCTATTTTATACATATATGTGCAAGAGAGAGGTATTTCCAGCTGGTTATCAGTATATAGAAGATCACTAGCAAAGCGTGCATGAAAGGAGAACAGATGAGTAACAATGTTAACAGATGCATGTGCAACTCTCAGCAAAGATCCAAATGTGTTTAAACTAGTAAAAAGACATTTAATGACACATAACGATCACACCATTAAGCTTTCCTCGTGTCTAATCTCTTCCTCTCTCTCTCCTCAGTATTTTCCCAAGTTGGACCTCGTGCCCATGCTGAAGAGAGGCTGCTCAAGGATCTGTTCGTGCATTACAATAAGCTCTCCAGGCCTGTGGAAAACACTACAGACACAGTGCTAGTCCACTTTGGACTGTCTATTGCCCAGCTTATTGATGTTGTGAGTAAAACCTCACAGTCATGTTAAATTTGAACAGTAGCCAAAACAATTATCACTATTCAACTAAGATGAATCTGCATTTTTTTTATGATGATAATGGCGTCCCCTATTTTTCCATTAAAATGTCAGAATAACGTTTCTTCTTCATAAACATAGATCTTGTTTTCATATCGCCCATCAAATAGCTTCACATAAAGCAGTAATGTCACCTTTATATCACAGCCAGATGCTTACACTGACCAGACAGAAGCCTGCTACACAACACAAGAGCCAAATACCACAGAGATTAGCTTTCCTGCTAAAGTCTCCTTCTTATCTAACAAACAGGAACAGATGTCTTGTCCTGCATCCTATCTTATTAGGGAATATCAAGGAATGGTGAACTGCCACGGCTTGATAGCTGCATCACATTAAACAGCTTGTAAACTGTGCTGCAAAAATATCACTTTAGTCAGTTTAGGTGCTAGTGTCGATGGACTGGTTGCACAGCAGACGTTTTGACGTCATAGCAGGAAACTCACAGTTGTATTAATGATAGCTGCATCCTGTATTATGCATGTTTATTCAATTTCACTGTCACTGGGACACTTAATAGCAGTAATGGTGGCTCATTTCCATTAAGTCTACCTGTGTTTTTTCCTGCAATGACTAGACAAAATGTCTGCTGCGCAACCAGTTCATAGGTTGAATCATACATTTTCAGTTGTTCCCTCTCTGTCTTATTATATTCATTATTATCATATCAATAGCAACCAGCTCAAAGCTGCACTATACAAGAGAGATGAATTTAAATATACAGATCACTTATCAGCGGAAATTAAACCACAGCAGAAGAGATTATTTCGGAGAGAATTATTTTCCCAAATTAAATTCAGTTGTCAAGTACGCTAACAGCGGCAGTAAATATTCAAAACTGTCTTCTAAACTGCAATCCAGACACAGCTGGTCTCAACAAAATAGCATCTTTATTCTATGGTATCCTACAGAGCCTCTGGAGTTTTAAACAGACGTGCATTTTACACAAATTATGCTGCAGAATTTCTGTTGACTAAGGTTAAAAAAAGCTTTTTAATGCACCTCTAACTGCCACTTTAGAGTCACGTAAAGTTCCCTGGTACAGCTTCAAGATTGAATATGTGCAGCCTGTATCGCTGCGGGGATGATTCGCCCGGTTTCTGACACACAATTAGGTGACAGGCCTTGCTCCACATGCCTGGCAGTGAGAATCAGCTCTGGGTGAAGTTGTCTTCTCCTACGGAGTGTTTTCACTGAGTGCTGTGTCTTAGATGTTGTTGGGAAAGAGCTGAAGAAAACAGCTTACCAGCAGTGGTGGCGAAGCATCAGATACAGAGCACAGTGAGGGTGTTTTTCCTGGTGTATTACACAACTAATAGATAGAGGGCATGTATGGTGATTTGTTTTATAAAGGATTCACAAGTGCATGTAGCAGCCTTAGAAATAATCAATTGAAAATGAGATTTTACCTATGTGGTGATGAAGTTCATTTGAAAGAAGATGAATGTCACAATAATTTTCTTGTCTGTTTACATGAAATAAGGATGAGAAAAACCAGATGATGACCACAAACGTCTGGGTCAAGCAGGTACATGATGATGAGAGACAAAAACAAATGCTAAAGATATACAGTCTTATATAAAGCTACAGTACATGAATATGATTAATATTTTTCTACAGGAATGGAATGATTACAAACTCCGCTGGAACCCGGAGGAATATGAAAATGTCACCTCCATCCGTATTCCCTCAGAGATCATCTGGAGGCCAGACATTGTCCTCTACAACAAGTGAGGATCTGTATCAATAGCTTGTATGATTTCATGTCAAGAAATTGATTGTGGGATCTTCAATGTTGCCATTTTCAAGGCAAAATATTCAGATTTTGATGGTATAATTAAACAGATGGCATGACTGGAGGGAAAACATGAAGATTATGTTGTGCCAAGCATCTTGTCCTGTGCCAATGCCATAAAGTAATTTAGCTAAAATAAATGTGAACAAGGTCAGCCTTAATGGATGTGGTTACAAACAAAGCTTGGTGCACACAATGCAATACATTAGGAATTAGAAGATGAAATGTGATTGGATGTGTTTCTCAGATACAGTCGATCTGCGAGTGCCCCAGGTTGACCTGTGTTTATCTGATTCATAATAAGGAAAATCAGCTATGTGGAAAACTGTATCAGAAGCAGGCATGACAGAATTTGATTATACAGTCAAATTCGCATGTCATTAGATGAACATGATTGTGCTTTCTCTCTCTCTCTCTAAAGCAAGTCATTTATTTGTAAGAATCAATAAGGCAAGGCAACTTTAATATTACAAGTAAATCACATTTATTGCATGGGGTGTTTCAAAGTCCTTTACATATATGCTGGCTAAAACAACAAAATGATATCAAACTAATAAAATTGCCAGAGACTAGAAACACTGGAATTTTGACACTAATTCTCTAATTATTGCTATATTGTTGTGTTGGTAATTGGTTGGCCTTTAATTGTCTTGGTGTAGCTGTTCAATGTAGATCTGAATCAATAATACCACCAATACACCACAATATTTGATTTGACTAGTAACATGGTCACTGTGTATGTTACCCATTAGTGGTCTTTACTGTGTTAAAACACGACTTATATTCAGCAACAAGGAAAGCGTCCCTCTGGGTATCATGACAGGCAGATGTTCAGAACAGATACAGGCAGACCAGAATAAAGATTAGAGGATTAGAGCGTCAACTTTAAATTTCACTTATTTATTCATTCATTTGGACATCATCAGTATACATATATTAAGAAATATTGTGTTGTTGTAAAATTGGAGCTAATACAAGCATGTAGAGGGGGAGTAAAAAGATTAAAAATAATAAGATTTGAATTATACTAAATAATTATCCAATTGTGTTTTTGTATTTTTAAAAACATCACGTATGTAAAAGTTTGGATTTTGTATCCTTTGCACTTGTTATACTATAAAAAGGTTTCATCATTTGTCCTTCAGGTTAATCATTCAAACAAAATACTTTTAGCTTCTAGCTTAGAGTAACTATAAGTCATAAGTGTAATAAGATCTGCTGTATTTATGACATTTTATTTTTTTATTTATTTATTTATCAAGGTAAGTAAGGTATTGAGTGTGAGCACTTAATATTAACCTTGGACAGTATTTTAAAAAATAAAATATTAGATCAGGTTACACTTACTAGATTTCTTGGAGAAATGATCAAACTCCACTGAAGACAACTGTGAGGTGTGGTTGGAAACTAAGTTAAGTTAAGATTCAAGGTCCACTTCTGTTAAATTTTTATGTATGGCTAAGGCCATGTTCAGACAGAGACAGGCAAACTGGACGCCAGCGGCGTTTTTTAATTCATTTCAGTGGGGGTCGTGTGTTTCCACACCGGCAGTCCACAACGCAGGGGTTGCCGCAAAAAACGTCGCCGGCGTCCCGGAGAGAAGTTGAGCCAGATTCAACTTTTGGGAAAATCAGACACTTAGATCGGCCAAACCTCCACAGACAGCCTGAAATGTCTCTGAAGCAGAGACTATCCAGGTGGATTCACAGACTAAACTCTGATAATCTGTGTGTGTGTGTGTTCTGACTTTGTTTATTTTATGTACCAGCTTCTAAATCTGAGTCTGACTCGCAATTTACGCCGCAAAATATAGTGACACGAAGAACTTTAATTTGATTTGTGTCTGATGATTAGAGAGAGAGACCGCACTCCCCCACCACCGGTGCCGGTTTCCCTGTCCCTGTCTGAACGTGGCCTAAGTCTTAAAATACAACTTGATGAAGGCAAAAATTTACATTTTGAATATATATTTTGAAATTTTTCCTCCCTCCCTTTCCTTCCACTTACATCGTGTTCTTTATATGCAGTGCTGATGGCGACTTTGCAGTAACTCACCTCACGAAGGCACATCTGTTCTTTGATGGTCAGATAAAATGGATGCCACCAGCCATTTACAAATCCTCATGCAGCATAGATGTGACCTTTTTCCCTTTTGACCAACAAAGCTGCAAAATGAAGTTTGGTTCATGGACCTATGACCGTGCCAAGATCGATCTGATCAACATGGCCAGTGATGTGGACCAGATGGACTACTGGGAGAGCGGTGAATGGGTCATTGTCAATGCTGTGGGCAAGTATAATACCAAAAAGTATGAATGCTGTACAGAGATCTACGCAGATATCACTTACTACTTCATCATCCGGAGGCTTCCGTTGTTCTACACCATAAACCTTATCATCCCCTGTCTTCTTATCTCCTGTTTGACTGTGCTGGTGTTTTATCTGCCATCACAATGTGGAGAGAAGATCACCCTGTGTATCTCAGTGTTACTGTCACTAACAGTATTCCTCCTGCTCATCACAGAGATTATACCGTCCACATCGTTGGTGATTCCATTGATTGGTGAATACCTACTGTTTACAATGGTCTTTGTCACGCTCTCCATCATAATTACTGTGTTTGTGCTAAACGTACATCACCGATCACCACAAACCCATGGCATGCCTCACTGGGTGCGGAGAGTATTCTTGGACTTGGTGCCCCGAGTCCTCTTCATGAAGCGTCCGCCAGGCACAGCCAAGCAGAACTGCAAGAAGCTTATCGAAATGATGCACCGCCCTACTACCATATCTGCAACAGGTAACTCTCAGGCTTTTTGGTCAGGATTAGAGACCGGGTTGAGACAGATGGGCCAGGTTGAGAATACACTCCCAAAGACTCCATCCGACAGTCCAAGCATTCTTGTCTGCTCGCCTTCTCCACCCTCTTCCACTCTCGAGGACTGCAACAAGGAAGATCATTCACTGAAGGCGAACATTTTCTGCCAGTCCACATCTGGTCAATATTCCATTCTCTCAGAGAAACAACTCCTACGTGGACAAAACTCCGCTGCCTCGTCTTCTTCCCAATTGTCCTTACCCCCAACTTTACCACTGGGTCCACTTCGGACTCTATCCAGGGAAGAACCCAATACCTTGGCCCCAAATGGCCGCTCCCTCAGTGCAGAGCAAATGTTTGGCCAACAGAAGGAGCTCCCCCATACAGCTGGGCATCTGTGTCGTTCCCGCAGCTTCCAGTACTGCTGTCTGCATGATGAAGGGCCTGGGGTTATCGCCGTTGCAGGGCTGGTGAAGAAACAAGCCCCTGTAGATCACCTGGCAGAAACCCTCACAGTGGAGTCCACTAAAGATGCAAGTACCCAACAGGACACCATGGTTCCAACTATTTCCCCAGCTATGCAACGTGCCATAGAGGGAGTTCAATACATCGCTGATCATCTTAGGACAGAGGATGCAGATTTTTCAGTAAGTTGACAAAAATGATCTTCATTTAAGTAACAAGTAATCTTGGAAATGACCAAACAGTTTCTGTTAAGTTTATGTAGAGTTCATATAAGTTCATAAGTCTCCGTACTCCTTACATACTCCTCACTCCGTTCCTTATTTTAAATCAAATTTAAGTGCACAAGGCCATTCCTTGTAATTCAACAGGGGTTTTCCAGCAACACACTTTCCATCTGCTGAATGGCTGTAAGATTTACTTACATAACATAATTAAATGCTTAATGGAGGAAATGACCATCAGTCAAGTCAATTTACAGAGACTTTACCTCATATAGCATGTTCATGTGTCACACTGCTGGTCTTTAGTTTTGATGGTATAGTATAGAAAAGTTACATGAAAAGTTGCATATCATGCAGCAAAAAGCTTTTAAGTATATAGTTCTGGATCAGTGTTAATCGCTGAATCACTGGCAAAAAAGGGTGAAGGGTGTCTTTGTGCAGTGGGAGGAGAAGTTCACAAATGTGTACAATTATTCTAAAATCAGTGGTGGAAGTTATTGCAGTCGCTGACACTAGTCATTGTCAATACCACAATGCGCTTTCTATCTCTAGCCAGAATGGGACCTCAGTAATTTGACCTTGAATTTTTTCATAAGTTAGACAAGCAAGGATTGACTGACATTTAGGAGATAGCCACCACATAATGAAAAAGTCAGCCATTCGAGAGAAATCAATCAGGGGTGAAAACTGTAAGCTGGTAAAAAGAAAGGTGGTGTGGTGTGAAATTTGTCCTTCTCTGCTGTGTCTTTTCTCTTGCTAGGTAAAGGAGGACTGGAAGTATGTGGCCATGGTTATTGACAGGATATTCCTCTGGATGTTTGTACTCGTGTGTATACTCGGATCTGTTGGACTCTTTCTCCCTCCTTGGCTGGCTGGAATGATCTAGAAACTCACCACTGAAAATAAGGGAGTCCATGAACACTGACAGGAAGACATGCCGTCTTATCTTATAAAAAAAAAGAATGGTTTGTCATTTATCTTTTTATTTTCTATTTTTCAAAGGAACGACGAGAGGCACTTGCTCTTGCCCCAGGTTATCAAAAGGTTACACACAGAGAAACGAGATTAAATATCTATCATTGATTCCAGTGGGAATATAAATTCTTTATGAGGGCAAAAGGCCAACAGCGAAAATATCTTTCCACACCACTCCATTTTGACATTGAGCTGCATAGCTCAAGCTGTCAGAACAGAAGAATGTTTTTTGTCTGATTTACAACTGCAGAAAACATCACAGAAGGACTGCAATATATTTATAATACTATAAAAAGTTTGATTCAAATCTCAATTTTAACATTCCTACTCAACATCGATGTCTCTTGACATCAGCACAATTGACAGTGCAGTGCCCTCACCAAATATTCATAAAATATTCATGTCTCTGCGCAACTTCATTTGTCAGAATTCAGTGCTGGGATGGAGTTGTGTGTGCGTGTGTTCAGGTATTTTTGCAATGTCCACTGCTTAGGTAAGCACACATAAGGCTCTGTGATTTTCTGAACCCAGCAGCTAAATAAACACATTTATTCAATATTTCGCTCAGCTTTTTATTACTACCACAACACTTTGGTGTTAACTGGGAGGGATTTAAAGTCACTCATTCAGTCATTCATAGCTCTTTCTCCACTAAACCTCAGTCACCTAAAAAGGCAAGGCCACCAAGCGTTCGTTCCTATTGTTTGATGAATTAGTTGAATAGAAGTGGAATGATGTTTTTTTTGTTTTGTTTTGTTTTGTTTTGCTTTGTTTTTGTCAAGCATGAACTTTAAGCCCATAATCATCCCTTTTAGGCACTGATATTTATGGCTAACTGTGAATATCAATAAAAAACTGCCACATTAATTTTTTTGCATACATTTTTATTATTATCTTAGATGAAAAACAAACAAACACTGTCTACACTGCATTTTACACTGTGCGCCATACAAATTGAAGGTTTCTGGCACTGGCAGATAGTGGGAGGAAAGAGTGAACAGCAGATAATAAAGTAAAGTTTAACCTCTTCAGTACAACAAAAGGAAAACACATCAGGAGTGAGAGTTTATTAGAATATTAATATTAAGGTATCACAGATTTTGACGTTTAAATGTGGCATACTCATTACCATACAAAGGGAAGTTTAATTATCAAATTAAGATTTTAAGAGGTCTTTATAATTGAAGATCTCCAATTTTTTCCTCAATAATATGAACATTGTTAACTTTGGTGCTGACTCGTCTTTTGTTCTGTTTCTTAATGGATCTTTTAAATATCTGCAACAGCTAAAATATTAATATGAACTTACTAATGATTTGACCATTTGTACAAAACTGTTGCACAAGTCAATTCTGCTGTAAGATATTCAACCAAGTTGGCACAATGAGCTGCATAAAGTGGCAAACACTGTATATGATGTATATGTAAGGATTTCTTTTCCTTAAACATTTTCTGGAAGCTGACCTGGCATGCCCTCTTTTGTTAGCCATGCCAACAGCGTGGCTTGAGTAATGGTGATTTTGGTATGTTAGTAAGTCAGTCAGTCCATAATTTTGGTCCAGATTAAAAAAATCTTAACAATTAAATGAATTGATATGAAATGTAGACAGTCATGGTACTCAGAGAATGAATCCTAATGACTTTGGTGCTTCCTTTTTCCAAAATCAGGTTTTACATTTGTGGTTTCGAGTCTTTAACAATTGGATAGAGTTAAATTTGATATGGCCAACAATTGAATTTGTTCAGTACTTCAGTTTTTGAATGCTTACCTGTGAGCAGAGGTGTCAAGTAACAAAGTACAAATACTTTGTTACCTTACTTAAGTAGAATTTTTGGGTATCTATACTTTACTGGAGTAATTATTTTTCAGCCGACTTTTTACTTCTACTCCTTACATCTTCACGCAGTTATCTGTACTTTTCTACTCCTTACATTTTCAAAACAGCCTTGTTACTCATATTTCATTTCGGCCTGGGTTTTTTTTTCATTGTTCAAAAAATAGAGTGAATTTGATTGTGATTGGATGAGAAGTATAAACATATACCATTCCGACACACTATTGGTTTGTACGCGATCCATCGCCCCTGCACATTACAAATCACGCAAGCAGCTGACTGACTGTCGACTGACTTTATGTAGCCTAGTGCGAAAATGTCCGTGGCAGAGACTCAAGAGAACTCGAGCGAAATGTCCCAACCAAGCACCAGCGAGGAGTATCAGTCAGGATTAATCTGAGTTTATTTTTATTTTTTTTTATCAGAATTATTATTTTTTTGATTAATCACTTGGATTAATCATTAATTTTGACAGCACTATACTGTATAGACAACCATACAAGGGTAACTTACTAAACCTGGGTACTCCAATGTTCTTGTCCAGTTTTGTTATCTTACATCTGTTGTCCTCAAAGATTCCTGCAGCTAAGCTTGGATGTACATTTACATTCCAATAAAGGTTATTGAAAACATGCCTCTGAAGTTTGACTTTTTGCACCATTACAATACTTATAGGCATATAACTAGTCATCATATCTTCCGCTCCATAAAAAACACGTTAATGCTCAGTAGCACACATATATGGTTCTTTAATGTATTTGCATTATACTAAAATGCATTCATTTTCATTGGGCATATATGAGGCTTAAGCAGGTAGCCTAGTGCATCCCAAATTTTTCAACATGAACATTTTAATATAACATTATAGTCATTATGGCCTTTAGAAAAATGATGTTTTTTGGGGAGAGGTCGTGTAGTGCACTAAAGGCCCCTGTGGAGTGGGGCCTATAACATTTGATGGCTTTTTTTTTTCTTTACATTACTTTTACTTTTATACTTTAAGTAGTTTTGAAGCCAGTACTTTTACACTTCTACTTGAGTAAAAAGCTTGAGTTGATACTTCAGCTTCTACAGAAGTCTTTTTAAACCCTAGTATCTATACTTCTACTTGAGTAATGAATGTGAATACTTTTGACACCTCTGCCTGTGAGACTAAGCACATTCTCATCAGTCTCTGCTGTACTTTGTATTTAATGCCAATTAGCAAATATTAGCATGCTAACACACTAACTAAGATCATGAACATTACACATTACACCTGCTAAAGATCAGCATGATAAAATTGTTGTTGTGAGTATCTTAGCATGCTGATGCTAGTATTCAGCTCAAAGCAATGCCGTGCAGCTTCACAGAACCACTAGCATGGCTGTTACAATGGCTTCAACTGTTGGAAGCAGCTCCTGACTCCCTCTGATCCAGCCTATACAGCATCAGCTGCTGCTATCCACCTAGTATAATCAGGTTGTAGCTTAAAATAGAGGAAATGGTAACAACATGACACGATTAATGTAACTAATATCACGCTGAAAAAACGCTGTTTATTGTCCCACACTGGATCATCAGACTTTGAAGCTGGTACTGCTCCAGTAGTGTTTCTCTGCATTGATCTGTCTGTATGATTTCTGCTGGTGAAGAGATGTAGCATTCATGACCTCAGATACCACTATTGTTTCCCTTTCTGTTGTTGCCATGGCCACACAGCAAACTGTGGCATGAAGTTAAAAAAGTTGAACCATTATAAACTCTGAATACAGCAGCACAGAGCTGTGCGTGTTCAAGAGAGTGGCAGCAGTCGTTCCACTCCTTGCCTCTGCGCTGTCACTGGCCTCGGCAGCACGTCTGTTACTGTGTTTACATTGAATACTAGAAGAGTGCACTCAGTAGAGATCTCCATCAGCCAGCAGATGGTGAAGCACCTACTGCAATGCCACCACAACTGCCAGATGCACCCAGATGAGTTTTGCAGTTTGCAAGTTTTGAATAAGTTTTTTTTTGTATAGTATAGTGTAAGTTTTCTCCTATAGATGTATGCAAAATGTTTTGTACAGTACAGTCTCAGACACATAGTATGATGTAATGGTATTGTAACCAAGCATACTGGGTTCAACTAACTGTATGAATTTAATAAGGAAGCAATAAATGGGATGAGTCCAAACGTTCCAAATTAAACATTGTTAATTATTTGGAACATTCCAAGAAACCAGGCAGATTTATAACAAGGTAATAAATACAGAAATCTACATCTGTCTGAAACCACCTTTAAGGTTGTTGTATTTTCACCACAAAATCAAATAACGTTCAAATACTTGTTGCTCTGGTACTGTAAGACCTCATCAACACATTAGCACATAGCGAATATCTTTTTCTTTTTCCTTTTCATCTGGCACAAGATCTTATTTTTTCTGTTTTCATCAATTTTATGGGTAATAAAATGAAAACAAATTTAAAAAGGTGAAATGAAATGCTATTTCATCACCCTGAATCTTTCTTTCTTCCCAAAAAAGCAAACTTTAAGTGACAGATTTACATAACATGAATATTTCTTGGATAACATAAATTCCACAAATGACTGACTGAAGATGAGACACAACAACACTAAGAATGCAACATGAAAGCTCCAGTCATTTGTGCAGCATTTCTGAATTAGAAATGATTACATTACTGTTTACAGAAAGTCATCAGCTCTTTTCTGCTCTCATATATCTGCATCTAGCTAATCCCTCTCAGTAAAACCTCCGATTTGATTAGATTTAAAAGCATGTAACGTTACACCTGAATGCCCAAAGTAATGACCTCAATTTTGACCTCAGCCAACAAACTATTGTATTTCCACTGGCTCAGCAGAAGACCAACCATTGATCATTATGTAAAAACACAGACAGGAGAAAATGGCAATTAAGCACAATATGGAAACACAGCACTTTAAACAAGGTGAAATACATGCAGTGCTGTGTGTTCATTCATTGATTCCAGCACAGAATCAAAAGAAGAAAGGCTGGCTGACAGTCTGAAATACAAAGTACCACTTTGTTGCAACACCAAATTACTTAAAACACAGCTTAATAAAAGTTGGTCTTTTGTCGCTATGCAAAGATTCATATATGAACGGATATTAATTTTCATTTGTCCTTCCAGATCTTACAGAGACAATACAATGGTATATTGTCAAATGAATTCTGGAATGAAATGAGGATGGTCTTTATGAAACCACAAACTAATTTCCATTAAATGATAAGACATGCCTTTCCAACAGGGATTTCATATGCATAATTTCAGTATTTAATACTTGAATGCATGAATGTGTATGTCAGATGGTTCTGTAGAGCTTCATAAAGGTCCTCCGCATTGGCTGCCTCAAAAAGCAATGCAAAATGCCACCCAAGTATATAAAGTTATTAATTACAACTAAATGTCATTACATTTACCTTGATGAAAAATTGACCTTCAGTGTTAATTTCAATTAAGTGATTGTATGCAGATACATATGGCAAGGCTGTGATAATTAATTTAGACAAGGAGAGGCGTTTGAATTTAATAACTAAGACGCTTGGTACATGATGAACCTGATGGAAATTCTGCTAGCTCCATAAATATATATTAATATTTTAAATAGTATATGAAGTGTATACAAAGAAATACACTGTATTTATCTAAGATGTATATATATATATATATATATATATATATATATATATAAAAGAACAAGGTGTTTTGTGTTGCCATTTGTCTCATTAATATTAATGACCTGACAAGTAAGGACTGTAGTCGACCTGGTCTGGGTCCAGGTGGGCGGTGCTGTCCTTATGAGAACAGTGACTGTATACTTGTGATATCACAACCTTAAGTTAAGTCCTGAGGGTTTGTTTAAAGGCACAGATTCTGAGTAGATGCTGTGTATACTTTTCCATGGATTGAGGTCTCCAACATTAATTTTACCCACGTAAAAGAATTTTGTTTTTGAGTTATGCTAAATCACTAAAGCTAACGAAGAAGGTACCAAGAAAAAAGTTAGCATCCTCACTAGGATCCATGTAGAATAAAGGCATTGTTTGTGTATTACAGGATAGAACTAGTTAGTCCTACATTACATTATTATATTATAAATAAAAATGTAATCAAAATGTTGATCTCTCCAACATTACCCCATAACCACACAAAAAGTAGTTCGCTAAAACAGACAGAAGATACAAATTCAAGCTGGGGAGAGTGCTTGGGCTGAGGCTGGGGGTTGGAGCCCAGCTTCGGGGGCCTTAAAAAAATCAACCAGGGCAGGTGCTTGGTGGGGCTCTAAAGGCCATTTTCCAGTTTCTGTTAGATGGGGGAGAAAGGAAGCTGCAAATTATGATGACCTGAATAATCTGATTTGTGTGTTTACATAAAAGCCACATAGATTACATAGATTATATTATAGATTACACAGAATTTTCCACATAATAAAATGTGATTTTTTAAAATTCCTGTGAGTTACATTTTTTTTTACACATTAATAAAACATCTGATTTGACCTAGCTACATGAGATTCAGAACAGGATCACATCACCATATAGAATGAGTACATTTAGGAATATCATGGTCTGAACATGTAAATGAGACATTTCTATACATTATTTCAGTTAAAAAGAAATATGCAAAAACTAGCACAATGCTGGTGCACTGGTAGCAATGTGTTTAACGACAACCAGCAATGATTGGTTTGCAAGAGCCGAAGGGGAAGCAACTGTAGGGATGTAGAATAGGGAGTAGGCTTCGTATGATGGAACAACCTGAGAAGTGTCCGAAAAAGTTTCTCAGGCTTCAGATAAAAAAGAAAAGAGATTGATGGTGAGGATGTCATAAGCTTGCATCAACAGTGTTTGTGTAATTACTCCCACTGCTCGAAGGGGGAGACAAAAGTCAATGATCAGCAAAGCGATTATGATTCATCCTCTGGGGAACATGAGCATTTCTACAAACTTCCATGGCAGTTCATTCAATAGTTATATAACAGCTACTGAGCTGTCAACAGATTAATCTCCATGACAACTGAAAAAATGTCAAACAATAAGGACTGTGTGATATGGTTTAAAAGCTCTGAAAAGCACAAGAAAGTGATTATGAGTTGCGATTGTTTTGTCAAATGATTTCATTTTTTCTACAACAGAACAAAAGATAAAAAAAGATGAAGGGTTTACGAAAGTTTACAACTTTCTGAAATCACTAACCAGTATTTGACTTGTAAACTTGCATTATCCACATGATATCCACACGGAAATCTGTATCAGACTGCACCTTTGTACCACAGAGAGCCAGGTAGCATAACATTAGAAAGCTTAACCTACTCTACACATTCATAGGCCAACCTCTGGCAGCAATCAGCTGAACAGCTTAGTGTGAATTCCTAAGTAAAACATCTGTCAAGGTGGCCTTCCAATCAATTTTCCCATCACATCTCCTTAATCACTTAATCCAGGCTCTGATATATGCCGATTAGAAGCCAAAACTCCCCTAATAGCTAGTCTGAATCCATACACAAGACAGACATCTGCAAGAGTGTGCAGTGCATACAGACAGCTAAGAATGTAGACAACACCCCTGGACCTGGACATACACACAGTTAATCTGCTACTGGCTGGGTAGCGATACCCTCAGAGACCCGAGGCTCATAAATGGGGTAAAGCGTGAAGCACAGAGCCTCGAGGGATCCCATTAAATCAACACACAAACCACATTTTTCCATTTTTCCCCGAAGATCAGCAAATTCAGTGTGATCCCTCCAGTCACCAGCAATCTAAAAGTGCTGCCACTCAACAGATCAGAGTGTGAGTGGGGCTTCCCTCAGGGTACCAACTCACAGGTTCATGAGTTCCACATGTGCTGCTGCCCTCTGCTCTGCCAGAGTCCATCCAGAGGCTTCATGGATGGCTTATGAAGTGCACTGTATATCCTTGCTGCCCTCATTGCTTTATCTTGACGTATTTACTATCTCTTTCCCCCTAGGGACAGCACTATCACTCTGACTTGCTGATGGTCAACGGTTTTCTAGCTGAATATATTCAGTGTTCCTGGACTCAGGGTCTCTCTAAGTCTCACTTTCAGCTGGCATGATTATTTTGGAAAGCATTTATTAAAACACTTGAACACAAGCAGTAAACACAGCAGTTTTCTTTAATTATTTTACCATGTTATTATGCTTAATCACATCCGGATTAGATGTTGCTAACAAAAGGAAAGCATAGAAGGATGAAGACCTGATCTACAGCTAACCAGCATCACGACTTCAACCTTTTGAGAGAATGAAACACACCCACTGCCTTGAGAAAACGTGTGTCCGATCTCCGAGCAGACAAGCTGCTCTCTAAATTCATTATTTAATAGAGAGGTTACGGTCATAGCTTCAAAGACTATCGTATGAGTCAGTAAGAGGCGTGGGCAAATGGAGGGGCCTCAGTCCGAAACTCTGTAAAGGTCTCCCAACTCCTGAGGATGTAATTTTAAAGTCAGTCAGAAACCTCAGTCAAGGTGTACTGGGAGCAGCCCCTGGTTACTGAAACCTCTCCCAGAATAGTATAACAAAGGCCACATTAAAAATTCTATAGTAGAGAAACATTTCTTTACACTGGAATTTAGCTGTGTAAAGGCGCGTTGTGAAAAAGAGAAAGGAGAAAGCACAGAGTTTTTAGTGCTGATAAAGACAAATACTCTGAGACAAAATGTTCATTACAAATCAAATGTTATTTGTCACATCGTTGTTAACTGTACAATTTGAAGCCGAACAACCGTTCACACAAAATAAAACCACTCAGTCCTTGAAAATAAAATGAGAAGCAGAAATGATCCATTCTGCATAAAGTGGGCACCACCGCCAGCACAAGTCCATGATACCGGTGAGAAATAATATTTAAAAAATGTCTTAAAAATAAACAGTGTAGCAAATAACTGGCAACAGGCAAGGGACAAAAGTTCATTTGAGGCGAGCAGTGCTTCCCTTCATCCTCCAAGTCTTTGAGGGAACCGAGCTTAGAACTCAGTCATCTTCTTGTGTGTGTCAGCCTTCCTGTGCTCGCTCTGGATGGACAGCTCCTGGGCTTTCTGCTGGGCCAGCAGCCGGCGGGCCGCTGACAGCTTCTCTTCCAGCTGCTTCACTCTGGACGCGTCCCTTTGCACACACAAACAACAAATAGATTAGGAAGCGGGGAGAGATGAGGAGACAAGTTGGTTTTTATCTGCACGTTTCCAGAATAAGTTGGCCACGGAAACAAGTGTCAAACCTCGAATCTTCACACCTCATTTACATTTGTTTTTTTACACAACTCCCACAAGCTTTCTCATTTGTGAATTCAGATTAATCACCACTTTACTTGACTGGAACTTCATAGTAACTGCTCATACAACAGATTTTAGTTGTGTAAGCAGTATGTATGTACTGTGCATGTGCACCCTCTATGGAGGAGATAACAGGATAACAGGGAGTTGAGGTTCCACTGGAATTAACTAATCATTACAGTAATGACGTCTTGGTCCATTTAAGGTCAGTTCCAGCTTTCTCAGAAGTCAGATTAGATGTAAAGAAATGTACAATAAACAAACAACACTTAGAGAACTCAGTACTGACCTTCCTGTTTGTCTGCTGAGTGACTCACTCAGTTTCTGGATCTCCCTCTCAGTCTGGGACACCCTCTCAGCAGCCTGGAACAGCTTCACATTAAGACTCCTCTTGGTACCTTTTCCTCCCCTGTAAGCCTCCACGCCTGTGGCTGCTGACGGCGCAGCAGCACCCCCCTCAGCAGGATCAGTGCTCTTGCTTCCTAGCTTGTGGTTCAAAAAGTCAAAGACGTTATGGCGCCCTCCGGTGGCGGCCCGAGGCTTTCTGCGTTTCTTTGGCCTGTTTGCCTGTGTGCCATCTTTAGCGGCCTTGCTCTGGGTGCGTCTCTGGGTGAGCTCAGCACACTGGTCCAGAGACTTTCCTTTGGGTAGGACCACTGCCATGACTGGCTCTACTCGACCCTCCTGCATTTTTCCTAAGCCTGAGAAAACAAAATCACAAGGTGACTAAGAGGAAGACATTTCATTTTGTACATCTACTGTGTATACAGGGAAAAATGCATTCTGTAATTACAACACATTTTTATATGTAAAAATACCTATTTCATATTGAATTTCAATCAGTTAAACTCAATACCAAATGCAATTAGAGTGCCTAATTATTACCAATACAATAATTTATGTAGAAACAAGGTAAGGTATGTGATATATGCTTTTTTAAAATGACTCTTGTCGCCCTCTAGTGTCTTTTTAACTTATGACACCCAACGTACCTTAAAGTTAGAATTCTACTTGTATGTCTATTCATAGTAATGTTTTTTATTGTCATTAGGATGTCCTGGCATATATGAATACATACAGTATATGCCTCGACAATACAACTGAAGCACTATGTTGGTTGCATGACAGAGAGGTTATAAAGAGGTGTGTTGTACATGTTACAATGCTTTTTATCAAATGCTTACGAGCAACGTGTCACTCATTTCAAATGAAAAAATCTTAAGCAAACCACACATGACTCATGTGATCAGGACAGGACACTATGACATCAAAACCTAAAACATCTGTTAATGTTGTTGCTCTTTCACTTACCTTTTCCATACTCATAGCCCATTTTGAGCATAAGCTTGGATCCGATGCCTCTGGTGTGTGCCTCCCAGCCACCGAAATTTGCGCTGTTTGACGTTACTGTGGATTCTTCAGAGTCCAGAACTGTTGGGTAACAAGTGAAAAGCAAAGCAGTCAGTTAATAAAGGGGAGAAATGCCATCCAACAACTTTTAATGAGCAAAGTTTTATTGGCACATTGAAAGGCATTTAACTGAAGGAAGCTCATAATTTACCACAAGGTCACATTTTATCTTTTGGAAAGATTTAAAAGACTGGCTCGCTCAAGTTTTGACTGACAGAGACACACCTTTTGCATAACCCATATCATCTCCATCTCCGGTGTCGTCCAGGTCAGAGTCAGAGGAAAGCGCGTCGTCTTCTCTTAAAGGCGGGATAATGCAGTCGGCCTCGACCACAACATCCTTCAGAAGCAGTGAGTCAAACTTCACAGTGTAGTAACCACTGTCAATTTCTAGATTAAGAAAAAACATTCAGCCTAGAATGAAAGTGCTTCGTCTACCATTGTCTCAGTTGTTTTTGTTATAGCGGTCACTGTAAAGTACATTTTCAAAAACTGACCCTGTCAATGAAATACCTTTGATTTTGGCTGGGTACCAGATGCCGTCCTCTTGTCGGGCCAAGCAGGACGAGCCTTCTTCAAGATTACTGAGGTCACTCTCAAGGAACTCTCTGAGCTCCGACACATACACCACTTCACCGTGGGAAAACCTTCAATAAAAATGGAAAAGGAATTTTTTCTACTCTTTTCTGTTGCTATGTCAGGATAAAAACTGCATCATGTGAACAATGGGTGACTCTTGCTGGATGATATCTGCTGTTACACAAAAGGCAGATATGGACAACAAGTGGTACTTTACCTGCAGTTATCTGGGAAGCGACATTTGTCCTCCAGGTAGAATGGACAAGGTTTCATAGACTTCTGGGTGGGGTAAACATAGAACACTCTTACTTGATCCTCTTCTCCATCTGGTGGTTCTGCCCCCACCACCATTGCATTGTGATACTCCAGTGTCCCCCATTTTGTCCTGTAGGGTGCCCTTACTTTGGTACCACTGAGCACATCCTCTTCCTCTTCCTCCTCATCTTCACCATCTTCTACACCACCTTCCTCCTCTTTGTCCTTCTCTCTAGTATCAGAGCTACTACCTGAAGACTCCCCGAGTTCAGAGTAGAAAGCATCGAACTCAGCGCTCAAACTGCCGTGTGCACCGTTTGTGTCAGCCGCTGCCTCGTAGGTGTTTGACTGCTGCTCATTGCTGTCCTCCAGGCTGGCCAGAAGCAGACTCTTCTTGACAGACACCAGGCTGGCCTCTGTGAGCTCTATGAGCTGACAAAGATCCTCTTTTAGTTTGAGCAGGTCTGACTGCTGGGCTGGGTCCAGGCCAGCTGACAGGGCTGTTTCCACCTGCTGCAGCTGGGCACCATAGGTAGAGATGGCTGCCTCGAGGGTTTCTTCATCCATACTGACACTTGGCACAGGGCGGGGCAGGAATGGAGAGCATCAAGCCCTCCAGGACACCTGAGGATGGACAGGATGGTTGATTTAAAGAGGATTCAAGTAAACAGACCTCAGCACAGTGAGTAGATGGACTGATTGGGCAGACTTCTTCATGCACTCCTGCCATTCTTCTTTCTCATCTCACGAGAATACGAGTTGGCTTTCCTGTGTCATATTTTAGTGGCCACCTATTTATGGCAAAGATTCAGTAAGTATGTTCCTGTATCTTCTCGATTAAAGTCCAACTTAACCCAAAAATTTAACCTAATGTTGGACATGAATTGCTGACCCACCACTATATCACAGCTAGTTTTAGCTTAATGTTAGCCGTATTCAGGCTAACTTTTAAAACCGACTATAAAAACACTACCATTACCTTCGTTATTAGGCTCGTTGGTCCACAGCACCGACGGAAGAAGTGAAAGCCATGAAAATATTTGCTATGTTAAGAAAATAAGTCTTTCAAATAGCTAAATCCACATAATCAAAACATAAACCGGTCACTCTCAAGCGAGCGGAAGTGAATGAAAGGTGAACTTTTGTTTTCTTTCAAAATAAAACGTATCTTAAGACTTTGAATGCTTTTGACACTTAACTTAAAAATGTATCTTGCTAATGTTAAACTAATGTTATGAATTATTGCGCAGCATTATTTTTTATCATAATAAACATGGTAGCGGTTTTTGAACAAAGGGTTAGGCTAACTTTTTAAAATGTTTTGCTCTTTTATACTGAAGCTACATCGCCAAACCCGGAAGTTGTATTTTTTTTGCCCTGCGTCAAACATGTGCGCGGTCGACGCAGAGTCATGACGTTCCCTTCAGAGTGTGTGATGTTACAAGTTTAACAATAATAAAACATTTTCATGGACTTACTGCTGCGTGAAGCGGCTCCGCTCCGTTATACTGCTGTGAAGGTAAGCTAACGCTTCCTGCTTGTTGTCGCCGTACAGCTCTAGCAGCATGTTGTTAGCTGACTGCTGTCACTGCGTAGACATGATGTTGTTATGTATCTGTGTGAACTCTGTCACGGTGGGCCTTTGGATTGTAATTAAATCCTCAAAATAACATCGTGTACAATTGCCAACTCAATACTGGTTGGTATAACAACTAAAGACTCTGAAAAACATCATCATCGTGACCACAACCTCCACCTCCACCAGTAATATTTATGATGGACTCGACTTTACTGACATTTAGGGAGCAGCAGCTGGTTAAATTTTCACCTCATTAGTAAGCAATGGCAAGAAAGGAATGGACACATTCATATCAAAATGTTAATTTTAATTATCTTCCTGCAGTCATGTGTTTCCTTATTCTCACACCTCTCATTTCTATTTCCTCACCCCCTCCTTAAAGTGACCCCTGCTGTCATGCCTCCAACCATGGCTCAAATCAGTGATCCAAAGATTGCATTCGCCTACCTGCGCCCGGCCTGCGTCCTGCTCACCCGAGAGCCCACTGTGACCAACGTGGAAACGCTGAGTGGCCAATTAAAAGAAGTCAACGATGCCACGTTGCAGCAGCTCCAAGAGTATGTCCTCTTCCCTCTTCGATTCGTCCTTAAAGTCCCCGGGCCAAAGAAAGAAAAAATGGTGCAGGCTGTGGCTGAGGCCATGTGCCACGTCCTGGAGAACACTTGTGTCCAAAGCTGGGAGACCCTCCATGGTCTGTTCTCAGAGCTTTGTCTTTGCCTGTGCTCTCCAGCCGATCCTGGGAAACCTGCAGACACGTCGGAGGAGTTGAAATTAGCTGTGCTGAGGTGCCTGGACGCACTGTTTCATGCTGCTTATGGTGATATCTTCTTTAAACTCTTTGAACCTATCATGCTGCCTGGACTGGGAGCTGCCATATCACTGCTGCTGGCTTTAGGAGAGAAGGAGAAATCTCGAGATATACAGGTAGCGGCGCTGAAGTGCCTCCAAGCTTTGACTCTGCAGTGTGACTGTACTCAGGACCACGTAGTTCCATCCTCGGAGGAGAGATGCACTATAGGCAGCACCATGGCTTCATTCTTACCTGGGATCACTACGGCTGTAGCCAGAATCATCACAGGAGATCTGAGACAAGGCCATACAGTCACCGTCAGGGCCATCAAGGTATCATATCTCTGTGTTTAGCTTTAGTTTATTAAATTACTGAAACAGTTGACAGATAAAACCTTTGGTTAATGTTCTGTTGATTATTGCAGTTCATATTCTAAATATATTGTATATTATATGATAATACAACAGTGGAAAGAGTGTCCCTTGTTACAAGTCTAGACTAATCCTTTTTCACTGACATTCAGGTTTGGTCCAGGACTGTGGCCCTCGTCTTGGATGACACCCAGCTTCAGGCCAGTGAGCCTGAGAAGACCTCATCAGACCTGGGGAGAATCGGACAGCTAATGGTCCGTCGAACACAAGACTGGGTGAAGAGCACGGTGGGAAAACTGTCTGTGCTCCTGAAAAAGATCATCTCCTGCACCTCGGCTCACCAGCACTGGAAGGTTAGACTAGAGCTGGTGGAGCTGGATGACCACCTGCTGTCCCGGTGTAGCCAGTCACTGGGAGAGTGTGTGGGGCTACTACTGGAAGCGCTTGTGGGAGCAGTCAATGATGAAGATCCCAGAGTCAGAAAGAGGTGTGCTTTTATTGACGTTTTATGTAGCAAAAAGATTAGACTGCTTGATACCAAGATGTTTAATGAAACTTTTCTCCTCTCCTGTAGGTGTGAGGTCGCTCTCAGAGAGGTCTCCCAGAGGAATCAGAGCTGTGGCAGCAGCAGTGCTCAGACCTTCACTGATGTACTTTCAGAGAATCTCCACTCTTTGGCCACCTCCCTGCCCAGACTGATGAGGACCTCTGATGACCAGAAGAAGCTGTTTGTCCTCAACGTGTTTCTGGGTTATATAAAAGTCCTGGGACCGCTGGTCTCTGTGGTACTGAACTCCGGAGCACACCTTGAGAGGATTTCCAGAGCCTTGATGCAGGTAAGATTAGCTACCATTGTATCAGATCATACTTCAAGTAGCAGTTTTATAGGTGTTTGTGTGTTGTCCCTTGAATCAGCCATCTGTGTCGATATCTTCATCACATCTTAATATAACTGTTGACCCTGAGAACCCTTTGCTTTGAGACAAACAAATATTTGCCCACAGCTTGTGACAGACACCTCAGAAGAAATGTTCAATCAGTTATCTCAGAATAACTCCACTACACGTCTTCGTATCATATTTCATTAAGTTGCTTATTTAATAATTTACTAGGCAGAGTGCATAAAAATAAACAAACCTAAAGGTGTGAAACATTAACAATACTGAAACATAAAAAAAATCCTTACATAATAATTTCATGCTCTTTCTAGTACACAGGTCTACTATCATAAGTCACTATAAGCATATTATAAGTCTATAATGTCCCCATAGACAGTGTTTAGTACTTATCATTGATCTCAACAGTATTACAGGATTCTTGTGTATTATTTCTAATGTCACTAATAACAATTTTAAATATTCCTATAATATTTCTCTGTCATCAGTTTTGTATTTATACCTGATAAACACATTCATTTAAACACATTATTGTTTCCATTTATTATATAGTACCACTGCTACATTATCAGCCAATACTGACAGTTTACCATTATGACACTAGAGTCCTTAGTCTATCATGACAGCAGTTATTTAGTTATAATTCACCTTAAATCACATATTGTCAAAAACACTGCTTTATTCCTTTACAGGTGCTGGAGCTGGATGTGATGGATGTCCGCATTGTGGAGGAAAGGAGTTACGCTCCTTCCATAGAGACGAGCTCAGGCGCTGGTTATTCTGACGGTGCTCACATACAGAGGAAACATTTTCTCTACTTCACAGACGAGAAGATCTTATGTGTGCTCATGGAGATCTGTCGAACATTAGGTATGAGCGATTAACCTACACTTAACATTTATGGCAGATTTATTTCAAAGGAATATAAAGGGGTTATTAAACATTTGTGGATCATGGATTAAACATTTTGCACCTATAATGTTTGACATTTAGTCTGACAGCTCTCTCCAATAAATATATTCCCCTCTTCCTATCTTTAGGTTACTATGGCAACATTTACCTGCTCACAGATCACTTTCTGGATCTGTACCAACAGTCTTCAGTATATAGAAAACAGGCTGCCATGGTGCTGAACGAGATTATCAGGGGTGCTGCAGGCATAGCCGTGGCAACAGAGGGTCAAGGTGTGGAGAGTCAAGTTCGGGGACACTCCCCCACCCAGGAAGACCTTAAAGTGGCGGTGGTGTCTGTCATGGAGGAATACACCAGTCTGAAGAACTGGCACCTGATTACTGTCAGCGAGGAGACGGATAGAGACCGACAGGACCAGCAGGTGAGGACATGATTGAAGGAATAGTATGACATTTTATGAAATATTTTTAATCATGTTCTTGCTGAGAGTTAGATGAGAAGTTTGATACCACTCTTATGCTACGCACGAAGCTTGAGCCAAAGAGTTGATTAGTTTAATTAGGGTTAATTATGGTCTAGAAAAGTCCATCCAAAGGTAACAAAATCTGCCTGCACATCTTAAGCTCTGTATCTAGTTTGTTAAATTCATGCAAAAATCAGTAGATAAAAATTAAAATTTGTGGTTCTCACATGGAGTTACAAGCTGGAACTATTTCTTGGCTCTGCTAGTGACTTCCTGGAGTCTTCACTGGTTGCCTTGCAACCTTAATAATGACAATAAGGCTCCACAAAGTCCAGGAAGTCACTCCAGGTGGATGTTTTTATTCTTGGACAGAGCCTGGACAGCTGTTTCTCCCTGTTTTCAGTCTTTATGCTAAGCTAAGATAACTGCTGCTGGCTATAGCGTCATATTTGTGTTTAGTTGTAGTTGAGTATTTCTTTGTTTCATCATAAGCTGTAGTGTTTTTTTTTTAAAAATTATAATATGGCGGTATTTGTCAGGGACAAGATTTAAGAAGTGCAGAATAGGTATTACAATAATAACAAAACACTGACTCACAGTCATTTAAACGTCCCAGTCTCATCTCATAGACAGGTTTGTAGTTCAGTTGTATTTAACTATAATAACCTTTGGTACAGATTTGAGAGCAATTTCAATCTTCTCATCTAACCGTCATCAAGAAAGCAAGTAAACGCCTCTCCCAAAATGTCGAACTCCCCCTTAATGTCCTTTTAATGGTTTCACATTTGATTAGGCAAAGATTGTTTTATGGTCCATGAATATTGCATCTTCGTCAGCTAGATTTGCAGATCAGCAAACTCTCTGAGAATGATCATCACGTGATAGATGATCCCCCTCTTCACAAAATGATATTTTGAATGAAGAAGTGTTACTGTGCTATTTGATTTTTTGTTTTGTTTTGTATTCTGTGAACATTTTCTAATCAAGTGTGATATTAGACTCCCATGCTGAGCACATATTGCACTACTCTGTCTGCATTTAAATTTGATTACAGTCAGATCGCTCTAAACAAAGCACTCCAGGCTGTTCTGCAAAAGATATCATTACTTTGCTCACAACATGTCCCTTGACCGATCGCTGTGCGTTCTTATGTCTGAACAGGCTGAGTCAGAGAGGGGAAACTGCTTCAGGGTTTCAAGTAACCACTCAAAACTTTCAAGGCCGGATTATTGAGCTGACAGGCAGAGAAAACATCTCAGGGCCTTGGAGGCCTGAAAACATTGGCAGCACTGTGTTAGTTTGTAGATAAACAATAGCAGTCTTTCTTTGTCAGCTAAAACGAGTGCCCATGGAGGCTCTCCACCAAATGAAGAGGATTCTAAGCACGCAAATATACAGAGTTACAGAGGATTGGCCACTGTAGACACTGTTGGGGGTACGCTCCCAAAGTCAAATTAGTCACATTAACGAATGGAATATGCAATAAATATGAACACTGTAGAAACTACAGGCAGCCAGCTGTAAATTCATATTTTTATGAGAACAGGACAGCCGCTGACTTTATTCTGCACTGATAAAGCAGGGTAATAGCTAGTTACAGATGGCCGATGTGAGCTCTAATCATTGTTGACAGCAAAGCCAAACAAACAAAGTCTTTTATGAGTTGAGAGCCTGAACAGACAATGGTGTCAAATACTTTTATGATGTATTGATTTTGATGTGGTGATATTTGTTTTGATACAGTTGTCTGATGTGTCATTTTCAAATACATGCACCCTGTAGAGATTTTTTTTTCTTTTTGAAACTTAAAGGTTTCTCATCCAAACACATTGTGCATCCTTGTGACCTAAATAACATGTTAAATACATTTTCCTCCTCATAAAAACATTTGCAGAGATGATTTCTACATCATCTACATCCATGTTAGCTTGGTAGCAGTCTTTTTCTTTGCTTTTGTTGGAATTAGCTTCATTTCTACGTGCCAACAATTGCTGGTCTGTGGAGTAGTATAAAACCTTTTGGTGGACTATGTTTTGCGTTGCGTCCTTGTGTGCATGCAGTAGATTCTTACAAAATGGGGAACCATTCTCAAAATAATTGCTCTATAGCGCCGCTAGTGGTGAAAAAATCCACAGGGTACCTTTAATATTTAAGAAATATTTTCCTTGCTACTTAATACCCCCTCTTTTTACAATTAGCACACTCTATCAAACAAGAAATGGGAAACATTATCTTCTAAACTGGACTTAACTTAAAGTAGGAGAGACCAATTCCTCATAAAAGTATTGACATGAATCTGTAACTCAGTCTGTAGACCATCATCACGAAAGATTCAATGAAATTAGAGTGACTGTCCAAAATTCCAAATGTGTTAACTTTGTAGGTGATGAGGTTTCTTGACGTGTTTTCCATAAAAACAAGAATCAGGGTTTCAGATGGCTTTTTTTTGGGTGATGTTCCCATTTATTGAAAAGTTGTGTGAATACTGTCACTTACATTTCTTAACTTCTATGGTATGCAGTCTCATTTCTTGTCTTGTATGGTATACAATAAGAATTGTGTGGAGAATCCCTCCACCTACCAACCCAGAACTAACCTTAAATGCTCTATTTAAACACCTGGTGCTCATCTGTAATTAGTGACACTAAAAAACAAAAGTCCGCCGAGTGATTAAATCAAAATATACACACAGATGACTTCTACATTAGTCTGACTTAAGGAGGTCTGCCTGCTGAAACACAAAGTAAATGTGACCCCTGGGGTACCTCGTCCTTATCCCCTTTCTTCAGTTTGTCTTGTGTCCTTTTATGTCTACACACTGTTCAATGGTAGAAGAAAAACTGTGTGATGCTAATGCCATTTGTCTTTGGTCTTTTCTGTAGCTGCTCAGCCCGTCCAGGCTCCTCTCCATATCAAACAGTAATTTCAGCAGCACGAATGCAAACTCTCTCCAAGTGATTCCTTCCTCGTTTGCCTCCACGTCTACCTCAACGTCCTCCTCCACACTCCACCAGCTCAACAGCAACATCTGGCAGCTGTGTATCCAACTCGAGGGCATCGCCTGCTTTGCTCAGGCCCTGGGGCGTGACTTTCGTTCCTTGTTGATGACATCACTGTACGCCGTGCTGGAGAAAGCTGGGGAGGAGACACTGCTGGTCAGCCAAGCAGCGCTGGGCTCAATGTGGGACATCAGTAAGGCCTGCGGCTACCCCTCGCTGAAGGAGCTGATCAATGAGAACTCAGACTACTTGCTCAATGACATATCAGTTAACCTGCAGAGGCTGAGCCAGCATCCACAGGTGAGACTGACACAGTTTGACATGTTGATAGAATACACAGAAGCAACAGCCAACATTTGTCTGTGCAGGAAGAGGAATTCAGTTATTTGAAATGACTCATAAATAAGAAATATGTAGAAGAAAGTCATGAAGTCATGCTGCTGTTAAAGAGTCTGACAGGTGTTGGAATGAAGGACCTGTGGTAGCGCTCCTTCTTACATGGTGGGAGTAGCAGTCTGTTGCTGAAGGAGCTGTCCACAGTCTCATGCAGGGGCTGAGAGTTATTCATGATGGATGTCAGCTTTGTTAACATCCTCCTCTCCCCCACTTCCTCTATGGACTCTAAAGAGCCGTCCAGGACAGAGCAAAAATTCAATTTACAGGAAAAAAAACAAACCTCATGTTTGCCAGTAAATATTGGCTTAATAAATAACTTGAAGAGCTAATCAACTCTGAGAATTCTTGGCTGTTAATATTATGTTGATCAGTTAATCATTTCAGCACTTCACTAAATTGGCATAATAGGTGCTAACATCTGTTAGCATCTGTAGCATCTGTTGCCTGTCCACTTGTCTACTCTGCCAAAACACCTTTTCCTCTCGTTAGTGCACTGTGGCGGCTGTCTGACTGATTCAAAGTATATCTGTTGTCAAGAAAATATGAAGAGTTGATTAACCGCACAGGTTTATTTTATAAAATACGTGTTAATCTTTGGGGAGGATACAAAGTCATTCAGCATCAAAAGGCTAAAGTCCAAGGTCACAAGTAGTAATAAGTCATAAGGTCTCAATTTTGACTCTGGTCATGAATCTGTCTCTGGGTCTCACGTCATGGGGCCAGGTGAATACTGTGTTACATGGGTTTGCAGGTGTCTGAACATGTATTTCATCACATTCTCGCCTTGTTGGCCAGGCTCCACGGGTGTTGACAGTGATGTTGACTCACTCTGACTGCAGCCTGCTGCCTCTGGTCGGGGACATCGTTCAGGACGTGCTGATGGCTCTGGATCTCAGCTACGACCACACAGCTGCTCTTTTCTGCTCTGTGCTGCACGCGCTCATGAAGGCACTGGGTGAGATCTCTCAAAAGTGATGTATCTCATTTATCACATATGGTGAGGGTGAAATGGGGTAAGGGACAACATGGGTATATGTCTATATAGAGTGTACCATACCCATACCATACTGTATTATACCTTCCTACTCTCCACCACACTTTGCTGAAGGATTTAGTTCAGTTATGTTCACAATAAAGATAAATCATGGATTTTAAGTAGTCGTGAAAGGTTGTGAATGTTTATGGCAAAATGTCAGGGCAGGAAAACTAAGTGATCACAAAAATTTCACACATTTTGAACCAGATGACACCCAGTTCTGCAGCTCTGTGAAGCTTTCAGGTGTTAGAAAAGGTGTCAGGCACCTCACTCTGTCACTAACCTGACCTGTACTTGTTGTTCCTTTCCCCTTTAGCGCGGTGGTTTCCTCCCACTTGTAGGAGGACCAGCGAGTCTGCCAGACCCAAACGGACCTCCACTCAGAAGGAAGTCTTCAACGTCCGTCAATTCCTGCTGGATCAGCGCAAACAGAAAGAGCTGGCAGAGGGCATTGGAATAGAAGAGGATGACAATGAAGATTTAGGTAATACAGTATGAAGACTAAAGAGGAAATGATATGTCATTGTAGCACAGGTTTCATATTGTCCTACACAGAAATTCTATTAGATGAAACTTATCACATCCATCATCTACCTGACCATCACTGTCTCTCCAGAAGTCCCTCCTCCCACAGAGTGTGAGGATGTTGAAGATCTCGGTGGTCCTGATGTGAAAGCAGAGCTTCCCCCTCACCTCAGCATCACTAAGGATGTTATGGAGCGCTGCATTCACCTGCTGTCCGACCCCAGCCTCAGGCTCCGACTCAAGGTACTGTCTGTCGTGAGATGTAGCAAGAAGGGAGTGTTTGTTTTGATCATAATTATCCTAGTGAGGGTTGTTCAGCGTTGTACAGGAACCCTGTTTAAATGCAGAGCGGCTTTGTGTTGTGAAGCCTCCCCGTCACACTTACCATCATGAAGATCCAATGGAGAATGACAGTTATATTGTTTAACATATAGAACTTCATATCAGACTGATCTAATATGAGTTGGACTGACTCATTTTAATGCCAACAGGTTAACCACCCCAGGCTATCTCTGAGCTATAGACTTTATTACTGTGAAACAATCGATAACCTGCTGACGGCAAGAGGAAACGCAGATCTACTTTGCTAACGTGGCTGTCGAATGAGCAATAAGAAAGACAGAATAACTCATTACGAGTTATTATCAGTAAAATATAACTTCTTAATATATGAATTCTTTAGCAGGGCATATGTTTTCTGTGTCGTTTAGGAAAGTCATACTGTAGGAAATTAGTGTAATCCATGAACTCAGACGTCTAGCTCATGCCTGACTGTCAGATTTAGTAGAAGCTGTAGAGAAAGTCCATCGTTAGGCAGCCAGTTCCATATTCGCCAGAGTTATTACAATTCATCTTGTGGATGACGTGAATGTCTGCACCAAATTTTATAGCATTCAACAGTTGTCGAGACATTTCTCTCTCATGGGGGATACTGACAGACTGACCAAACTGACAGACTGACATTGTCATCCCTTCACCAGCGAGGCTAAAAATTCAGATGATGTTGTGTCAGTGATGAATCAATCATTTTATAGTTTGAGACTAAACAGACAGTTCTGCTGAAACAGGCAAGTTGTGCCGGATTACTCAGGAGCTTTGGTCTTGCGGTAACCACAGAGGTTGTGTTACATCACCCCAAAAACTATGTGTAAACCAAATATACACATCAGTTTGTGTAATGCATGTCTTTGTCCGAAGGTATTGGACGTGCTGGAGCTATGTGTGTGTGTCCTGAGTGAAAAAGAAAATGAATTGCTGCCTATGGTCCATCGCTGCTGGCCCGCCCTTCTACAGAGACTGACAGCTGATGATCCTTTAGCAGTCCTCAGAGCCTTCAGGGTAAGTAAAACTGAAGATCTTTAAGAATAGGATTGTTGATTTAATGTATTGGTGGAGCATTTAATATCTGCTGTGTCGTGTCCATGTAATGTTTTATTACATTAATGTCAAAGGTCATTATGTGCACCATCTAAAAAAGTCTGACTACATTTGAAATATTGAAATATTAATGTTGAATCAATCCAAGGTTGTGGGTTTATTATTAATAATAATAATACATTTTATTTCAAGCACCTTTCAGGACACCCAAGGTCACTTCACAAATTAAACAGATAAGGTTTAGGCAGAATATAGAGTCTGTTCATTCTGAAATAGCTATGATGGTTGTTGCAGGCTTTTTATAATTCTGTGAAACATTAAAAAAAAAAAACATTTTTCAATCATTAAAATATTTGTGGATTTTCTACGAGCTGCCTGGTCTTTTATGGCCTTTCACGTTGTTCCTTGATGAATGAAGATCACACCTGTTTGTGATCATTTCTCAAAGTACATGTGTCAGTTGTTTCTACATGTCATTCAGAATTAGTCTACTTGTCACTTGTCATTGTTGGACTATTTTTGTATTTATTTTAATCATAATGTCCCTGATGAATTGACAAAATCAGACATACCTACTTTGTAAATTGTCATGTTGCTACTGCTGACAACTACGGCTTTCTATCAGCGATGTGGCAGCTTGCGTAAATACTGTGGTTCAGCCAGTGGATAATGCAGCGTCATTTGTCAGTCGTCGTCACTACAGGGACATTTTATTCCATTTTTGACAACTTGCTGCGTATGTACATTACATGCTGAGTCTCTCTTCCAGGTGCTGTGCACGCTGGGTGAAACATGCGGCGACTTTCTGAGGAGGAGGGTTTCTAAAGAGATTCTGCCCAAGCTGAGCTCCTCGCTGACACGGCAAGCTCCCATCAGCGCCAAGGCCGGACCCGTCTACACACACACCCTGGCCTACAAACTACAGCTGGCTGTACTGCAGGGGCTGGGCTCACTGTGCCAGAGGCTGGACCTGGGTAAGAGAATGGAACACACACACACACACACACACACACACACACACACACACACACACACACACAAAGAACAGTTATAGGACATCCTTCAGTTCGCCCTCAGAGAACACAGTGTCTTTTGCACCACCAGGTGGCAGTCTTGTACAGCAGTGAAACCAGACAGGGTCAACGTCTCAATTCTTCTCCTGTTTTATTATGAAGACACGATTTAGTGTTCCATTTGGAAATCTGCATCTCAAAGAGATTGTGAAAAATTTAAATGCAGTGCATCTATTTATCTAAACCATTACTTAAAGTTTCTTTTTTGTGTCTGTCCATCTCTTGGATGTGGCACAGTAACTGCTCCGTTCCACCACAATCAAGCAAGAGACACTTAAAATCTGCACAGCAATCATCAAATCAAGAAAGGAGGATGTTTAACTGATTAGCTCTGAAATGTAATGTGTTTTTTTTTTTATTTTAGAGTTGTGTATTTTATGCCTGCTATAGCTTCAGTGTCAAGCTGAGAATGTTCATCCAAAGCGGCCTGGGGGCTCAGTGCCAGTGTGTCGCCAATGATGTAATTATGGGATGCTTGCATAATTTTTCATCAATCATTAATGTTCATTAAGCAGTGACGTCTCTGTCACAGGCATATTTTCCAGCATTGGAGAAACCCAGTACTTAAAAGCACGTAACTAAACTAAAAGCACGTTAATGCAGCATGGGGAGTTCTTTTCACCTTTTATGTTGGTGCCTTTACTTCTATGCAGGTTTGAGTGAAAAGTGTTTTTTCAAAGTACATACTCATCACCTACAGTAAGAAGTGCTGGTTGCAATCAGCGATGAAAATTACAGGAAAAATAGTCATTTCATTCATTAAGTGTTCATTATAATCACTTCTGCTTCGCAAGGACAGCGAGTGTGCAAGAAGTAGTAGAGGTTTAACACGGCTCCGATTCAGACGGCTTCTTATTTGGCTCCCGCGAAGACCTGGGATTTGGTTTCGAGGAGTGCAATCTCCACTCTGGTCACCAGCACAGTTGGGTGTGGAACCTCACCCCGATCTCATCCCCTGCTGATGCTTGTGGCAGACGGATGAAAAAGTTAGCGGCTGGTAACGCAATGTGTCACAGAGGTAACAAAGCTGTCTGCGGCACCAACAGTGGAGTTAGCAGTGACAGGACTGCAGTGTACGGGGAATTCCAAACTAAGCATGAATGAGGCAAAAAATAGAGATTCTTTGAGAAATTTGATTTTAAAAATACATTTTACAGTTCAAACAGAAGCTCACTCTGTCTAGTATCTGTTACATGAAGCATATTATACCTCTCACACTGTATAATGTGCAAAAGAGACTTGTATATAGAAATACAGGCAGACAAATGTTCACTGTGCATCAGCATTATTCTTGTAGAAAAATACTTAATAAGCCCACACTGAGTTCATGTACATGAGACCCAAACTGCAGTGTGTAAAAGCTGTTATGTTCTGTGAAGTCGGGGTCAGGTTTCTGTGTAGTTGCGGGTGTGTGGTTTGGCTTCACAGTGGGTGTGGACAGGGCTGGTTTAACAAGGAGGCGACCCCACGGCTGTGCAGAAGAGGTGGAATTCGCTGTCACGCGCTGGTATTGGTGGCAGAGGACAATCTCGGCAATAAATGCTCATCTGGGCGGGCGGAATTGGCGGCAGTAAGCTTTTGCACTCCGACCGCTCGCCACGCAGTGCTCTCCAGTCAGTCCTTTCGCTTTTTTGAGGTTGTAAGTGAGGTGCAAAGAAAAGGTGAGAAAAGCCATCAAGTGCACCAGCAGAGAAGCCATCTGTACACGTCTCCAATAACAGAGAAAATGTGACGTACTCGGTTTGATCAGACGAAGCCAGATCAAGTGGCACATTCATCTTCGGCACTGGTACGCATTAAAACAAATGAAGAAAATCATTTTAAGTGAAATTACAGTTTTAAGTACCAAACTTATCTCAAAGGTTGTGTAACCATAGCAACATGCCAGGCAACAGGTATTTCAATTTAAGACTTAATCTACAAGTTCAGAACATTCAACAGAAATGTTCTTAAAGCAGCACTAATCAATATATTTTTATATTAACCGTCTGGGGAGCAATCATCCATGATTGCAAAAGCAGTTGATAGGGTCATAGATAGCTCAGACCCCAGAGGGTTAACAATGGATCAAATGATTATTTCTAATGAGAAATGCCTCATAGAGATGAACACACAGTTTCACTCAACTCTGTGCAGCTTTTCGAGCTTTGCTCATGCCATGGTGTGGGCCTCTGCAGATGACACGTGAGCTTTTTTTGGGCCGTTTCTTTGCCTCTGGAGTCAAAAAAGTCCACAATGAGAAGACCTGATATCTAAAAGATATATTTGTTACACAGCCAAGATAATGTTCATTACAAAGAAATACACTTCTAACAAACCCAGCTGCATTTGAAGCTTTAGTCTAGTCTCTGTTGTCTCAGTGGAAGCAGCAGCTGTGGCTGATTCTACCCTTGTTTACCCTTGTTTTGTTTTTTGTTTTTTTTTCTCCCACATTCCTATTAGAGAGAAAAAATAAAAGTAGCTCTGCAGCTATAGTTACACCATTAGGGATGTAATGATACATTCAGCTCACAATTTGGTTTGATATGCCACACCGGATTCTCACTTTGATATTAACACAGTATTTCAAACAAACAGAAAAAGCCTGCAAAATGCATGATTGTGGTCTCGAGCACAACAGTGAATCTTCCACTGTGGCTGTGAGATTAAACATTGCAATGTAGTTTTTACCTGTAAGTGATCTATACTTTAATTTCCCCAAAAAATCATTAGTCTCTCAAGTGATTGAGTCCTTGGCAAGGTGTAGCTCTGTCAATGTGATTACCTCCCATTGTGTTAAGTTGTTCTCGATCTAGTCCCAGCCACCAAAAGTATGCAACAGCTTTAATAAAAATACTTCAAACAGAATGGTTTAATTAGCTGTGTGCAATGGAAGACTTTGAGTCACAACATTTCTTTAAATTTTCACGAACTTGTAAAGAAGTCAGTAAATGTACTAATTGGTTGTTGGACCTATCGAGAAATTCCTCAATATTTTCGTCTGTCTTCATATATCTCTCTTCAAGCCTCTGGTGCACCGACAAGAATGCTGATGCCCTCCCTCTGTCTGTCTAGTGATGTCTGGTTTCTCCGACATCTTTATAAGAGTTGCTCTGCATTTTAATGTGTGGCTGACTCCGCATTATTGCTTTTTGAACAGTGTGTTGGACCAGAATTCATCACGAAAACAATAGATTTCTAAATAGAAACACATAGAACGTCAATGAAAGTATTGCTCACGGTAAAAATCATTATCAGTTATGATGCAGCACCACCTTACTTTACTGTTTCCTGTCTCCATTCTGTCCTCATTGTGTGATTAAAGCAGTGAAAATGTGCATCAGCCAAGATATGTTTTTACTCGCTCATGTCTGCAATATAATAATGCTGCAAATAATTTATTGCACATGTAGCAGAATACTGTTTTCTTCCTTATATTGACAAATGCTAGGGGGACTGTACACACTGGGCAACATTTTGAGTTGAGATAAGTGTAACTAGGAGATAACACCCAAACTGAACAGCAGACATTTCATAGCTAGATAAGCACAGGTGTAACTAATGTGTGCTCATTAGGACTAATTAGTTTCTTCTGACAAGATTGGGTTGTTATTGATTATTTAATTCCATTTTTAGTTGATGCACATTTTAATTACTTGGCTTAGTGAGAGGTTGGTTGATTATACTGCAGAAGCCATGAACTGAGTTGAGTGAAGACAAAAAGTGTCAGTAAATTTGAACTTAATGATAATTATGCTCTATTAGAACTTATTATGCATCTTCCATCATTTAATTAACCTGACTGTGCCAGGTGGTTTGTTATACAGAACCACCTGGCAAACAAAAGTCATGTACACGCAGGGTCTAATCATCTAATCAAATATACACAATATTTGATGACTAATAAACATGCTGAATGCATTTCTTTCCTCAATTAAAGATTGATTAAAAACTCCACACGGTACCTTTTTAAAGCATCAACAATAAGAAAACAGTATAAAAAGTAACCTGACTGTGCCAGATGGTTTGTCGCACAAAAACCATTTGGGAAGTCGTCGTTGGAAACTGTTTGGAAAAGGGCAGGCACTTTTAAAAAGTACAGCCCAGGTGATTGGATGTGACAGTGATGTCGACTTTCAATTAATCACATCAATGGGACGTATAATGTAGTCAAACTCTTCCTGAAGCTGATCAGGAGAAGAGTGAAAACATCTTTTTTCATTCACACAGCGTTAAACCATGCCAGTAGTTCCTCATAGTACAGAGACTGACCTGTAACCACTTTGCTCAGACACGTGACGGATTGAAGCCTGGTAGGACGGATTCACGCGTGATCTCGTAATCTTGCAAGTCCAGCTGCCTCACGTGGTCAGTCATATCTATTGCTTATGAAACCTTGTACTCAGCAAGTATTTGCTGAAGTCTGGGAAGTCGGTGACATGTTTGCTGGTGCAGTCTGTCTTTCAACCCTCAAAGTAACTTTGATCACACTTCTTCTCCATTCTAATGTTTGATCTGTCTAAAATATGGACTGCTCAACCATGTTTGCACACTTCAATGCATTTAGTTACTGCAACATGATTGGCTGATTGAATCTGCATTATAACGAGCAGGTGTACCTCATAAAGTGGCCTTTAGTGTATTATGGGTTGTTCCCAGATTAGTTATCTGGGTTATGCTTCAAATGTGACAGTGAAATTCAGGCTCGGTCTTCAAGTCTCAGGTGTGAGCGGATTCCTATCTCAGTTAAATACCTGTGCAGGGGTGTCGTTTAGCTCAGTTGGTAGAGCAGCCGCCCCATGTACAAAAGCTCAGTCCTTGCCGTGGCGGCCCAGGGTTCGAATCCGACCTGCGGCTCTTTGCTGCATCTGTTTGCATATTTTTTGCTGCATGCCCCATCTCTCTCCCCACATTCCTGTCACTCTTCAGCTGTCTATCAAAAATAAAGCTTGAAAAGGCCAAAAAAAAATCTAAATAAAAAAATAAAAAATAAAAAAATACCTGTGCAGACCTGGTAAAAGAATTAAGCTGTTTGAAATTCAAGGACTAAGGGTGAATTGAAGAACACTTTGCGTAACTAGCAATGCACTAAACAGGGGAGGGTACAGATACGACATTTGGGAGTCCAGGTTGCTCACTCACTGTTGTGTCGGAGACAATTTATGTCTGTACATGATTCCATGAGTTTATCTAGGGCCAAATCTTCAGGCGTCGTTCAAGCGGATTCCCTTGCAGGTGCATTTGATGATTTTTGGGAGATAGACCTGATGTATCGTATACAAAGAGCTCGCCTTTTACAGTACAGCTTTAAAAAATGGAAAAGCAACCTACGTCCCATTGCATGACCGCTAGAGACTACAAAAAGGCAACTGCAGCAAGATTACTTCCTCGCTTCAAATGTTTTATTTACATCCTTCGTATGACTGGAATGTAACCAGGTAAAAAAAAATGCTTTTTTCTGTCACATGAAAGGTAAATGTCTAGTCCGACCTTTTTAAGATCCGAGTGGTTGATTTTCCTTGCTGTCTGTCCTCCTCCATATCAGGACGAGGGAGATGTAGAGTTGGGAGATGGAGAGAATGTGAAAGAGCAGGAGAGAAACAGTCAGCGGCTGCAGCCTTACTCATGTGAATACCGATTTGGCTACAGCTTACCTCTGGGACGCCAGCAGCAAGCCAATTACCAAGCCTCAGTCACAGAGAGGGAAAGACAGAAACACAGATTGACTGAAGCAAATAATACGTTTCAGTCCCAGTGCTAGCTTCAGCTCCAATTCTGCCCTGTTATTCATTTACCACAAAATCTAACAGCACCTGGCCCTCTCCTCTTAAGTATTTCTCACTTCTCTGCTTTCCTCCGAGCACCTTGATTCCACAAAAGACTACAGGCTATGAGTGCAGCACCAGCAAGGGGGGAAGAAAAGAGATAAAAGCGGTTGCTAAATAATCCCATTTAACTCTGAAATGTGCACTGCTGCTTTTATTCTTGACACACAGCGAGCAGGCCTGGTTCAAACTGAGTGTGGGTTGAATTGGCAAATAGAGTAAGCAGAGAGGGAGAGAGACATGTTTTGAAATGAGGCTTGAAAGGCAGCCCAGTTCGCAGCTTAGGGAATCACTAAATGTCTGCTGGGAAAGATGGAGAGAGCGAGAAGGAGAGAAAGAAGGTGCAAGAGATAGGAAAGAGGAGATGAAAGAGTGGAAAGAAGTCAAGTGGATGGAGGGGAGCAGGTGCTAGCAAGGTTATGAAAGGTGCGGTTAAAGAATTGTGGGAAGGATTGTACATGTCACATGTACATAAAACTGCAGGAAGTGAAAAAAAAATGAAGGGAAGAATAGAGGGAGAAGAGGTAGCCCTTTTCACACACATTCACTCCTCAAAAGAGGGAACAGTTGAAGTGTGTGAATTCCAGAGATGTGGAAACAGCCTGCTGTGAATTTTTTCCTCAGCCGTCTCAGCAGTTTCTCTCTGCTCATTAGGAGTTAGAAAAGGTAAAGTCCAGACATGATCTATTTCTTTTTCCCCCCTTTTCATCTTCTTCTCTTCCTCTTTTATCCCTCTTTCACCCCCTGCACAGTCTGCCATCTTACCAAGCTAGACTTTAGGCCAGCAACATCTTAAGTTTTTTGATCTAGTGGATTTTAGGGAACAGTATATAAAGCTGATGTTTGATATTTGATGCTTGATTCCTTGTATCATTATATTTTTCTTCAGTTTTTGCTGGCTCAAAAAAGCTATGAGCTTTCTGGGCTTGATCCACATACATCATATGTTTTGACATGATTGAAACTCTTCTTTTTGTGAATTTAATATTATATATTGTTTCTGCAAATGAATATGCATGTCATTTACAATTTGCTTTTCTCAGTTGAGGCAGACCTGGATGCCGTTTGTGAAGCCTGCCTGCCCTACCTGAGCTGTAGGCAACCTATCAGACTGCAAGAGGCCAGCCAAAGGTGAGCCCTAATCCAAGTCCACTGCAGTGGTGTAAAGTCCTTGAGAACAACTTTGAGCTGATTTACTTGAGTCCTTTTATGCTAATATTGCAATATATAATATTTATAATTTATGATATCTTCTGATCTTTCTTAAATGTCAAAGACGCCATGTGGACAAAGGAAACAAAAGTCATGCACATGTAGTGTTTTAACCAGTCATTGTGGAAACCTACCTTCCTACCCTTGTGAGATCGCTTCTAAATGAAAATACACTGTAAAAACCCAGGGTCCAAATCCATAGTCCTCATTTTATGCAAAAATACTGTTCCTTGCTGCCACAGCACAGCAAGGAAATAAGAAGGTATTTTGTATAAAAAGACAATTACCCACTTGAAATGTCTAACACCTTTGTCTTTGTTCAAAAATTAAAATGTCTGAAAATACACATTAATGGAAATCCAACATATTATGAGATAAATAAGCCTATTAGTATAAAATAATAAATTACGCAACATTGATCAACAACGATCAATCATGACCTAGCACTACAGGCCGCCCTATACGTTATTGTAGACCCAGTTTAAGATATTAGCTTCAGCTGAAGATTTTTTACAGTGAAATTAAGTTATAATCAACCAATAATCATTTCTATGTACATTTTAAATAAAAAAAAAATGAACCAGTCCCATAAGTAAAACTTGAAATGCTCTGCTTTTTTGGGTAATTGGGTATTTTTTTACACTGTAATATTTTTTTACTTTTACCCAAGTAAAGGATTTGAATTCCACCATTTGTCCATTGAATGTAGATGACATATATATGGCTGGTAGAAGAGTAGATGTATTGCGTGCCATAATTAGGTCGTTCCTGTTTAGTGCTAAAAACTGTCAAAACTCAAATCAAACATAATATAGTTAATGAAATATGATATCAGTGACATTAGAGCTGACCTTTGTCCCTTCACTTTGACTTTATGTTGTTAAAACATTCAAACTGTACTGTCAAAATGAAATGTTAGTATTCTCATGGTTACTTGAACAGCCACTTGACATGACGAATCAAGACATAGCAGCAAAATCCACTCTGGCTGAACCCAAATGTCAGCCCCTTAGACTTGTAGACCGGTCCCTCGTGGGACCTCCAGTCATACTGTGACATGTGTGATGTGTTCACTGTCACTACATCAAGTCTGTGAGGGTGCTGGGCTGCAAGAGAGTAAAATGCACAATCACACCTGACTTCAGGCCTCGCTTCTTGCCATGGCTGCAACATAATCTTCCTTTTCTTCCTTAGCAGATCTGAATGGTATCCATAGTTGCACATTTTAGATTTGTGCTGCAACATACTACTAGTTTAATTATGGATTAATCTGCTAATTATTCTCTTGATTAATCCATTTTATTTGGTGTCTAAAATGTAACAAGTGAAACAGCCTCAGGTGATGTCTTCAAATCGCATGTTTTCTCTGACAAATAGTCCAAAACTTGCAGTAGTCCACCGGTCTACAAGTAGAGGGATGTCTGGATAGCTATTGAGTACCCCAACCAGAAAAAGTAGATCTTCTTCCACTTATATCTTTGTCCTTTAGTGTGAAGACTCACTCACACACTGGCTAGAGCTCAATTTCCCAATAATGATTGATCTTAGAAGTGCTCCTATGAAAGCGCTTAAATTTCTCCACACATTTAACCTGCAGGTCTTCACATAACTGTCTCTGAGCCATGCTATACTGAATATTAAAACACATCCTTCACATTGTGCTATAAAGGACATACATGTTTTATACTTGGGATTGTTCAGTATGTCATTTTTTTATGAGGTCTGCTGTATAAAAGTGTGTAGGAAACAACACACACCCCGTAAATAAAAAGAAAAGAGAACAGTTACAATGCTTTAGGGAAACACTCCTTCAGCTTCACAAGGTGTGTAACACCACTTCATAATATACAGCAAGTGAGCGAGCAAACACTAGTGAATGGAGTGAGAAAAATTGTCCAGATATACTACGAGCCATGTCAGCCTTTTGCCAGCCAGTTTACTTGTTTGTAACTCCCCCCGACTTCCTTGCAAACCTCATTCTTTTTGAGGATATCTGTGTTAAAAAGTGAGCTGTGGTTCGTATGATACGTGCCACTTCTCAATCATGGTTTCTGGCAGACAGCTGAACCCTCTACAGCCCTGAAGGCACACTTCCCCTCTGCCCTATGATGAATTCTGACTAGTAGCCAGGTCTGTGTCTCCACACCTTTTTAAATAGAATAAAAATAGTGACACGTCACTCAGCCTGTTCACTGACACAGGGAGCAGGTTAGGACATCTATATTGGGGAAAAGTGACACAATCCAATGTTTGCTTGTTTCATTAGTAACCGGTCTAAGATGGATTTTTAAAATCTTAGCCTTAAGATGCTTTTTTAAAAATGGTTGTAAACTTGAGCCTGTTGTCAGCCACAAAACAACTTTAAATACAATTCATTAAGTATATTTTAAGGGCCAGTAGACTCTGTCAGAACTGCTTGTTGGATGGAAGAATATTTTTTTAAGTTAAAGTAGCAATATCACAGTGTAGAAAAACTCTGTGATGAGTTAATGAGCTTTGAGTCTGAAACTGTGGGACTTTGCACTAAAGTCTGTAAATCTGCTGTGTTCTGCTCAGTTTGTCACTTTGGATTACAGGAAGGTGTTTTTGGATATTCTGCACTCAAGCAAAATACAGCCCAGGGCTGATCCTATAACCCATGTATCTTTCACTCCTCTCCACAGCGTCTTCCGACACTTAATCCAGGTGGATCCGGATGCCTTCTGGTTCACTCTGAATGAGCTGCACTGCCCGTCCTCCTACATCCCGCCCCACCCCGACCTCCATCCTGTACAGCTGAGCGGCATGGGTCGGCCGAGAGACGAGTACTCTGACAACGTGCTGAAACTGCTGAGGGAGGAGTTTGGCTCGGTCGCAGAGACAGTCGACCAGCCAGTCAGCTAATGAGCGAGTGATTGATGTGATTGACTCATCTCTCAATTGGACAGCTTATTGAACAATTGACTGGGGCGAGTCAATTAACTGGAAGAAAAATCAGACAATTGTGCCAAAAAGCAGCCATCAGATACGGTTGTGATAACCTTCATGCTGTACACAGCTCTGATAAGCAGCAAGGTACAAAGGGAAAATGTCAATGAAGCATCTCTGCTACTGTTCACTCTTCTGCTGCAGGTGGATCCTTTCTGACAGGTCTTCTACATTAGGAGACATGCAGTGACAGGATTTTCATTTCATGTGAAGGCACGGACTTACACTGTGTGAAAATGTTATGTTTTCTATTCCTTTTCATGTTGTTTCTTTATTTTCTTAATCATATTTTATGTTTTTTTTTTTTTTCAAGAAATACCTTCATAATAAAAATAATCACCAAAATACAACTATTAAAAAAATAATATTTTGTTTTATTATGCGTCATGTTTAAGTTAAACCTCCAGGTGTTCATGATTTGAGAACAGGGCTGGTTCAAGCCTCAAAATGTGTCTGTAGCACAGTAGTGAAATGTTCAAATCTCAAATGGTAATTTTTTACTTATACATCTTTTAAGGGAAAATTCACACATCATAGTGTGTTTACAGGTCTTGGAGAGTACAACTTCATGAAGTTGCATGAAGCCAATTGTTGCTCTAGAAAGAGCTGTGTGAAAGTGTGAAAAATCGCCTCAAGTGATAGCTTGAGTCAGTGTTGGATGAGATGAGTCTGAAAATGAAAAAATCTGCAGTGAGTTTACCAGACCTTTATAGCCCGCTCCTCGTTTCCGCTCGGGTTCTGCAGCTAGATGCTATGTTAGCCGCCAGTTTAACACACCTTAATCTCCTAAAGAACTGTTGGTAAGTGTGTTGCATTGTGGGTAATATAGGCACCAGGTTTTGACCAGGATGAAGAATGCGTAGACGATAAAAATAAAAAGTCAGTACATCTTTTTACAAAGGTTTCTTCTTAAGATGAAGAGATGGATGGTGCAGGATAAGAATAATCTATCATTTTCATTTTGTCAACAAAGTCTGATATAACTTGCTCCTCTGTGGCAAAGCTCCAGTGTTACTCAAAAACTATTAAAAACATATCAAGGAGCCACACTGTTGCACCATATGGTTGGTTCATTACGATAAAGGTGGGCACTTTAATTTTTTTTGAGTTAATCAGGGCTGAAAATAGTCCACAATTTGTTTACAACTTGAGGAATTTGCTTACAATAAAACCAGACTCATTGGTTAAGAATACTATGGCATGTGTATCCAAATGATGGAGGACCTCTGTTAGTAAGGGGACTAACCTTTGTGCTATCCTACCACCCACATGTCCTGTCAGCAGAAGATTTGTCAGCTTGAAAGCAACACCAGGGCACCAGGTTGTGTACTTATGGGCGAATTGAAGCCTCATGACATGGATACTGGCCAATCTATCATTGTACCTGTTATCACTCAGAGCCCTGCAGAGATGTTTAAATGAACTAAACAGGGATCTTCTCCATTATCACCTCACTGATGGCAGAACCTGGACCTCATCACTCCATAATGAATGGACAGGCGTTCTTTCTAGTGTTGCGAAAACAAGATTGCCACGTGTTTTGTATTTAGCTGGTCTGGCTTAACGCTGGTGAGCGCGGCAGCACTGCACCTCTTTATCTCATCCTGTGCTGTTGCTATTTATCCTGCTGCCAGTGCTGACAATAGCACCATTAGTCATCAGCAGCAATGGAAAGGAGGCTTTGGCAGCACCTATTACACACAGGCAACTGCCTAATATGGTTTCTCCTTAACGCACACGGACAGACGCGTGCACACACAAACACACACACACAGCAGGGTCCAAAAGCTAAACCACAGCTGATGTAGAACTGAACAAACACCCACAATAACTTAGATAAAAATGTTTAGTGACTGTTCAGGAGAGTAAAGGAAATCTTGTTGTGGCTTTTACTTTTTCACGTCTCTAAATCAACAAAAGAAATGACCACTGTTTTTTCATATACAATTTATTTCATTTGATAAAGCCATACACTTAGTGTGAGACCAAACATTCTAGAAGAAATGTACATTTTCCCACTTTTTTTAAACCGTCATCTCTTCTTTACAAAACATCAAATCAAAGTTACTCGTTGGAAAAAACAAAACAGTCCCACTGATCGTTCCTCCTTCCACTAAAGCACCCTCTCAGCGTGAAGGGACTGCACTGTAGTTCCTCCGATGGATAATACAGCAGAGAAGCCCCTCATGGCCTTGAGACACGGACTATATTTTGAGGCAGCCAATTTCAGCGTTTCACTAACAACATTTTCCTCTTCATTCTCACCCTCACCGCTCAAGGCTTTATCCAGCACATTACCCACATTCCTTTTGTCCCATTTGATCCCTACAGAGCGAAGTGTCATCCTGTCGCTTCACACAAGCATCTAAAGCAAAGAGATTATCATCGAGTTACAAAATTGGCAGAAATAAAATGGCCTCTCAAACCTTTTTTCAGACCAAGTCCCAAACTTCGTGGAGTGAGTCCCACGATCAAGCTCATTAAAACACGGCAAACACTCATGTTAGCGGCCCTGCACATACAGTACAGTAGTTTAAGAAACACTGTTTAAGTACTAAGATACATTAGGGAAAACCCTTTCTGAGCAGCTATGAAGAGAATGTGTCATTCATCTGTCTGTACAGCACTTCTGGAGAGCAGTAACGGAAAACTGCTTTGGAACAAAAAAAAGATCTCTATTTGACAGGACTAAAAAAAAAAAAGGATTGAGAGCAGAATGGACATTTTTTTGAACCAAACTAATAAATGACAAACATATCTTTAACTAACACACTGTTTTTGTGTATGGTTGGTTGAAAAAGTTTTTAAGAAAATTACTGAACATGCACTCACTTTATTTCATATTATACAGTCATATATACAGAATGGATTAGAGGCTTGTAGTGTAGTGGAGAGGATTGAGGCTTTTTAAATGATTGATGAGCACTGGGCCAGAGCATTGGAATAAGGGAGTGAAGCTTGGATAGGTACAGCATTGCTCTTCCCAAAAAGTATTGTGCACCGAGATCACATTTCTTTCCATTGATTTATAGTCGCAGAGTGGATTCAGAGGCGCACCAAATCAGATTTTTAATTTAGTGGCACGCATTTTGATCTTTTCATGGCTTTCCAAACAGGTGGGTCCACGTGGAACAACTTGATTGATTTCGCTCAGCCTGAACAGCCATGAATGGATCGAACCTGCGGCACAAAGGGGGAGGGGGGGTGAGAACAAAAATTATATTTTCTGTTATGTGGTGAATTCATGAGCTCAAAGAGCGCTGTGGGGAGAATACAGCCTATGATGTGCTTTGTTTGAATTTTCGCAGAAAGGTGAAAGAAACCTTAGACTTTCCACACTGCCACTGCAGTAACACCAATTGAATGGATGAATTGAGGCCGTATACGTCCTTGATGAGCACTGCTGCTCTGGGTCCTTGATGAATTCCTGTTAAAGAAAACATATTTCTTTCTCCATGTGAGTTTGAATAACTTGCAGAATTTGGGTGTATACAGATTTTGCACCATATTCATGTCTCAATATTGCAATACACAAAAAGATGCAATGAAGGTAAAAAGCTAAGGTTTCCAAGGAAAGAATTACTGGCGGCTTCATTCAGTGCACTCTCAGAATCAAAGGAACATTTTCTTTCACTGTGGATGGACCCAGTTCCAAAAGCTGTAACATTCTATATTTTTCTGAGGGTGAATCAAATGAGAGAGTAAGGCAGTGGAAGAAGTATGAGCGTGATAGCGGGGTTGTGTCATATACAGTATATAAAGTACAAGAGGAGCATGGGTTAATAGTAAGACAAGAGTCTTTTTTTTTGTTGGTGTTTGTAACAGAAACAGTGGAGCTGCTTAGATCTACACATCAGTCCCCTTTGCTGAATGTTATGAGGCCAGGCCTTACAGACAGTGAGCAGCCCAAACCTATACACAGCAAGAAAAAGCTACACCACCAGCACAGTTTACAGCACTGTGCTCTGAATGAGCCATACTGTACATGTCTAGGGATTCTGGATTTGTGCACAGGCTTGCACTGTGTGGGAAGTATAGCTTTTTATGCCATGACACATATCATGTTATGCAATCCTTGTGTAATCTATCACTCAGGTGTAATAAGCCAACATCTACAGTGTACAGCTCGGCTCGTTGGTGCAGTCATTGTGGCTATGGTTACTGTCCACGTCCCTCTTCCTCAGCTCTCTGCCTGCCTTGTGCTGCTGACTGCTATCGCTGTGGCTGTGGCCGTGGTGAGCCGGCGTCGAAGGCCGCTTCCCGTGCTCCTGGTGGTGCCCGTGATTCTGGTGATGGCCGTGAGCGTGCTCTTTGGCGCCACCGTGAGACACATCGTCCCCGTCAACGAATGCCACACCTCTCTTAGTATCGTCCAGGGCCTCGAAGTTGTCGTTGTGGTTGCTGTTGACGATGTCGCTCTCCGGCACCACCTGCAGGTAGGCTCTGACGCGGTGGTGGCGGGCACCTTCGTCATCGCTGAAGTCGATGACGCGGCATTCATAGGTGCCCTCGTCAGACGGCTTGACCCGAGAAAGGCGGAGTTTATGGGAGATGTTGCTTCCTACGACCTTCACGACCTGGCAATGGTAGAAAAATAAGAAGAGAAGAGCAAGAAATTATGGTGAGATTGAAAAATAAGTAATTAATACAAGCCTATGTAACCTGTGGTCACAAGGGGTAATTATAGGATAACAGCCTAATGTTGAAAGGTAGTGTAGCCAAACAGCAACCTGCAGCAAAAACTGCATTTCCTGATATGGCCACTTGAGGCTGGCTCCAGAACAAGCTAATATCCATAAGGCCCTGTGTTTAAATGATATTAAGACTTCAAATTATGCAGCATGGCCGCTTTGACTGACAGGTGGGTTACAGGTGGTTTATTTGAGCACCCGGCTCCACCAACAATCCAAGTCATTATCCACTTTTAGATTAGCCAGGAAGCGGCAAAGGCAAGACAGCCAAGATTGCGGTGGCCAGAGCGACCACATTCTGTTGTTGTGATCACTGTCATGATCTCGCTCATTGGATTTGATCACATAATGTCCACTGATCACTGATATCAATACTTGATTTTTATTTATTAAAAGCAGCGAATGTACTATCAGAGAAAAACATGCCATGATTTATGAGGTGAATGTACTATTAACAGACTACATCTGAATGAATTTTATAAATACTTGAAAAAAAATTCCCATGCTAACATGAAGTATTTCTTTATTATTCTCTTTTAATGACTTAATCATATACATGTTTCAACACAAAACAATTTTCAATTATGAATAACAAATGTTCATCACATGAATTATCTTAGAGGTGATGCTGCATGCATACACACAAAAGCAGCTGAGATGCAAATGTTACAGCACTAACGAGCATTTATATGTTCAGAATGTTTTCTAATGTGAACGATCCATTTTAATTTTGTATTGATCCTATTGATGCTAGTATTGATACTTAAAACAAACCTTCAAATAGTATCAATACTTTGTGGATCAATCAATCCACCCCAGAGGACTGAGCTACTAACTAAAACCTTGGAGAGTGATAGTGATATCAGTAAGATGTAAATGGTTCTAACAGCCCGAGCAGAAGGCAGGTAAGTATTTTCAGTGTTGATGCAAAAGAGCGGTGGATCTAAATAATTAATGGCAAGGAGATCATATTTTCCTGAAACACGGGATGATGCACTTCACAAACAAACATGGCAGATAAAAAGTGTGTAATGCAAATGTGCACTGAAGTGCTGCAGGATACTAACCGTAACAAATGAATCATCAGTTGAATTGATGTCAAGCCAGTGATTCTCTGGTGTCAACTGTCATATCAACATGGCTTTAAGATCTAGATGTTGTTGGGCTGTTGCTTGTCAAGTATAATAAGCATAACATCACTGGCAGTATCCTCAGAGGGTCTGCTTTGTTTTTTGCTGGCTTTGTCTTTTTGTCATTGTCCTTTTGCTTTGTTTTGTCTTTTTTTCTTCCTGCCTTTTATTCACGATGTCCTTCAACGTCTCTTCCTGTGTTTCTCACCATCTGCCTATAAGCTTATCTTTGCCAGCTTGTCCCTCACAGTCTTTGCCCTTTATTGTGTATGTAGCCCAAGACGAGCCCACAAAATGAAATACCTGCAGCACCGCAGCAGATGCACTGAACTAAGAAGAAAGCAGCCTTTTAGCCCTGTAACACACACAAACACTTTGTGCTTAATTGGTACTATCTCACAGATGCTCAGTCGAGCTGTCTGGCAATGATACTGGGTGAGTGGTAAAGTGAGCAAAAAAAGTGCACCGCTAGCTACCACAGGCTCAGTGACTGTGGGCATTGTTGAAGATATGATGGCTCCTGTCTTCCCAGTACAAGATGAAAAACAGATTTTAGATAGACATTAGCCATCACAGCTGATACAAAGCTGTTTAGTTTGCTCATAGATCTTTATTTCACTGTGCCCAGATCACATGAATTCAAATTTGTCCTGTGATGGGTTTGATTCCTGACAATCATCGGACACCTACAGGCTGAAACGGAGGTTAACATGTCACCTCTTACAAACTTTGTTACACCCATGTCATCATATTTAGGACAGGATGGCTCAATCCCACTGAGCACGGCTGTGACCGTTCCAGCCAATCATTGTCATTCCACCAAAAGCACCACAATGTGGAAGAAGAATGTGAGGCTGTTGTATTTTTGACAGACAGCGACCGTGTCAAGCAGCACAGAGCAGAAAACAAGCCAAACGTTCAGGTTCTGAAACACTCCTGGTGTGGTGTGAAGCCGCACGGAGAACAGACCAAAACAGTGTTGCTGCCACAGTGTCACAGAGCCATGTCTGGTTAGGTTCAATGCTTTAAATATAGTTTTTTTTAACAGCAACATGTTGTTTTTATCCTTTTTTCTAGCCAGTGCAAAGCTAGCTGTTAACTCCTGTGTGTCTTTATGCTAAGCTAAATGTCTCCAGACTGCAGGGGTATCATCTCATTTAACTCTTGACAAGAGAGCAGATAAGTGCATATCCAAAGAATGTCAAACTTTATCCTTTTATTTGTATTAATATCCTGCTTGCATGCAAATTCAGTAAAACAGATAATCACTTGCCAGTTACCACCCACTGAACAATTTTACAGTGATTATCTGTATTCAGAATATTTAAAAGGTTCATGGGCGCTGATAATAAATTAGACTTTGCTGTGTTAAATAAGGAAAATAAGCATATAAGCATATATGTAGATGGACACATGAATTGATAGAGTGATACAAAAAAACAATATGAGACCTTCAGCATAGATGTGACGTTGAAATTACTTCTGTAGTGTAGCCTGGATACACTCCACAGCTGCACCTGTGCTGTTTAACGAATTCTATTTGTGGCCTATAAGAGACTATGTCTTGGAGATAAAAGCTTTACAAGTTCACAGAGCAGCCCTGAGATGATGATAGTGTGCGTGCATCATGAGATGTGACGCACCAAGATATTAATACGACTTTGTTTATCATCCACCTTCCCCCCTGTGACGCCAGCAGAGGTATGTGTGCCGGAGACAGTCCCTGCATGTATGTAAGAGCTTTGCACTTAATGCTGTTTTTTTAGAACCATTCATCGGCTTGTGTGTGCATATGTGTGAGCATAGAGCAAGTTTTTTTTTCTTTGACTATATGGATGTGAGCCAACATCCATTATATACAGAAAGCTCATAATGATTTTCCAGCTGTAGAGCCTGCAGTGCTCGGCTCCACCCACACACACACATACATGCACACAGTCACCGAACACACAGCTGGTGCTTTATTACAGCGAATCAGCAACAGCTAGCCTCTTGGCGGGGGGGGATAGGAAAGGTTTTGTGCTTTTGATAAATGTATCTTTGCATATTTTTATCTTTGCATATCTGATATTTTTAACTTCTCCATTTTATTTACATTACATGAATTCTATATCGCTGATTTTCCCTGCAATGCTTTTAAATCCAAAGATTGTGTGATTAACCAGTGGCATTTTCTTATTTTTGTAATTGTAAATACACCTGAGAGAGATTTATCAAGACTAATAGTTGCGCTGAGGTAAAGTGCAGTCGTTTTTTTGTTGTTGGGCTGTACATTCTGCTTTCTTCTGCAGTTAATTAGAAAGAATTGGAGGAAGTAAATTTTGAGTCACAATATAGTATGCGCTGTCTTCCTCAGTAAAAAGCCCTCCCTGCTTGTTGTGGAAAACTGTTCGCCTGGGTGAGTAAGTCTCTATGGATACCAGAGGAGATATAAAAAGTTCTGCTGACTTCCCAACCTGTCTCCTTCACTGTTTATTATTTGGATTTGGTGTTGCAGCCATAAAGATGCAGGGGCGTTTATGAGAATCTGAGGATGATGCAGTGCGGGCCGTGCCCCCTTGACGAGGACACTTAACCACCCACCAGCACCGGCGCTGCCTGCTCTTTGGCTGACACTGTGATTCTACAAACCCATCAAGGATGAAGTGAACGTGTTGATGTGTCGTCTGGAGCACTCGCTGCACTGTGAGTGACTGTGAAAATGACATCCTTGTGTATCATACAGCACAAGTACAACATCTGTGGATCATCCGGAACAAGAAATTTAAATGTAATCATGAGGCTTTTGTGCCTCATTTCATCATATAGCACCAAACCAAACATACAGTAAGGCTTTGCTCAGAATGATAGAAGATAGTGGTTTACTCACACTTATCTTTGTAGCATCCTTTGGCATCTCTTCCTCAGGAGCCACCTAGAAAACAAATAAACATGAGTGACAGGATTTACAACTTATTTTAATAATTCATTGTTGTATAATTGTATAATATAATTATTATGCTAGCAGACATATTGTGTTCTCACATCAATCCAGACAGCTAATATATGGCAATACATGTACTGGATTAATTGATTAATTATCTTTTAGCTGCATTAAACAACAATTAACAATGAATCAAATGGCTATATATGTGTGTGACATAGGTCATTCATAGTGCTTATATTACCCAACCCTGCAGCTATATGCAGCTTGCTTTAAGTATATTTCTGTACATTAACTGTACATGATTTAGTCTAACCTATCATCAACCTCTCTATGCAGCCATCGCCAAACAGTACGCAGACAAAGTTCCCAAGGGGCTGTTGAACATAGCTGAACATCTTGCAGCTGTTTATTCTCTCTTTTCTGAAGACCGAAACTGCTAAAACAAGAGTGGCTTCATATTTGTATGACTTTAAATAAATGCTAATGTTTCTCTGTAGCTGCCACATATAAAAGCAATTGTTGTCTTTATTGGGAAAATGGTGTTGGCTACTTATATCTGTTTGTTTTGACCAAGCAGCAACCTCCGTGATTTTGAAATAAGCCAATGCAGAAGTGCCAAAAACTGCAGTTCCTCGAACGTCCTCTTGAAGCTGGCTACAGAACAAGACCCATATTAAAATGTCCAACTTCAGAGCAGAAATAAACATGAAAAATCCATTGATGCCAAGATATAAATACAAGCTTAATTGGGAAATCACAGGAGATATACAGGTGTACTATACCAAACAGACAACTTACTGAGGATAATTCTGGTTTATTACAACTCATGCCTTGGCCATCTTTTTAATTGACTAAACCACTCTATTTTGAAACAAAGCTAAAGTCAGCACACTGAAATGTTGGTAATAATCCCTTATTGCACAGAAAACAGTGTGCTTCACAATTATAGTGAGTACTTTAAGTCATAGTTGAACCAGGAAGTCAGTCTGTACATTTACAACTGACAACTTCTCATCCCAGAAAGTTTTAGTGATATTTCTGTGTTCCCAGATCTTAGAAGTTAAATTTTGAGTACAGTAGTATTATTACAGATAGGAATGTTGGCCAAAACTATAAAAGAAAAGTTGTCAACGATCATAAATGTCCTATCCTGAAATAGAAGCTCCTGGCTAATAAAGAGACATTGCTTAAGGCAGTCAGAGTTCCTGTTATAAACCTACTTCATTGGTTGTCCAGGGCTGTCTGTCCGTCCAGTCGACATGGTTCCTGATGTACCACCACTGGATCTCCAAGGAATACGAGGGCGTTCCCGCCCCTCTGAAGGAGCAGGCCATCTCCACATCCTGACCTCTCTGAGCAGTCATATCATGAGGCACCTCTGTGAACATGGCTGGACAGACACAGAATGAGGCATGGTTAACAAATGGTGTAGCCTGTGTTGTTAGGACTGACAAAATTCACTTACAAAGCTTCTTTGCACAAGCTGCAATTTGCACTTCAAACCTGAACAGTGTGAAGTGTTAGATTCAGGTGCAGCAGGAGCTAAATTTAAACCCACATTTTAAACAAGCTGCACAATAACATTAAAACAAAACCCAACGGATCAGCTGTCATCCTCACAATGCACCAGGGAACCAAAGATATGAATTTAAAAAGGAGCCGTAAATCTCCTTTACTCATGAATATTCAGTAGCATTTATGAACAAGGAAAGTTAAATCTATTGTTTTATGTTAAACAATAGAAGAGGTACCAGCACATTATACTGTATCTTGCTGCAGTACTTATTGCAGTACTTACGAATTTCAGACTTGTTGGGACTGTTCAATTCCAATTGGAAACAAAATTAGAAAAAAAAGAGATAAAAATTAAATTAAAGAACAAAACAGAATTTACACATTTACGCATTGTCCTATTAAATTCTTGAGTTTCTTGATTACTGGTAAATGCAGCAAAAATATGTTAATTACAGTCAAATAACTATCAATTACCCTTAAAATGACAATTACAGGGCTATATTTGCTATTCATTTGTACACAATTTGTCTGCTGTCAATCAATTGTTTAAGTGAATTGTTGCAACCTGTACTGTGAACTCACACATACGTAATGAGTACACAGTACATAAAATAGGACACAGTTCACCAGTTGTTTCTGACTTGTAAAACTTTGTTGAGAAGGGCACATTCATTTTGGTCTCTGCGTGACAGTCCCTTTGGAGGAGGAAGCTCAGAGGATCCAGCTCTTTAACTGGGACATATCTGGAGTGACAGCTGGGTTTCAATGTGTCTCAGTGGCGATAACTGGACTGACAGCGGAACAGTGATCAGGCTTTGAAAGCTGGATGCTAAATGTCAGTTATCATTTTGTGGACATTCTTACCCAAATCGTCTTACGGTATCATGAGTATACTGAATTTTGGATTCTCTGCATTTGGCAGCTTGTAAATGACATGCTCTGATCAGTGAGCTCTGCAGAACCAGAAAATCCTCTAACTTGCAAAACTTGAATTCCCTTTTCCTGTTTATATCCTTCATGCGACATAACAGGCAGATTTTCAGCCAGAATTTCCACATCAAACCACAAGTGTAACCATCAAATTGAAAGTGAGCCTTCCCTTTGTTATTATTTCATACAAGAATACAACTTTTTAGGAATGTGACTACCAGTACCCTAATACAGCGCCCTATACAACCTAACCCTGATTCTTTTGGCATTTTTTATCCATTTTAATGAGGAATGTTTTCTCAGCATTATGCTGTGTTTACACAGAAACACTGTTACAGGCAACCTAACTAACTAACCTACTTCGTACAATACCTTAAAAGTCTAGTGTGTTTGATTTAGGGGGACTTGCTGGCACAATATGGCAGAAATTGAATTTATGTTTTTCTTAGTGTGCAATTTCCTGAAAATATGAATATTTTTTCCATTACCATGCAATGAGCCTTTTAGATTTACAGTGGGAGACCATTCTACTTGTTTTCATGTTTCTACAGTGCCCAGAAACACTGGCTCTCGATAAGGACTTTGCCACTTTGTCATTGTCACTAAATTCTTCGCACTGGACCTTTAACTACTACGGTGTGTGCTACAGCTGTTAAATTATGTCAAACACAAACAGTGTTGTAACATTAACACAAGTAGATAATTGACTTTAGGTAACTTGAGCTAACATTAACCTCCCTACGATACTGGTCACACCAGACCGAGTAAGGCTGCAGCAACGAAACCACTGAGTGAATTGAATCAATCAAAGGTGAGCTGTTTTTTTTTTTTATGAATTTAACATTTCATTTGTAAGAGAAAGATGATGTTTGTTTGTCACAGTATTTTCCACTTGCCGTGTGGGAATTCCTCCAGAAACAAGTAGATTAGACGTGTTTTCCCACCTGGGAAAACCTGTGTCACAGATGAAGAGGTTTTTACCGAACTGAAATAAACACCTCATGCTTTCCTGGTTCCTTAAAGTAAAATCCACTGTTTAATGTTACTGAAGTTTATCTGCTTTTCTCACACACAAGTCTGACACTTTACAGGATTGTGTGTGTTTTTAATCACCCGTGATTCAAAAGTGAGTACAAGTTCTTCTGCAAAATTTAAAATGTCTTAACTTTTGCATAGTGCCCCTACTCATAGATTCATCTGGCTTCTTCAGTCAATAAGAGTGAGTCAAACTTGCACCAGCTAAGTGCCGATTTTCATCTGGGTTCATAGATTAACCTCGACTGAGGCTGCACTATGGATCTGTCTTGTATTACAAGAGCAATACAAGCCTCAAGTCATACATCCCTCTTGTACATTGATCAAATCTGCTTGTATTTTTCATTTGTGAAACCCGAAACGCACCAGGTATCGATTTGACATTACGCAGCCGGAGCCAGCAACAATGCCCACAGCCCCTCTTCTTGCTCATAATATTCAAAGCTGGGACATAAAAACTGCTGTGTAAGAGATAGAGCCTGTGATGTTGCTCTCAGCAACGATAATCTGTCTTTTCCTACTTAGCGGTGAAGCCCACAACACAAAATCTATGCACATTTCTGACCTAATGCCTCACACATTTGGAGACCACGGGAAAATGTGATAGTCATCAGCAGTCCATTATAATGTAGGGGAGATAATTCTCATTGAGCAATTTAGAAAATCCACACAGCAGACACTAATCTGATCATATGAAGTGCTGTTTCTCTGTCTGTATCTTTCAGTTAAACTTCTTTTTCTCCATTTTTTAAATTTCAGTACATATGTGATACTTAAAAACTGATTTTAGTAAAAATTCTCACAGAAGAATATCACAGGTTACCACTTTAAATGTAATCAATATCTTCTGCTGCTCTGCAGATCTATAGTCCGTTGATTTGGTGTGACAATGATTGAAAAACGTGACTATCAAATGCTGTATCTCTTTGTAATTGTCATCTCTAATCTCCACGTTGTCACTGTTGGGGCCATAAAAGACTGCGATGAGTTGGGTCTGCTCACCCCGAAGCATTCTAATTATTTCCAAGATAAACAGTGGAAGGCTCTCGAGTGTTCGCTACAAATCAGTACTCGAAAGCTACAGTACGGCAGCTAACAGCAGTCAGACTGCGTGTCAACCCATTTACCGCACGGGGAAGGGGGAGATGAACGCAGAAATGAATATGAGAGAAAGAGACTACGTATGTGTTTGTGCGATGAACTAGAAGCTAAATCATCACCAGAGATTGAATTAATGAGCGGGTCGGTGTTCATGAGAGCTCTGTGTGTTTGTGAGAGACTAATATATCGCAAGAATAAAGGGTGGAATTAATATGGTGAGACAGAGTGTGTGACAGAGAGAGAGCGACACAATGTGTGAGGTAGCAGATAGCTGTGGGCGGGTGCTGCATGGACGCCCGTTATCGTTTATTTCTTTGAGAAATGGAATGTGGTAATTACAGCCGTGATAAAAGGGGAGCGGGAGATGTTTCTTTGTGGTGTAGTCTTATTCCAGCCTAAACTTCCACCTTACTCCATCTAATAGCTTGTTTACAGTGTAGAAAGAGCTTGTCTCCAAAAACGTCAATGTTTCAGAATGATAATTTCAAAGTAAAGTTGAAAAGATGAAAAACGATGTGCTGTACATGGTGCACACAAGTTTAGTTTACTCATTGGGAGGGAAATATTTGTGGCAATAGGGTAACAAATCAATACACTACAGGCAGAACATTTTGCCCTGTCAAACAGCGGTGTAACTCATAACTTTAAAGGTCCACTAATCAATATTTTTATAGCAACATTCAAATGATTTTGTGGGGTCAGTTTTCGTGATGAAGCCACAAAGAATTATTACCACAATTCGCAGCCCTACAGAGCTTTTTTGCCTCTTTTAGCTAATTGTTTTGGTTTTATGGATGCTCATTTTCAGTATGATTCAGTTTCACAGCTCTCATTAACCTTGTTTCCATTCGCAGCTGGCAGCTGTATTCAGCAAAACAGCTCTGATAAATCCACTGTATGCTACTTACCCAGCACCAAACCAGAGAGCCAGATGTTTCTTTCTTAATCTCTGGAGCTGTTAGAAACCAAATCAGAGCTGAAATGGGAGTAATTACTGGACCTAAACACAACTCCAAATTAATGTTAATATTACTCTGTCTCTGCAAGATGTGGAAGTAGATGATTGTTTGCCAAAATGTTAGTGATAGCAACTTTACAAGGCAATAATATGTTGTCTGGTGTCTTGTTTTGGAATCTCTGGAAGTCTGAGCATTTTGTATTGATGTTTTACTAGTTATTTGTAATGTTAGCAGTTTGCATCCATGAAGAACAGTCCAGCATCTGTTCCAGGCTGTTAAAATGTAACCTCATTGGCTACCCACTGAAACAGCACTTGACACATTATTCAAAATACCTCAGGAAATAAGAATGAATTTGAATTTTAAATATTATATGACAACCTGAAAATAAAAACATTCAGGTGTCACAGTTTGGCATTTTTAAGCCATGCCACAAAACCCCACCTCTGCACAGCTGCTTCACTACAATAATGGCTGAAAATTGGTTGTTGACAAGGAAGATAAAAACCAAATGTTATTTGTCGGCCAATTTATAATCTTTGATTGGAGGCCATGACATATTTACCCTTCTTACCCCATCTGCCACACTGTTAGCAACCAGATCATGGGAGACAAGTTGAAAATTAACATATGCTTACTTCTACTTTCTGCATTTGTTGCAAAATAGATGCCGCTAGCTGCATGATCGGGCAGCTGGCAGCATCAGCCTCTGAATGTCAATGCTGTTCAGTGTGTGAGATGGCTGGTGGTGCATCAGCCCGCACACAGTGCTCTCGAGCTTTTCAGCTTCTTGAAATGGCTTCATAACAGCTGAGGAAGTGGCTACAGCGTAGTGTGACTCACTTGCTATTATAATGGTAATTAGGCTGATGTATGTGCATCCTTTGTTACATACAGAAAGAGAGGGGGTATACAGTATATCGCTGTGTTGTTCAATAACACTTCTGCTAAATAGAACTGTATTTTCATTACAATGCTAATTTCGTTAATACCCTCTAATACAGTGTTTTTCAATCCTGGTCCTCGGGGACCACTGCCCTGCATGTTTTAGATGTTTCCTCCTCCACCACACCTGATTCAAATGATCAGCTCGTCATCAAGCTCTGCAGTGGCCTGATAACGAGCCACTCATTTGAATCAGGTGTGTTGGAGCAGGAAACATCTAAAACATGCAGGGCAGTGGTCCCCGAGGACCAGGATTGAAAAACACTGCTCTAATGGATGGCTTTTATATATAGACATGTAAATATGTTTGTAGTTACTGCTTCACTCAAATGGTAGAAGGTAAAAATCTATTGTGTTTGCATCTATTCTAAGTCTGCTAAATGGCTAAAAGGAAAATTGAACAGCGGCATGAGCTTCTGAATCTCAATGCTGTTCATTATCGGATGCACAGTGGTTACATTTTGTGTAGCTATACATTTGAAGAGGACTGAATACAAATGAAGATTGATTTTTATAATGTTTTGATAGCACTTGGAGCCCGTTTAAAAGCTCAAGTCACCACAGCAAATCTAGGGCATGGGAAACAACCCAGGTGGGATCAATGCTGCATGATATAAAAAAATCCCACATACATTATATAAGGGAATTCACTTTTCCCATGCTGTTTTCCACTGGGAGGTCAGAGGTCAGGCTCAGCAAAAGCAGCTAGGAGTCTAATCTTTTTCAAGTACTCTTCAGATGGAGGATGCAATCAAATCTGCAGCCACATCAGTACAAGATGGTCTCTCTAAGCAGTTCTGTTACTTCATGTCATGTCATTTATTCTTTTAGCTTGAAAAATAAAGTTTCTAAAATCCTTGGAGTAAATAAGAAGGTTTACAGCTTGTATCACAAGTGTACAGGTTTATCTAGATTAGCAGATGGGAACTTTGTGTGCTCTGGAGTTTTTGGCAATGCAGGCTTTGATTTGGCATATGTTATCATTATTTCTAAGACTTTTCACTCTGCTACAAAACAGAACCTTGCTGTGTTTGCAGCGGATGCAAATTTAGAGTGTAAAACATTATTCAGCAAAATGGTGAGTGACATTACTTGTACTGATGAAATTAGAGCTGGAGCGACGAACGTTACACTGAATTTACCATGTGAGCTGTTGTAGTTGGGCTACAGGTAGTTTCACTGTTTTTTTACTGTTTTTTATTAGAAAGGCTTTATTTGTTCGTGCTGGCCACACCGCCACTTAGTTTTTGATTACTCGCTTTTATATGACAATTCAACTGGATCCATTTATTTCTGGCCACTAGAGAGCAGCATTACAGTTGCCTTCTAATACATCCGGCAGACACGGAGCAACATTATCGTTATTATCCCTATTTCTAGCCAACTGAATGTATTCATTGTTCTTTTAGCTTTGGTTTGGTCTCCAACAATTCCCGAGTAAAATATCCAGGTCTTTGGTTGATAGAATTTTGAATTTGTTCAAGAGCTAGTCATTAACTTTGTCTGCCATCTGGCTCTAGGCAAGTGTCCATCGCTTAATACAGCTTTGACTCAAAACTGCTGCTGAGTTGTGACTAACCTATACAGTACAAAACAATGAGCTAAAAGAGGCTAAAGTGATTATTATCCATGGGTTTATAACTACAGATATTCTGTTTTACATTGCACGACTTTGATTCAGTGTTAATGTAGGTATTTGCTTAAGGGTGTTGTTTGGTACACAGATGCATTTGTGTGTGTATCCCTTTGCATGTATCTCCATAATGTAATAATATTTTTCTGCATGTGTATGTTTCTGTGCATCCACAAGGACGTGCATACATGCCCATGTGGTTTTGTGTGTAAATGTATATGCGTGGACCTTCACCACCCTTCGGCTTTGCCAGCTCCTCCACTTGAGCTCTGTTTCCCGCTGTTTTGGCCCAAATCCCAGCTGCCGGCCTGCCTCCCCACAGCGCAGGTCAAACACTGTTTTCCCTCTTAATCAAATGAAAAAGGTTAAAAGGAGAACATGGCTTCCTGAGCCAGAGGGTTCAGCCAGAACACCAAGGACGAGTCTTTTTTTTTTGTGTAATTCAACACAACAAAGGTGCCACCTCTGCACAAGAAATTATTACCACATCAACACTCAACGATTACTTCCTCACAAAAACACAACGGGTGCAGAGAGTTCAGAATAACAATGATGCCTTTGTAGTACAAAGCAGACTGAGGTGCTTTAAGCATCTTTTGTTTCACCACACGGGTCTCAGAGAGGCTCACTTGATCATTCGAGAGACTGCAAACAGTGTCTGAATAACAATGCACTGAATAACCCATATAGTAATTAGTGGAATTAAAGGATTGGCTAATTATGGTGTTTGTTAACGTAGAACATTACCCGAATCTGTCTTTGCATACATTTATGTACAGTAGATTTTGAAGCAGCATATCTTTTTGCAGTATTTATAGAAATGTATCAGCTCTCTATTTCCTCTCCATCATGACCAGGAATAATACAGGCACATGAATCTGGTTTCTTATCCAGCAGGGGACTTATTTTGCTCTGTAGGACCACATCAGTTGTCTGGCTCAGAGCTCCTGGTTGGAAACAATAATAAGAAATTCAGGACTAGAGCCGAGGCTATTTCTGTTCTCTGTGCTATGCATAAAAAAACATGCAGCCTGTGAGGTGCTGTGATTTCTCCTTTCTTCATCACAATCAGTGAGAAGCACGACTGAAACCGACCACCTTCAGATCACCTAGAAATGGCCAACATTTTGAACCAGTGGACATGGGTAACACAGGGGTAAGAGGCTCCATCAAAAATTGATTGTGGTCGCTTTGATACAAAGGATGATGGCCTATTTATCTCTATCTGTTGTATTACACTTGCACTGGCGTGTGTTCTATTTGAATTCATCTTCACTCTGTATTTGTCGCATTTGTATCTTTAGCATATTTTCTGCTGCTGCAACAACTCAAATTTCCTGCTAGTTTTATTTGAATAAAATCTAATTGTTGGAAATCTGCAAACTATATTTATGTACAGTGAATTCTGAATGTTTGTGAATGCCTATGTAGACACATTGCTCTAACATGCATACACAGACACTGATTCACATTTAATGGGTTATATACTATACACTGCAGACATATGGAGCTCCCAGTCTCATTAAAAAAGTCTGCTTCGACAGGATGAAATGTGTGGGTCATAAAATACATCTTAGGAAGTTAGAAAAACAATCTAAACACGAGGAAAGATGAGGAAAAAAGGAAAAGTGGCCATGTGGAAGAGCAAGAACCAGGAAAAGAGGATGAATTAGTGGAGTAGTTGACATTTAGAGAGCTGATGATAGCCAGACGGCAGGCTACAACATCAACAGCCTGGAACTGGCGAGGCACTCTTGGGACAATAACACACAGCCATAGCTTCTTTTACCTACAGCACTACTGTGTAAGATATACTGAGTGTTCTAAATATCACAGTGGATTTGAGTGCATCAACGGCAAAGAAGAATATAAAGCTGCGTTAAAAATGACAATGTGTGATGTGAAAGCAGTTGCTCATAGTAACAAAACCACAGAGTATTATGACCATATTTAGCATTTTTTTCCCTCTGCTCCATGGATAGATCTCTATTTTTTAAATTTTATAGGACACTTCACCATCTTCCAGATGCAGCAGGCAGCTGTACACTGTCTGTCTGCCGTTCGGTTTTGGGCAAATAAAGTTAGTAACCAGTTAGCATATACTGTGTAGTATCCAGCAGTTTGAGGACAAGATATTCCCCTCAAAAGTTGGTATATTTTGTAATTACATTCAGAAACACGACTATAAATAAATGCTAATGTTGCTGGACGAATAAACTAATCTGTTCACCACCAAAACTTTCAGTTTGTTTGCAGCTTTAAATTAAAGGAGCACAACTATTGAAAAATACGATTTTAGTCACATTCCCAGTAAATAAAAGCGTTACAAAGCTGGTCTAATCACCATTCAATGAGAGCACTGTGCAAACACTGTGCTCTAAAATAATGATATGGATGGAAAAATCAGTTCAATCAAAAATAAATATAATTCAAGTAATTTAAACTACTCGCTCATTTCTATAATAGCTACAACTTCTCATTCGTATAAAATGGGCGTGAGCAAAATAGCAATCACCCATAATGTGGCACAACTGAAGCATCATTCTGTGCGATGGAATAAAATAAAATAAGCTATAGCTGGAAAATTCAAAACGTGTTATCCTACAGAAAAACAGACCATTATACTGTTGATACCCTGGACACAAACTCTTAGAGACGAAAGCAACAAAAATGAAAACTATTTTTCTTTCCAATTATATGACAACAGAAGTGATTATTATAAACAACCGTGTTGACTCCAATACAACAACCAGCAAAGAAATAATAAGATAGAAAACATCCCCTTATACTGCATGATAAAAGGCAAAATTTCAAAGAAACATGGAGAAGAATATATGAACAATACATAATATTCAGGGTAATCTGGGTACTTTGTCATTGTTGACATATTGTGGTCATTGGTGGTAATGATGACAATATAGATGATAATATCTTTACAATATAGTTGTTGAGTTATTAGATCAAATATAAATTAATTAAAGGACTATATATCCCTTTTAGCCGACTGGTCAACTCACCAAATATGTGATAAGAAAGTTACAGAATCAACAGAATCAGCTCTATAAATATAACTGTGTAACTCAGAGGTCTCACAGGAGAGACAACTTGTTCCGTCTGCTAAACCAATATTTTTAACAGGCTTGACAGGTTTGGACATTTCATTAAGTAGCAATTCAGCCATAGCACTGCCACAGTTTCTTATATTCCTACCCATATTCCCCTGTGAAACAGCATTAGGAGAGGACATAACATTGATAAAACCCACGGGATATCAGTTAAAGATGAACAAATCATCACTTATAAAACTATTTACTGAGTGTTTTACATATTTTAATTAATTGTGGCTGGTTGCCATGTTTTAGCATGTGTATGTACCATTTAATCATGATCATTTCATGTTTTAACCACTTATTTTATGACTTCGGTGTGGTCATCGTATGTCCTGAGGCCTTTTGCAGGGGCCAAGGTCTTCATATAACTCACTTTATCCAACCAAAGGTCTGAAACTCAAAGATATTCTCTAAATAAACTGATAAATAATAATAAATTGATATTGATAAATGATTTAAATGTAATGGCCTGAAAGTAATGGCTTATCAAACTTTACTTACTAAAATCTGAGAGAAGTTACATTTTTGTAACAGTAATATTTTTTTAAATAATATTTAGTTTTATTAAATTAATCATCTTTGGATGTCTCAGATTTATCTTGGGACCCCTTGGGGAGTTTGGAATTACATGTATCTAAACACAAAACAACAACTGATGTAGCCTGGTTATAAAAAAAATATATCACCCACACCCTAGCCACAAGTTGAACTTTAAGCAGAATAAACTCAACCAAGCTGGAACTCCCAGTAGTTTCAGACACACAGTAGGAATTTCTGACACATTTGACCCTTGTCTCTGCAACACCACATCCATCTTCCCACTGTACTGTTCTGTCTCTCTGCTTCTCTCTTCACTCATTTCCATCCAGACTTGCCAGGCAGCTCCTCAGAAATAATTAGTGACTAACGAGTCTCTCACACGGCCTCATAACAAGCTTCACGCTCTAATAATGAGCCTCTACGCAGTTCGGTGGTAAACAGCTGCCATCAGTTACACAGAGTACCTGCCGGAAGCCTTAAGCCCGAGCAAACCCAGACAAACCAGCCTGAGCGAGCAGAATCCACCAGATTGTTTTGTCTCTTTGGAACACGTTTGTTTTTGGTTTTCTTTCTTTTTTTCTGCAAATTGGCTTATAGAGAAACCACAAATGAATTCAATGAAGAGCGGTACAGTCGGAATTTGCTGCGCCTATTGCCTATTCATAAGTCTACAATACTTTAATCAGCAGTCCAAACAACAGAGTGAAGTAATGTATTTTCAGAGCGTATTAAATGTAAAATAGTTAGGGAATAGGGGAATTAAGAAATGCTGTTTCAAAACATGAAAAACAGATCTTTCTGAAAAGAAGCCAGATTCAACGCCTTTCTAACACTTGTGGAAAGTCACTTAATCCTACCTATCCTGCTATTTGTCATGGGCTTAATGTGGTTTTCCAAGTGGTGCAGATAATCTGACCAGTTTGAGTGACAAATTTGAGAAGATCTGGGGAACTTTCTATGTAAACATAGAATATCTATTCTCATTTATGGAAGGATTAACCTCCTTCTGTGCTGTGAGGTTTCTGTGTTGTAGCACGACGGTGATGTAACTTATACCTGTCATCTATTGTCATAAATCTGTTGGTGCTTCACCGTGAAAATCACACAAAAATATGCCCTTAAATATCTGTCAGAAAATCACACAAAGTAACAACAGCATTATGTCAAAAATCAGCTTTTAGAAGTTATTGGAAAGGACATGCGCGTAAGGTGAGGCGCGTAATGATTTTTACAAGCCTGGATGAAAATGCCCCGTGGGGTGTGTATGGACTGTACAGCAGGAGCTGAGCTAACTAGCCATAAAACAGTGATGGATGATACGAAGGTTTAAACAGCCATGTGTAAATGCCACTGTGTTTATGAGGCGTTCCTTGGTGTTCACGAGGGCTTGTAAAAGGCACACTACTTGCATACTGAGTCTCTAACTTAATAATATAAACCAAGGTTATCAAGAACTGGATATTTTCAGTCATTCAATTAATCAAACTGACAGCTTCCGTTATGTTAATCTTTATGTGACCTCTGCCATTCTTTACTATCTGTGAGGCCCATTCACAACCAAGTGCAACTTCAGATATGAGTGACAAAATAATTTCAATTAAGTCTTCCAGAGAGAATGCCGCCACATTGAAAGACAGAAGACAGTCAGCTGGAGAAAAATCAGGATTATTTTGCCACACATATTCAGTCAAGAATGAACCTCTTATATATAGTGACTTATATTAAGTGCATTAAACTTCCACAGAAACTAGCAGTTCAAGCGCTTTTGGGACATTTTTGTTGTGTTGTGGTAAAGTTGAGGGAAAGAATACCACAGCTTACTAACATAAATGCTTTTAGCTAAATGTTAGCATGCTAAGATGCTCACAGTGAGAACATGCTGATGTTTAGCAGGTGTAATGTTTACTATATTCACAATGTTCACTATCTTAGTTTAACATTTGCTAGCTGAGTGAGTGAGTGAGTGATGAGAATGATGGGAATTACTTCTGTGTGTATTAAAGGTCCAGAGTGTAAGATTTAGGAAGGTCTATTGGCAGAAATTGAATATAATGAGTATGTTTTCATAGTGTATAATCACCTGAAAATAATGTTTTCGTTTCCTTATAGAGAGTGGGTCCTCTTCAGTGGAATCCACCATGTTGAACCACCATTTCTCTACAGTAGCCCAGAACAGACAAACCAAATACTGGCTCTTGACATAACCTTTTTCTTTTTTTCTGAACTTTACAGCTGGAGTTTTTCCTACATGCTAGAAAGGAGAGGGTGACGTGTGGGAGAGTATTCAGTTAGTCACACTCTGCAACTTCACTGCTAGATGGCACAAACTGACTAAGAACACACAAAAAGTAAATATAAAAATATTATGACTGAGACTATGCATATTTTGAATAATCCATCAATAAAAACTTGAGAACCTGATGCACAAAGAGAATTAAACATATTTTGGACATATTTGTATTATAGGGTTGAATCATTCGTCAAACTTCAGAACAAATTCATACATAAATTGTAACAGACACTGGAATAATTGATGAAATATTTATTGACCAGAGATGGTCAATAAATATGAAGACCATTTTGACATGATGAAATATGCATATAAATATGCAATATGCAATAAACAAAGCAATCCGATTGGAGACATGCGTATGTATTTTAGTATCTATGTTGTAGAGGGTAGGCGGTGGGTATAAGGGGTGCACTGTGTGTGGTTAAGTACGATAATAAGATGAACATATGTGATAACACAACATGTGATCGTATTGTTTTCTGTTAGCTGATACCAACCTATGATATATCTGGTATTATGAAATTGCTTTCTTTAGTCAGTAAGAGATTGTACAAGTGAAACCTCCAAGGCAACACACAAGAAAACAAGCTACAAGGACTATACAGTAGTTCACAGAAACTACCAACTTACAATGCACCACAGATGAAAGCACAAAAGCAGCCTCAGTACAGCTGATAGAAACCTATTTAAAAGAGAATGTACACAGCCAGCTTCATTTTGAGTCAAGGGCTTTCATTACAGAAAAACTGTTTGTCTTAATCGTTCTAATTTAAGTAAATTCTGTCTTTCTATTACAGACACAAATCCAAACTCATCGCTGCGTCCTATCTTATCTCAGACCTCCTGTCTTATGCTACCTTGAACTCTAATTTAAATCAGTACTCTTCATGTCATGCCTGTATCTGTGTTGTATGTACACAATGTATATGAGACTGCCTGTATCCTTGCCGTCTCACTTCATTTGTCATTTGATAGCTAGCTTAATTTAATAAGCAGATTGATCTAGCAATGTGAAGGCAACAGCTATTTCCATGTTAATTTCCACAGAGCAGAGGGAATATGAAGAAGAATGGATTGATTGTTATAATTGTAATAGCAATGCTAATTTCCACAGAATTCCATTATGTGGTACCATTGAGATATATATGTGCCACACTAACAACAGTGGTGCTGCCATTTTTGGCAGTTATTTCGAATTTAGGATCAGGATCTATGCCATCTTAACTTAGGATTCCTCAATGAGGAAAATCTTCATTAAGGACAGTTCAGTAAAAGCTATTTCCTATACTAAGATAAGATAATATTTATTTTTTTGTGAGGAAACGTGTCTATAATGAAAAAATCCTGAATGTCATCCTAAACTACGATCAAATAGGATTTCAGACTTCAGGTGTTTCTCTAATAAGGTCACTCCTAACCCTCTAGAAGTTCAGATACACCTTGACATGATTTATCATCTGGGGATCATGAATCGGTGTACATAACTTCATGGCAATCCATCCAATAGCTGGTAAGATATTTCAGTCAGAAAAGTGATGGACAGAGAGCCATGCTGCTAACAAGACAAAAAATTGTTCAAAGGTCTCTGAGCATCAAAGAGTCAACCAAAATATCTCATGCATCTCACTAATGGAAGATGAAGACATACATTTCGTGGTTCGTATATTCGCAATAAGATACAACTGTACAAAGCTACGTATACACATGCCTGCATGCAGAGTTGTTTGCTATGCGTGCTGCAGTATTTCTCCTCACACGTCCGCTTCTCCCCGATGGCTCAATTTCCCTGTTTCCACCATTACAGTGTAACAGAACACAGCAATTAAAAGACCTCACCAAACATTAAGTCAATACAGTTTTGAGGTGTGTTCCCAAAGGACACAGAAAACTGCTGCGCAAAGTAAGAAACAGACATGTTTTCAACAGTACAACAACAAAGAAATACCATCAACCAGGCAACTAATTAACTGATTCTTTGCTTTTTAGTCATAAAATAAAGCACAGCCTTTTCTTTTGGTATTATTGCAGTATTTTCTGCAGCAGTGCAGCTTTGGGAGGAGGACTAGTTTCAGAGCAGAAGAGGAGACAATGAAGTCAGAGGGAGGAAGAGGCAGAATGAAAGAAACAGGCCTGCAGAAATCACAACAGGGAGCATCTTTCTTCCTCTGCCTCTTTAAAAGCTGCCTCCACCAGTCTATTCTCCTGAGCCAGGCATCGGCAGCAGAGAGGAGACGTGGTGAGAGAGAGAGAGAGACGGGAGATATCAGCACACAGTATCTAATCTCCCTACCCTCTCTAATGCACCCTGGAGTATCCTCTCCAGCACCGACACTGGAAGATAGATAGGAGTCGACAGCTGCACAGGCTAAAACCCAGCGCCCAAGCTTTACAGCTAAAGGTAAGCTTTCCCTGCTGGGCCTGGCTCAGAACAGGAGGGGGGAAGAAAGAATGGTTTAAAAAGGCTGAATCTGCTGGGCTTGTTTAATGTCTTGTTTATCAGTCACTTCTTTCGCAGGGGCCTTTAAGTCTACATTACAAAAACTGTCAACCTTGGCAATAAATTTTAACATTTTATATCTTATTCCTTCAAAACAAATGCAAATATTCTGCCAAATGGGTGAGACAAGGCCATTTTCTTCCAGCGCAGTTTGCACTTCTTTAGAAATTTCTAAAAAAAAGTGTCAGCATCTTCAAGTATCTCCGCAAGTAAACAGATAATTCTACTATCTTCCAGGAGATTGCTGAAATATGAAGATATGCACTGCAAATCCCACTGCTGGATTTGTTTTTACTTCTTAAAAACAAGATTTTGCCGATCTCTGCTGTATTCTTACTCTAAAATACCTTTGTAGCAAAGGGCAGGGGGTTAGAGAGCCAGAAAATAAATAAAGAAAATTCAAGTCACCTTGAAAAACCACAACTGTCAGCCACAATGCACAGTGGTATCAGGCTTTATTGGCCTCTCTTGTCCTTCCTGAGCACCTACACTGACAGGTGTGTCGGAGGGACACTGGCAGAAGAGACATTTTATAATTAGACGATGCAAGAAATAGAAGAGATAAGAAAGTCAGTGCAGAGCGGAACATGCAAAATCTACAGACAAGTATATGAACATGTGTGCAATGAATGAATGACAAATAAATAAAGCAGTCCTTTTCAAATAAATCAACAACTGCTTAACTAAACTGACTGAAATGACAGTCTCTGAACTTTTTTCCCTCATTTGTTCCAAATTGCATACTTCTTTACAAAGTAAATCTATTAAAAAATTACTAGGGAATTAGTAGGAGATAACAAGCTTGTAAAATTAAGCATTACAAATGTATTTTCTTGGCAATAAAAGGAGAAGCGGGGAAGGCACCAAGTGGTATTTTCCTAAGGAAGCGCTGAGATTACTTCCTCGATTGCGTCCGATTGGTATCTTGTAGACTCCCCCGCTGGGAGGAGAGCTGCGGTAGAGGGTGGAGTGATGCTAATCCAAGCAGCATACTGCAATCTTGGTGCCAAGAATGAGTGTGTCTCACACAGTCCACCGCCCACCTGCTCAGAGCTCGTCGGCAGGTCGGTGCACTTGAGTTCCATAATATTTTTGTCACTTTATCTGGTGATGTCACACCTTTCTGAAATCACACAAACCCCCTTTATTCGAGGTCAACCAACAAAACCATCAGCCTTCTGGCATCTACAATCACTCAGCAACTGAAGTGGGAGACCAACATCGACTGACTTAATCATCAAAATGGCCCGGGAGAGAATGTACTTGATGAACTCGCCAGATGAGCTGCTCATCCAGTTCTACACAGCAATCATCGAGTCTGTTCTCCGTGCATCAGTCACAGTCTGGTTTGAACTGGCTACTAAACAGGACAAGGACAGGCTGCAACCAACAGAGAAGATCACTGGTGCCGACCTGCCTACAATCCAGGACTTATACACCTGCAGAGTCAGAGAAAATCACTGCAGACCGCCTCACACTCTGGATTTAAACTGCTCAATTTCTCCCCACTCTACATGTCAGAACAGCCAGACAAGAGAACAATGACATCACATCATGTCAGAAAACAATCCTTGTGCAATAACATTTACCGTATTTACTGATTACTTCATATACTATTGGATAGTTAAATCCATAACACCGTTTATAAATTGATCACGTGTTTTGTTTGTACAAGATTCATCAGGTAACAGATAACCCCAGCTGTCTGAGATGTAATGGTGAAGGAAAGTTAGAGTATAAAGTTGCCCAAAAGTTCCTCAAAATTGAGCTTAAACATAATACTTAAGTAAATATATTTTTACTTTCCACCAGTGTTTTTTGTGACAGTACAGTGGCACTCTGATGACTCGTCGTTGGCTGCATGAGATCTTTCTAATTGTTTTGACTCAAACTGCTAAATTTGTTGGCATGGCTTTGTTTGCTAATTTCCAACAGCAAGACTTGAAGATCTGCGGTGTGAAAGTCTTTTTACTGAAACTTGAATCTTGTGCATAAACAAAGCAGAACCCGTAGGCTTATACAGCAAAGGCGTCAATGCTAATTATCTGACTTGTACAAGCAAACCTTGGGGTGGAAGAAAGAAGATTAGGAAAATGTTCTTGTGTTGATAACGCAGTCAAAATCCTTGCGTGCTTCAACATACTCGGTTGACAAAAGTTGATTCAGATTTTGATAATAAAGGCTGAAAAAAAGGTGGAGTTCTGAGGAAACCTTGTTTCATGAGTGCACTTTTATCCATACAGAGAGCTACAGGATAGTAAATGTTTAGTGAGTTACAGCTTTAATCACCATATTCAGTGCTGGTTGCAAAGAGGACATTTGTGGATATTGAAATGTGATGAACTGGATGTTATGGGTGGACTTTACATCTTCCTTTCACATTCAGAATGATTGATGCTCTATTTGGTTTGACTGAAAACACAGCACTAGTAGTTATGGAGCTGTTTGCAGAGAGCCAAAAGTGTCTCCCATTATCTCCACAATGTTAAAAGCCAGAGCGAGAAAGCCTTTGTGTTCAACGCTGAAGGGATACAGGTAGCAACAGGGAGGAGAGGAGGAAGAGAAGGAGGAGGAGAAGGGTTGTTGGTAGACAGGACAGCTGGAACTGAGCCTCTCTGTCTGGCAGGGAGCGATGAAATTCCCCTTACAAATCACACCTCTTTTTTCCCCTTTCTCCTCCTCTTTTCCTGCTTTTCCTCTTGGTCTTGTTCCTCTTCCTCCTTTTCTTCCTCATCCTTCTCTTCCCTGCAGGTTACTATTGTGCGAGCGAGGCTCTCATGGGGCGATCTGACAGCAGAGATAAACAAGTGAACTGGCTTGTTGGATGCATACACACACACACACACACACACACACACACACACACACACACACACACACACATTTGTGCCCAGAGAAACGCACAATCTTTCCAGCACTCTAAATTAAAGGATATGTTCCTGCACACACATAACACAAAGGATGCACATGAGAAGGTTAGATCTACACACAAACACACACACACACACACACACACACACACACACACACACACACACACACACACACACACACACACACACACACACATACACATGCCAGCAGATAGGCAGTCACAGGAGGTTTACCAACAGGGCTCCTGTTGGTACACTCCTTTTCTGCTCTGCCTCTATTAAGGCTGACGTTGATGAATGACAGAGATTACAGGACAGACTGCCGCTTAGCTTCATCACAGAATGAATGTAATCAAACACAGAGACACGGAGAGCATCGGGGGAACTTTATACTCTGCAAGATGGAGGCGAGAGAGGTAAAAGAACAGACAGAGTGAGAGTCTTTGTGCGAGGAGGTGAGGGCTTACTTTTAGGCTTGTTAGTGCAAGCATTTTATCAGCTTTTAACACACAACTTCAACTCTATCACTGCAGAACTCCAGAGGCATCCCAACCTGTGAAGAGTGCCAGGAGATGGTACCCAGGGAGATACATTTTGGAAACACTTGATGACAATAATCTTGTTAGAAGACAAGAACAGCATCATTTTTGTGACCCGTGACCAATTACTGTGTCAACACACACAGAAATGTCTTTTGAGCAACAAATTAAGCTTTGCAACACTGGTTATTTGGATAATTTTGTCAATAAATAATCAAACTTGATTACTCTTACATCGCCTTTGATAATGCGTGGACTTATTTATTCTCCCACTCAGCATGAAGTCATGGAAAATCAAGATGCATTCATGCAAAACATGTTATTACTTCCAATTACTGATAGACTATAATATTTGACATTCATAGTTTTTATAGCGCATTGGCTGACTTTATAGAAATACTGTCTCATACTGTATGTTGACTGTGGGTCTAGATAGATGAAAAACTGAACAGAAGAAGAGAAGGTTTCACATTCTCCATGGAACAATGTGCCACACTGCATAAACATTATTGCTGTGTGTGGACTACAAATCCCACTAGAAGAACAATGATGATGATATTGTAGAGTATATTATATAGATAAATATCATTATGAGGGTTATTTATTCATTTTAGTATATATTATATATATAGCATATTTAAGCCTGATTTCAAGATGCCCACACACTGGCAAAATTGCTAAACATGTAAGGATCCATTTCATAATTATATTTGACTGTAAAGTCATACACACACTAGCTGTGTGTTACTTCAATTGTTCATTATTCACAGCATAAAACAGTGTCTGCAGTTATGAGTTGACATCTCAGTTAAATCATAAAGGAAAATCACCACAAGACTGATGTTTTAAATGTGGATTAGCATGTCAGTTATTCAAACAACAGGGGATTTGATTACTGATTAATTTCCAAATGAGTCTAATCTACATCAAGGACAGACAACAAATAAACCGGGATTTGGATAGATGAACAAACTGTTTTAATTTCTGCTATTTACACAAACACAATTTTACATATTAATTATTGATTAATTATTTATTTAATCAGGATTGTGTTCGTGTTCACAGAGTTCATTTAACCACAGACGCTGTAGCAGATGTCAGAGGGATCACTGAGATCACTGACCTACAGCATATAAAAAGACTCGTACCGTTATAAAATCAGAAAAAACGAATGGAAAATAAGGTTGTCTTGTTCCAATATGGTGAAGTAATATAAAACAGGGCTGTGGTTTCAAGCTGTCAACTGCAAGATAAAAGGATGGAGATAGTGCAGTTCAGACTTATCTTAGTTTTGCTAAAACAAATTCCGATAGCGCTGAGATTAATTTACTCACAGTGCAGCTCTGCTTATTTCAAGTATTTAAATGTCATTTGAAGCTATTTTTCACAAGGAAGAAAATCCTTGAAACATCCTGTTTGATGATTCCTCTTCTTTGTATCGATACAGCCACTAAAGTATATTTAGATCTAGTTTTGGGTGATGTGATGACATCTTTTTATCCCTGGGAAGAAAAAGGTTCAGCATAATGATGCTGGGGCTGTGAAGGGTCTGAAAAGATTTAGTGGATCCTTAACTTAAGCTCATTACAGTTGTCCAAACAGAAGCTGAGACTAATTTGGACTCATACAGATGCATACAGTCCTGCACCATGAGCTCATTATACACTGGCTTCAAATCAGCCCTTTGCTAAATGCCATCCCCCATTCTGTTCCGACTTTACTCCCATTCACCGCATTGTAGCAGCCAATAAACATGAAATGCCATATGTATTTCGGAGCGAGGCAGTGACTCTTAAGAAATGCCATTTTGAAAAAGCAAAACAAATTATCGCTGCGAGCAGCCACAGAGTGGTCGAGCTTCACACTCGCATTTCAGCCATCAAGAGAAAAAAAAGGTGAAGTAGCTGTTCAGAATACATTTTAAAAAGACTTCAGTGTGAAAGCGTTTTTTTAAATTATGAAATATTGTTCTTACAATTAAGTAATTTAGGATCACTTTAGGATCAGCACAGGTTTGTCCACCAAAAAACTCAACTTTTGCCATAACATGTGCAAGCATATCAAATAATGTTTGCCACCTTCTAATTTCATTTTCTCCCTCAATTGTATTATTATTGTTTTTCATAAAAGCAATATAAAATATACTTATTAAAGAATAATGTAAATACATTAGAAATTGAAAAAAACATCAGATCAAGCTGAAGACAGAAACATTGCTACCATCCTGTGAAAAACAAACAAACAAACAAATTAATATTAAGTCCAGTGCCGATTAATGAGTCGTGAGGTGGAGTACAGCAGAAAAGAGCAGGAAAACTGAATACTGATTCCTCATCAAGCGGCATCCTCCGTGTCCATAAAGTGAAGCCAACGTGGAAGTGCCAAAAACAGTTCCTCAAATGGCCACTTGAGGCTGGCTACAGGACATGTCAACCTCCATAAGCCCCCATATTACTATGTCCAACCTCACAGAAGAAACAAACATGTTTGCCGATGATCCACGTCTTTGCCCAATTTTAGATTAGCCAGGAGGTGACAGAGGACTACCAAGATGGTGACTGACCACCACACTCTGAGCTTCACATCGGCTCTTATGGGTGACATCACAGGTACCATGTCCATACTTTATACTCTATGTTCCCCACCAGTGCAGCCTATTGAGCCTTTTAAATACAGGGCTGTTTGTGCTCATTCTCCACAACGCCACATCACCTCTACAGTGTGACAGTCATATTCATAGATTTGCGAGTTTGAAGGCTGATCAGATGCCTGAACACCTCACAGGATTTTACAACTCTGGAGAGATTCATCATTCTATTCTTGGATCATTTAAATTTAATTTGTGGTTGATGTCACAAAGTAATCTACCAGAAATGTGTGCTTACACAAAACTGATTGATTACATCATGTTTCATTGTGGGGAAAAAGTCAGCTTCCTTGATGGACATCTAATGTGGAGTTTTTTTGGCTGGAGTCAACTCTTCTTCTAAAAATCTAAAAGATTCATTCTTATACATCACTTGGGACTGGATTGTTCGTATTGATGGGTTTTTAGTTAAACAGAAAGAATCTAATATATCTGTCTGCCTAATAAAGAAAGAAAAGGTGATATACTGTCGTAGTTGGACAGAGGACAATGACTTTATGTGCTGTGACTATGAATGCAACACTGGGGCTTGTTAGCAGTCTGACAGGCCTGTAATTTATTGTTGCTCAGTGAGTAAAAGCTACAAAGCAAAACTGAATTTATTCAACGTCCCGATAGTAAAGCTGAACACAGATTCATAGCCTGAACTGTTAGGACTTTGATTCAGTATAAATAACAAATAATACATTTTGCTTAACAGAATCTTTTTTTAAACCACATTTGTGTGACAAATTAGTTGTACAAACTGGGAAGAGAGGAGCATCATTTTCAAATAACTGTGCTGTCTCAGTTCAGTACAGCTCATTACATTAAGAAAAACTAAAAAGCACCTCAGGACTCCAGACAGCAGCACAAGGAGCTGAGAGGGTAAAAAGAGGCACCTGGCCTACTTTCCGAAACTTACCCAGAATTGTAAAGTAAATCACATTTCATTAATCAGAGGTGCCTGTGGTAGGGAGCGTCTGCCTGTACTGGATCTTTTCATCTTCGCTGTGACACCTCAGCCACATTAACACGTGTAGAAAGAGAGAAAGAAAGGGAGCAGGAAGGGAGAAAAGAGGAGAGCGTGAGAAGAGTGAGACACAGCTGGGGAGCACTGAGGAAAAGACGGAAAAACAAAGACAGAGCATGACTTTGACAAAGCAGATTAAAAAAGAATAACAGGCGCGAAAAAGTGTCACATCTAATAGGGACGCGACACATCAAGCCTCCACTGAGACGCCGAGCTGTCACACAGGAACAACTCTCTCTAAAAACAGAAGCAAGTGGCATCTTTGTGGCGCTAATCAGAGCCGACGTTGGGAATACAACTCCTCGGTTGTAATCTATTTGCGGGAGCGACGCTATAAGCTTCATTTGTAGGAGAGATTTCATTTGCAGTGCGGCTGTGTTTGTCTTTCTGAAACTACAATTTGGTTGAGCTAATGAGCTTGACATATGGTACAGCTCAGGACAAAGGCGAGACATCAGAGCTTATCAGGAGCTCACTGTTACAAGCACAATAACATTACCAATCTAGAGAGAATGACATTTTCAAATGAAGTGTTTACATCGGAGTTAAATATCTACCGAGACATGCGCCAAGGCACGCAATCAGAATTAAAGTCTTATGACATGGGTAACATGGGAAATGGGGAAGTTTCAAATAAAAAAAATGTTTTGTTTCTGTCAATTTGGACTTTACTGAAACCTAACACTTGTAGAAGGATTATCGACTATCTCAGACTCAGAATTAACTGCAATAATGTGTCCAGTAGCTGTTAATTGTCCTATTAAAACAATCATGTCTTTCATTTTGACTGTCTGTTCAATCAGAGGTGATTGCTAAATTGCTGCTGCAGCAAACCAGTTATGAAATTAACTCACTTTTACTTTCTTCAAGCAGTAGATACAATTTAAACTTGGCAGCTCACTCTTGGAAACTGCCGTCCCAACTCAATGTCCACTTACATTGTTTTGGAATTGTCTTCACCCCTCTAATCCAACGAGGACGAACAGTTGTAGAGGTGTTCAGAATAATGGACGCCATCTTATAGTTTAAGGACAACTGTGCGAAATGGTAGACAGTCCAGAATAAACAGGTAAGTTGACCACAAACTAAGATCTTTCAACATTAGATGATTCAGTTGTATAGTGATGCATATTTTTCTTTTTCATGTACATGTAATTCTGGGTTTTATTTTGGAACTTTTCCTCATGGTTTCTAGGTTATGATATCATCAAAGTCTCAGTCCAACATATAATTGGTTAACAGGTTAACGATAGATATTTAGCCAGATTATTAACTTTGAGTTGAAGCTGAAACTGAGAGCACATGAAACACTGACAATTCTGCAGAGTACTGTGCACAGACATCTACGGTAAATACTGGATGTCAAAGTTGAACCAGTTTATTCCGTAAACTGGGTTTAGTTTTTATAACCTACAAACCTTTTTCACAGCAGACATTTTGACTTGTCATAATAGGAAAAGCTAATAATAAACAAGTTAGCCCTGCCAGCATGAACAATATCACGACCCTGAAACTGAAGTAGCTCCATTAACTAAGCCACCATACGTTTTTATCACTCACACCTATGCTTTTCTTACTGTGACAGCAGTAAATTAGACTTGTGTAACCAATCCATAAGATGTAAGAGTCAATCCAATGTAGATAGTAATGAAGCTATAGATGCTACAGAGCTGCCAGTGCAGCAACAGGAGAATAAATATGATTTTCTCTTCTTTGTTTATACCAGTTCTCTCATTTATAATGGTTTGCATCCATTTTGAGCTCCTGAAGACACTTAACTGAAAATGCACTGGAAAGAAGGTGAAATGGCCACTGCAGTCAAACTGCAGTGAAAAGCAAAGAGTCCATGGAGAGCAAACGAGGTAATGTCTGAGTCTAAAGGTACTGCTGGGTAAAGCATCCCTCCAGCCAAAGGTGATTTGATATGCATCATGTTCTCATCAGTAATACCTTGTCTGGAGTTATAGCTTCAGCAATGAGTGGTTTCATGGTTAAAGAATCCCTCTAGTAGCAATTCAGCAGGATATGTATGCATGTTCTCATCACTGATACCTTGTTACGTTCAGGGCTATGTTTCTCTGTGAGCAGCACAGCCAGATGCAGACTCAAATCCACCCGGGGGACAGTTAAGCACAGCTCTGAGCAGGCCTCATCCACAGCCTCTCTGTTGTCACAGAATGTCCTCAGCATGTCTTAGCTATGAAATGTCTGGGACTCCTTTCAGCATTAAGGTGCTTTGCTGCTCCCATAGTCAATTGTCAGTGTCCTGCAGAAACCTGGTTCTATATCAGCTTTATTTTTAACACACAGAAAATGATTCTTTAAATGAATCGTTTTGGGAACGTTTTGGAAAATACAGATATTATTTTTCTTGCAGAGTATGATGATATGAGAAGATATACAACTCTCAGGAGGATGTAGTTAGCTTAGCTTAGCATAAAGACTGGAAGCAGGGGAAACAGCTAGCCTGGCTTTCTCAATTCACAAGTGAGCCTAGCAGCACCTCTACAACTCAAATCAGACAGAACGCATTTTATCAAGACTTTTATGGGTTGGTGAGAGCCAGGCTAGCTGTTTCCCTTTTTCTTCATACAAACTCTGCTCTACAACTGCTCTGATTTTTTGGATTGACAGGCTGACATATTAAAGAATTTGCCTCTGGTGAGTTTGCATTTCACATTTCAGTGACCAAGCCGATGTTTTTGTATTATAAATTATTAGAGCTGAAAGGATTAGCCGATTGACAGAATTTTAATCAGCAATTTTTAAAGTTGCACATCAAGCAGAAATGTCAAAGACTGAGTGGTTCCAGCTTTTCGAATGTGAGGATTTACTGCTTTTCACTGCATATTCAACATGTTGGTTTTGGATAGGTGGTGAGACAAAATGAGCAATTTGAGAACGTCACCTTAGAATGTGCTCACTAAAATGAGCAGCTTTCACCATCTTCTACCGACTAAACAAAGAACTGATTAATTGAAAAAAGAAACTGACAAATTAATTGATGATTATTGCATGGAATACACACAAACAAATAAAAGAATGAAAAGAGAAAACACTAACAGCAGTTGTAAAGCTCATTAATTCATCACACTGTCATAAAAAAAGCTGCATTTCTGTATCAGAATGTGCAGGATATGTTGGGTAACGTAGTTTCCAGGTAATGTGTCAAACGTCCCCATTTCTTTTGAAATATCTGTAACATCAGCTTTTTCCAGGGATGAAACACTAACCAGTCTTATCTAATTTTACCCAAAATTCAAGAATGCGGGCAGAAAGGTACAAACTGAGACACAAGACACAAATTGGTTAAAATTCTCACCCAGAGATTTTGCATCTTTTGACTCTTTTAGTGACGCAGCTGCAAACTGTAAATAAAAGTATCTACAAATGCAGAAATGAATTCTGAAGGACATTCATTAAATACAACAACAAAAGTCTAGCCAACTGGAGTCCTTGTCTAGCATCTGCAGTGCAGCCAACCATTACAGACCACACTGACAAAACACCATTTACTTTTATGCTGTTCTGCAACACTAAGCTGAATGTAAGGGTATTAGCATGATATGTGAGTGTTTACATGTTTCATTCACTGCCTAGAGGTATCGAGCTGTCCAACTCAGCAGACCTTTGTAAATACCACACAGGGCCTCAAAAATGTCCAAGAGCCTATTAGCTGGACATGAAAGACAGAATATGTGAATCACTGGCAGCCAGCTAAAGCAGGAAAAGAGCATGACTGGATTGAAGCAAAGTGTGTGTGTGTGTGTGTGTGTGTGTGTGTGTGTGTGTGTGTGTGTGTGCGTGTGTGAACCCCAAACAATACTTTGAACGACTGCACATGTGTGTGCCAGTTAATTTGGCTTGAGTTTGGGTAATTGTGAAACCAACCAGTGGATGTAGAGTCATTCACAGGCTACAATCAAACACAAATACACACACCATGTCTGTGGCCGTATACATACACACCCACTGTGTATGAAAGAGGCTCTCCACAGTGGTGTAATTAGGCCTGGTCACTGCAGAGTCGTAATGGATAACCCTGTCTGAAAATAGCCGGGGGCAGCGCACATAATTGAGAGTGCTGTGTCTATGTGTGTGCATGTGTGTGTTTCACATGGGAGGGCTGCAAAAATGGCATTTCTTGCTGCTTGCTTTGCTTTGTTTGTTATGTGTGCAGCAGCACCTAATGAAAGTGGAGTTTGAAGTGACTTTATACGTGGATACTGGGTGTTCTAGGGAGGTTAAAACCAGAAGCGTATGTGTCAGACATCTAGCACTAAAAGAATAAACTTTAAGATATTTGGCCTTCATATTCAAGGAACTATACAGTAAAAGCTTTTTTCTTATATAGTACAAGGACGTCCAGTAGCTAATCAGAGTTGAGGAAATGGCTACACAAGAGGGAGAAAGGCCACAAGTTTAGAGCACCAACATACAGTGTAAGTAAAAAATGTGAAGGAATTGGATTTTTATCCATTTGTATTTGCGTTTTGTTGTCGTCTTACATTGCTTCTGTTACAGTTAGTGTTGGGTTATGAAAACCTATCACTCAAATTGAATTCCAAGTTGAAAAATTCAAAAATGTGTTAAAGGTACAGTTTGTAGGATTTAGTGGCATCTAGTGATGAAGTTGCAGACTGCAACCAACTGAACACCGCTTGCCAAGCTTGTAGGGTAAATTACAGTGGCCGCGAAACTCGCAAAGAACAGAAAAGACCCTCGTATCTAGAGTCTGTTTTTTTGTAGAAACATGGCGGTTCAACATGGCGGACTCCGCAGGAGAGGACCCGCTCCCTCTGTAGATATAAAAGGCTAAAGTAATAAAAATACAATGGTTCTTATTTTCAGGTTAATATACACACGCCAAAACATACTTATGGTTATCATATTCCATTTCTGCCAGTAGATGCCCTTAAATGTTACACACTGGACCTTTAAGATCATCGTCTTACACCCTTTTCAGACATGGGTTACAGTTCCATATTTCATCAATTGAATTTTCATTATTTTAATAATTTTCACATCTGGAACCTCTGAGTTCATTTTCGATTTCCATGGGTGTTATCACTGGGCATAAATCAAAATGCCTCTGAAGTTCAATTGGATAGACCTACAACCAATGGGTGCAACGAAATGTGTCACAATGTGTAGCAAATTGGTAAATTAAACTTACTAAATCCACTTAAATTAATACTAACATGATGGTGTACTGTTTCACGTTAGCAGAAGCCATCTTGGCTGCTTACAAAGCAACAGCCAACAAGGTCATGCTCCACTGTACAGTTATTGTATCAACACACCCTAAATTAGATAAACAGTGGTAATTTGTTCAATCTGAACCAGGATGGGTGGAAATGTGTCTGAATGGGAGGTGAACCAAATGCATCTGCCAGAGAAAACAAAACATGAGCTTGCAGATTCATCTGGTTCGCACGCTAATCGAATTCTGCTGTCTGACTGTGCACACATGTAGAATAACAAGACATTAAGTTAACTAAGAGTAATTCCTATGTGATACAGTATGTAAAGCAATGTGGATATTCATAGTTTCATCCATGCAATTGTGGATTATAACTGCACCATGAGAGGAAAAGTATTTTTTTATAACCATGAAGGGAATCTCAAGGTTGTTTCAAGGTTTATCAAACCGACTGAGATGATAGCTGACTGTTAATAAGGCAGAACAAGATATGCATTTAATCGCTGTGTTTGTATTTGTCCTGTGTCCTTGTGGAAGTGTTATGGAAATGTTAACAGTCTAACAGAGTAAGATTTCTGTTGTGATGTGAACGTTTATTCAGACACGAGAACCAACATGAAAAAATGTCATTGTGCATTTTTGAAAGAGGCTCGGTTAATCTCTTACCAGATATAATTTCAGTGCTTTAAACCTACACAACAAATGTCCACAGTCACATTCTGGTCATATCATATGCTTTCCAACACTTCTATAAAGCTACATGATGCTTATTTTGAGATAAATATTTGAGCCCAGCTATGTTTTTATGGCTGCACTATTAAATCAAATAGAAATATTCAGTGTCTTGTGCATAATTTTATTCTGCCTAAATTTAGCCTGATATTTCTCTTCTTTAAAAATTGTGACATTTCTTGGGCTAATTGGTCGTCCAGGAAAAAGTTCCATATTGAAGGTGTGATAACAGAGTTTTATAAATAATATAACCTTTCCATGCTATCCTTGAAACAGTGCTTCAGAAAAGCATCATAATGTAAATGTTTGCTTTAATATCAGCCACATGAAAGAAGCCAATGCATTAAAGCAATCTTCAAAGTCAATTTTCCCCCATATGCTTCAGTCATAGGATCCGCCCGCTGGTTATATGATGGGTTTATTTCAAAGGATCGCTGCACATAGAATAGCAGCATTTCTTCAGGGTATGAAGTCCACCACAGACAGTTGCCATGGCGAGGAATTGGTACATTAGGAGAGAAGGTGTACAAAACAATGAAAGTAATACATGACCCTTAACTTGAAAATAAAAGTTAATGAGTCATCTACAAAGGAAGCCAGAATTACTGACTTTAAAATGTCACTCACAAAGCAAGATGAGAAAAGTTGCAGGATTCAAAACAGTAACTGAACAAACTCAAGAGGAAAATCACTGCTCGACACAAAATACAAAACTACAAAAAACTATTTAAAAAAAACTAAACTTACAAAATGAATGGCAGAACAACGAGGCAGAAACCAGAAACTATTCGTGTGCAGAGAAAAATTTTCACCCCTGAGCTCAGGTTTTCACCTCATGTAATTCAGTATTCTTCACTGTTTTCTTTTTCTGTCCTTGACTGAGGTGATTTTGCCATTCTGTTACCACAACAACTTTTCTTTTAATATCTCTGGTAGAGTTAGGTCACGGTGACTTTATTTAATACTTGATTTATATGATTTTTGCAACAGTGTGATGAAGTAGATTGATTTGTCAGTTGCATCCTTAACTGGACGAGTCATTGTCAGTTTCATGTGTTAAGCATGGCACATAAGCAGTTTTACTATAACAATGGTGGCTGATTTTTAGTTTTTACAACAATCGGTCCTGAGTTTTCAGATAACGGGAGATGAAAGCATGTTTCTTATTTCTAGCCAGTTAGCGCTGATTTTACTGGAGGAAATGCCAACTGTTGCTATCTAACTAACTAATTAGGCTAATGTTAGCCCCACAAGTTGTTTTAGGATGATGTTTTAATGTTTCCAGCTTTTAAAGGTCTAGTGTGTGAGTTTAGGTGGACCTATTTACAGAATGTGGCAGAAACTTCACACTAGGAAGCAACTACACTACAAATTGCCTATTCATCTCTTAAAGGGTCTTTGATATAGATTTGATAGTTTACATAATGCTTCAAAAAAAAGATCCTGAAATGTGACTAGAGGTTGTAAAACGCATGATGCAGTATCTTAATATGTGTTTCCATACTTTACTATTTTCTATCATATTAGTTGAATGTGGCAAACATATTTTGTCTTGTGTGTATGTGTGCAGATGTGTGCAACACAGAGAATGTCATAAGCAGCACCCTGTGGCCTTCAGTGTAGCTATGGATATGACATTATTACATGGTAGGCTACGATATGTGAATGTTTCTCTGGACATAATAGACTTGGGTGATTATTTTCATAAGTCTCAGCAGTATGTGAATTATAATTGCATTGCAATTGACTGACGAGGCAGCCTCATAATTGCATTTTTGCATTAAATGTGATTAAAAAACACAACAGCAGCGCTTTTTGCAGCATGCGCTTGATTCTTTGAAAATGCAACAAATATGCAATACAGGCTTTTCTTACTTTTTTTTTTATTTTTTTATGTTTCATGATTAATTTACATTTCTCAGATTCCCTCTGGGGACCTGAGGCATCATGTGATGTCACACTGTACCAGGGCTTGTGCTGAAACATCTAAAAAAAACCCTCTCCCTTTGATATTCACTATATATAGCACCATCCTACAGACTGAAAACTGTTCCTGAGTACAAGTCAAATAAATCTCAGAGAGTAAGTGAGCAGAAAAAAAGAATAACAACATGTGACTTGAAGATACAGCTGCAGTTTTGCACCTCATCAGTTTATGATCATTACCATTAACTTGCTTACTTTTGGCATTATGTATATGTTTGGATTTGCACCTCACCATTAACCATTTTATATTAATTATACTTACCATTAATCTGTTTATATTACTGCCAATGTGTACATTTGGTTATCCTTTAAGTTGTATGTATTTTATTTAGGCTACATGTGCACTCACTTTCCTGCTGCACAACAATTTCCCTCGGGATAAATAAAGTTCTATCTTATCTTATCTTGCATAGTGTGAAGAAAAGTCGAACACAAATCAGAGAGACTCTCCAGGGAACAATGATACTTAACTAAATTATGTGGCGGCCTGCTGGAGGCTGAGGAGCTTTTTTGGGCTGCAAATGACTGATCCTGGACCATGGATACATCACGTTCCCCTATTCGCCTGTCTTCCTCCTTCTCCTCTTCCTCTTTCCTCCCTCAGTGAGACTGCCAACAGATGAATCCTGCCAAGTGCCTGCCCAGGAGAAGCGTGTGTGTCTCTCTAAATCTGAGGGTCTGTATGCATGTGTGTGTGTGTGTCTTTCCACTTTGATGGCAACGTTGGCAGTAATGTGTCTAATGGAAGATAAGCAACACTCTCTCAGACAAGCCTTCACAGCCAAGCACTTCCCCCAACATCATCATGCTGAGTGCGATAGAGGGAGTACTCTATCCCCCCTCCATCTCTTTGAACACACACACACACACACACACACGCACTGCGTGCAATGTATACTCATGCAAAGACACAAACACACACATACAGAGAGTGACGGTTTGGATCATCTGTCTCAAAGCTGCCTTTATCATCTCTCACACAAGGTCCATAGAGCCTCTCTCTCTCTCTCTCTCTCTCTCCACACACACACACACACACACACACACACACACACACACCCAAAGGTTGGATGATGAGTCCCGGAGATGAGTTTCACTCATAGAGGGACACCTCAGAGAAAGTATAGCTTTGGATCACCATGCTCAAAGCTGCCCACAATCATTTCTCCTCCAAAGTACGTCCCCACACACACACACAGACACACACACACACAAACAAACATACACATACACTAATGAAGTGGTTTGCGAGGGGGAAGCGAAGGACGAGCGTAGCAGCAGGCGCTTACAGAAAAAGAAAGAGGGAGAGTCCTTGACTGCCAGCTGACCCCGCAGCTTGTTTGTGCCGATTTTGTAGAGAGTGTTCTGATCGAAGGGGAAGGTAGAGGAGAGGATTCAGAGTTTATTACACACAACACAGCGAGCGGTGACGGTCGAGGGAAGGAAGGAGGAGCGGAGACAAGAATGATGGAGGACACCGAAGGTCTGAGTCCACATTGTCAAGCAATGACTACAACACCTGAGCGGCTGCCATGTTTTGTTTTTTAAGGGTTAGACTGATAAATTGGCTGGTTGTATCAGACACAGCGGTGTCCACTCGTATGACTTGCTCAGTGACCAGAGCCACAGATAAACTGCCAGCAGAGGTGAAGTTTAATGCTTCGGGCATGTTGGATGAATTCTTCACATTCTCTATTATTTTCTGCAAATTCATTATTCATTTCGAGACCTATCGTACAGCAGAGCTGTTACACTATTAAATATGATGCCTCATCTGAACATAAAACCCTGAAAGAGGTTATCTTTTTTTTACCATAATAAAAAATAACTCATCATAATGGAATAAGAAATGTTCTGCATAGAAATGGTGACTATCAGTGAAAAAAAAAAATCTGTTTCAATCCAGAAATGTCTGAAAAAAACAAGGCTGGTTAATTTTTGCACAGCAAACTCTAAAATGCCTTCAGATCTTAATTCAGCAGAATGTGTTTGCTCAAAGGTTGACAGCAGCGTCCATGAAAACTAAACTCTTGGATTTGAGATTTAGGGATACATTCAGTGGTGTAGGATCGGCCTCAATTTAATTGTTACTTTAAAAATGAAAGAATTCATGAATTATGGCCACTTTGTGTAGAAACTGGAAAAGGTTTTAAAGTGGGGCATGATCCAAATGTTTCTACAAATTAAGAAATGTTTGCCCTCACAAAAATGCAGAAGGTGATTTTTGACACAAAGTCTCAAACATCATTAGAGTGAGCACAGATTTTTGTCATCAGTTTTCACCTGAATACTTTGTATCACCAGTAAATGAAATGTGCAGAAAGGGCTCATTTTCATGTATTTTTTGTATTGTATATGTATTCAACTTTTTTTTTACAGAAAGTCAACATATGACAGAACAACTGACAAACATCAACGACTAGATGATTTTGCTGCTGAATAAATAAAATAAAGTCTATTAAAAAGAAAATAAGGCAAAAAAAAGAAGAAGAACAGAACAAAACAAAACACGCTGTCACTCTAAACTCTCTTAACTCTTAAATGCATAGCTAATAGCCAGTACAAGCAGTGCCATCTCTCCATAAATATTTCTATTTTAAACTGAAGCTTTGCTGTCCACTCCAATGAGCTCTATTTGGAAGCTACAGCTTTAACCAGGAGACTGACCATCATCTTTTTGGCTATATATAAACTGTCCAGTATGTTCTCAGCAGTGTTGTGCTAGTTACTGAAAAATAGTAACTAGTTACAGTTACTAGTTACTTTGTAAAAAAGTAACTCAGTTAGTAACTCAGTTACTTAAACCAAAAAGTAATGCGTTACTGAGAAAGTAACTTTTTAGTTACTGTACAACGTTTTTCCATTGCTCCCATTAAATAAAGGTTGATTGATTGAGTTCCCCTCTAGCCGTCATTTCAGTTCTGTACTGATACTGAATAATACAGACTATTGATTAAAACAACTGTTTCAATTCATTTGCTTCCACATCACTGAATCTAATCATCCAAGCAGTATGATCCGTTGTGCACCAACACAAACCTTGACACAAACACCAAAGTATTTTTTCAATGCCTATTTATTTCAGTCAGGCCATAAAGTCTTCCATAGCCTATAAACTGCAAGCCTATCTTTCTTATTTGGTATTCAAAAACAAGCTCGCTGCTGTGTGACTCCGTCTCGGATGCTGCGTTAGCTACCTTAGCTGCTAACTTTTAACATGCCGCTTCTCCAGGTGCTTCAGCAGGTTGCTGTTGCTGTTGTTCGCCGTTGAAAGTACTTTTGAACCGGGACACAATCTACAAGTTACCGAGATGTTGTTTTCCCCTCTGCTCTCGAGTTTAAAATAATGTGAATACCTCCACGAGGAGAAACTTATCCTCCCCTTCTCGCTCGCCATCATGCCGTGCCCTGACCTGTACAGTCCTCTTCATGGCGCGTGTTTGTTTACGTGTGGGACGCTACAGGGCGACAAATGCTTTGTTTTTCAATTCAATTAAACTTTATTGATCGCTAAAATGTTATGGGAACTGTGTGCCGTTGTAAAACCCATGTAAAACCTCACCAAAAGGAACGGAGTAACGCAGCGTTTGGTAACGGAAACGGAGTTACTGAATTTAAGAAAGCAACGCGTTACGTTATTAGTTACTGAAAAAAATAACGGCGTTACGTAACGGCGTTACTAATAACGCGTTACTACCCAACACTGGTTCTCAGGTAGGATATCAACAATAATACCAGCTAGTTTAAAGTTCTTTATGCGGCGCACTTGAATCTGACCTTTTCTTCCAGTTCTGACAGACATTCACCAAAAAGGATCACAGCTATAGATTTGCCTAATATTTCCCCATACTCATTTAATGCTGTGATGCATGAGGGCATCACAGCATTAAATGAGTATGGTTCAATGCTGGTGGTTAAGGTTCAATGCTGACAGCAATAATGGTGGACTAACACATTCATCTCAATCCTAATTCTCACACACAACACTCAACACCCACTCTGATTTCAAATAACTTTGACCGAGTCAATGAAACTTGGCTGGGAGTTTCTTTTCATATCTGATACATGTTTAGAAGTAGGATCTTTGCCTCTGACAAAGTTTGTACTTGGTCTCCTGCTGATAAGAGCATGATTAAAAACTATATCCAGAGTTGGAGCTCTGTAAAACACTCGTGGCACTCTGTCCTATTAATATTCTGTAGGATTGCTACAGTAGTTCTTATTTCCTGTTTTTCAGATGCCCTTTGTTCAGTTAGTGATGGCAGGTTTATGTTTGAAAAGAATTTCAATTAATTATTTTCTAAATATTTTCCACTTTAAAGGTTAACAGTTCAGTTCTGTGGAGGTGCTCAGTACAATTATTTGCAGTTGTTTTATGTTTCAGCTCTAATTTCCTCATTTTACTTCCAAACTCTTGCTGCTTAGCTGTACACTCTCTTATCAGGCATATTTCTATTGTTTTTCCACTCACGAATGCTTTGCATCCCTCCCATATTGTTGAGAGAGTGACGTCTTTCCATTGTCATTTAGCTGCAAGTTTTCACTGGTGCCTTATCAGACAGGACCCAAACATTGAAACTAAACTATTTAAAAAATGTTCCTTCCTTATATTGATGTTGACTGTAATAGGAGCACGGCCGCTTATGGTTATAGATTTGATGGCACGGTCTAACACCCTGTGTAAATGTTGCTGAGACACACACACAGAAATCCATCCTGGGTTAAGTGCTATGACAAGTAGAGTACAAAATAAAGTCTTTTCTGTCTGCTTATAGTTTTTTGGGGGGGAGTTGGGACTCAATTGGATACTAACCTATCCAAAGTATTCAAATCATCTCTGAATATCAAACCTTTTCTGTTGCCAGCAAGCATAAACCTATAAAAATAAACAATTCTCCATTAATTAATGTAACTACTCCTTTTATTTTTTTTTTGCTTTAAGAGCCATGAAATACCAACTTTTTATATTCTTCTTTAAGTCTTAGACGATTTTCCTGTATTAAAGAAATCGCAGGCTCTCTGGCTGATTCAGGGTTTTCTTCCTCTTAAAGGTGCGGCTTAAGCCATGGACATTAAATGATACCAAAGTAAACATATTCATCCTGTCCTGAGCTATGGTTTTGGAAATATCAACATGTATCCATTACTCATGCAGACATAGAGTTAAATTAAAATAACATCTGTAAAGAACCTCCACTTAAAAAGAAAGAGGACAGAGACATGTGGCGACTTATCTCTGTTTGTTGCACCCTGCTTTTCAGAATTAGCAGAATTAGTTTTTTGTCAAACAGTTTCTCAGTGATGGAGAATATGGAGATGTGAATAAAGTTGTTTTTCCAGCACTTCTGATTATTGAAGCAATAACCCCAATCTCTGGGGTGCTGTGTTACCAGGAGTTACCTCAGTTACTTTGTCAAATCAACAGGTTTTGAGTAATGTAATCATGTAATCACTCCATTTAAAAAAAGTCTGCTCTAGGCTACTGTAGAAACCTGGCAGACTGTAGACTGAAAGTCTCATTCTAAGTTAATAGAAACATAAAAATTCTTATTTTCAGGTGATTATACTGCAATGAAAACATAGTTGTGTATAGTATATTCAATTTCTGTCATATTCTGTAAATAGAGTCCTCTAAATCTGACAGACTGGACCTTTAAACACTCATTGTCACCAGACACCTCATTTATTTTAGTGCCCTTGTTAGGATGCTTATCATGCAGTTTATCCGGATGCAATCACTGAGTCAGTATGTCTGTGTCTGTCATGTTTGGCGGCCCGCTCTTCTTATTCCTCCACATCACAGCGTCAGGACTTTCTGAAGATTCACTGTCTCGTCGTCTTGAATGTGAATCCTCATCTCCTCGAGCACAGACTGTCAGCGCGTCCAATGTTTTCATGCCTGAATCCAAAAATAGTTTCAGCTGGGCCGGAGACTGCGCCTTGATATTCTTTTCCTTGAGCTTTTTAATTACATCCTGCTACGGTTTCCATTTCTTCTGTACCTCACTTGTGTATTCTTGGTTGAAGCACATTTTCAGTCCTCAGTACACAATTCTGCCTCATTCCCAAGCTTGTTGCAGTGCGTGTTCTTTTACTTAAGAGTCAAGGAAGCGGACAATCTCTGGGGTGCTGTGTTATCTTTCACTTTAACACTCTCAGTGTGGAAGTCATCCCTGGGTTGAAGTGATGAGCAGATAAAGTCAGTCACAAACATGTCATTTTTTTTATTACAAGCCTCCTGGGACATCAAATATTTGGTTTCTCCTAGATCGTGATTTCAAATCTTTGCCCTTGCCAGGTTAGTTCAACGTCTTTCTGTAGCAGAAAGGTGATTCATCTTTCCAACCTGGCCCTTCTGTCCTTTGTGTCACTCAACCTGTCCTCCTTATTTGTTGTTTGTTGCTTCAATGAGGCTGTTTTCCATGAGGTCCTTGATATTAGCATCCAGTCAGCCCAACAAGGTCTTCCTGTCTTAGCTTGCAAATTTCACATTGGTTTGCAGCTTCCTTGTCTTCACAGTCTTGTCTTTCATCTTATGTAGGAGCTCATGTTTCACATGTGGAGTTCCTGGTTTCCTTTTGCCCCAAACTCTTTTGGTCTCTCATTTATGCATCATTTTGGAGTTTTAGGTCTGGAGACTTGCTACTATATTTTCTGTAGTATGAAGCTAATTTAATCAGGTTTTGAGCGAGCTAATGTGTCAAGCTGTTGCCACTAGCATGGTGCCACCAGATGTTTGCAGCCAAGGATTTTTAAGATGCTGCCTGCTGGACGAGAAGGTTGTGGTAGAAATTGAGGCTGTTTAGCACAAAAAACTGGGCACGAAATATATTAAAAACAGGTTTTAAAAAGGAAAAAGCCTTTAAAGTTTAAGTGGTTAATGTTTTCCTACACCATATTTTGCTTCAGCTTGACAGAAGAGTGTTAAGAAGGCATTTTCTTTCTGACCATTTGCAGTGCATTCTTTTTTTCAATGTGGCAATCCTTAAAATCTAACAACCATAATGAAGTAGAATGCTATAAGTCTCTCCCTGTTGGAGAGCAGCAGAATCAACACCTATTAATATGAAAATGTCATGCATTATTACTTTGAGTACACTTTGCTCATGAATGGATATGCAGACAAAGCCAGGGAACGTGTACAAGATTGATTTTTAAGTCCTGAGACAACCGAGCTGTGCATTGTGTAGCGGCAAGGTGCAGCTACAGTAATAATTTCTCTCCTCTCTCTGTAGTTTATCCCAGGCTGCCCTCCAGCACTTGTCTGCACAGTGAGGAGTATATACTGAGGTCAGGACCTAAATACATTGGCTCTACCTACCGCTGAGCGCCAACAAGCTTTAAAACTGTCAGCCTGTCCCTTTCTCCTCTGCTCCCTCACCCATCCTTCCTGTTTGTTCTGACACTTTCCTTCTTCTTCCACTTTATGTCTCTTTGTGTGCACTGACAGTGGAATACAGACAGAAAGAGAGAGAGGAAGAGAGAGTAAAAGAGCCCCAAGTATCGAGTCAGAAACCAATTGAACCTACATCACATCTTGGAATGAATATCCAGGCAGTTTTGGCATCTACAGACATTACACAAAGTACAGTTCTATACATAAAGGTATTAAATGTGCTTATTTAAAGGGGTTATGTCTCTAAATGCTCATCACAATTTCTCAGAGACACTCAAGATAATATCTATTAATTGTTTGTTTTGTACAACCAACAACAAAACCAAAATATATTTAACTTACAATGATATAACACATAGAAAAGCTGCTTTACTTGAGAAAAAAAAGTAAACATTTGTCGAAATTACTTTAAGTGAGGACGAAAAAATTAACATTTATCAGATTAGCAGCAGGCCAGAGAGCAATAACTATTTTCATGGAAGTTATGATTAGTATTAGCTGCAGTAAGCTACACAGGTTGGCTAATTATAGTGGCTAGCGATTTGATGTTTACCAATAATCTTACTTTTATTGCCTCTGCTGTAGTCCAGAGTCTATGATCAGAACTGCATCCATAGCAACAGTCCGCTATCCAGAAACCGATCAGCATATCCAACAAAGCATAATGTAATAATTTATATGTAATTGCTATAGAGAATTTGCACATATGCTCAAATGCATATATTTAAACTGTATATGCTCCCTCGAAGTCTCTGCGGTGCAATAAAGCAGCTGTTCATGTAATTATTTTAGAAACAGCCAATACTATGTCATGTTTACTCAGTACTGCTTGGATCTGTGCCCACATTATCTTATCTACATAACAGCATACTGTATACTTGTAACCGTAATAAAAACTTAAAATCAGTTGTTCTTCTGCACTCACTGCCATGTCAGTACACCCCTATCACAACTGAGCTGTGAGCGAGTGGGAGGCAAGGAGCAGACAGGGACATTTGGTGTCTGATTCTGCAGAAGACACGAGTAAACCCCACAAGCTGCTGCTGAATGTTTGCCAGTGATACTGCAATGGCTACTGTTAAATTTTTAATAGTCTAACAATAGTGTGATGTCATTGCCTCAGTGCTCCAGTTTGCTTGCTCCTATTTCCCCCGCACTACATTTATCATACAACACACCCATTGTTAGAAAAGGGCTTTTAAGGTGGTGCAGAAGTGGTTGTAAAGGAGGCTTGCACTCTGTGGCTGCATCTGTGCCACACTTGGGTTTTTACTCATACGTCCATCCTGTATATTCCCCTCAAATACAGTTATAGTAGGAGTAGAGGATCAGCCATGCCTGAATAAAGGATTCTATCTTTGTTGAATGGCAAAACATTCACCTGTTGAACTGGAAAAAAATGGTTCAAATCCAATCTGATAAAGGGAGTCAGAATGGGGCTGGTTTCTCAGGCAATGGAGGTCAAAACAGGGTGAAGATATAATACTAGCTCTGAGTGCAGCCTCACGGCCACACATATCTTCTTTAGTCCAGTCAGTAGAACCAAAAATACATTTTTTTTCACCTTAAGTTAAAGCGGAAAAGTTGTTTTAAAGCAGAAAGATGCTGAAGAGACAGGAACACATGTTGAAGTCAAGTGATGACGGCTGATGAATGAAAAACCTGCTCTCCAAATGTCTGTTAGCATTGCTTCTGTTGGCTCATTACAATCTGTTTTCCTTTGTAAAGTTTTAGCATCTTATTAGTCCGGCGGCTCATTTACCCTTCACTGATTAATTAAGGCAATTGATTGGCTGGAATAATCGCTTCGCTGGATAACCATGCCCTAATTAGGAGTTAATTGAAAAGTATCAATGACTAAAGCAGCGCCTGAGCAGATGTAGACCGGAACATTATGAAAATTGAGCAAATCCAAACTGTTTTTCTTTCATTTCTCTTCCTCCCTGCTCTCTTGCAGCTGGTGGAGTGCCAGAGAAGAAAACAGAGATAAAATTATGACTCTCTGGGGGCTCGAAAACCACCCGTACAAGCCAAACTTACAGTATATTCTCAGAAAAGCAAATGAAGGCTTCTCGATCTTGGTCCTTTTGCTACTCATTTGATGATACTCACTGTGGTGTAGCCTATGCTGTGAATTCACCCCATAGCTATGGATGTCTTGGTAAAGTAGTCAGATTTATTCTGCAAATACAAAGGTGTTAAAGTAGGTGGGTCTATCCTCATCTATCCCTAAACTCTCATCATTCCCAATCTGCAAATCATTATAACCGCAATTCATCTGGCAATCCTATTAAACTAAACCCTATACTTCAGTATTATGCGCTGCTTAATGCTTTACTAATCATTACATTGCAGGGCTATTTATGATTTCAATTATGAATTACAGTACATGAAACAGTTATTGCACCTGCATCTGCTGGAGTTTTAAACCTCTTGTTGCCTTCCTCTTTTCTTTCATTCTACCCTCAGGACAAAACAAAAGCAAATGTATCCGCACATACTCATTTCCATAAAAATCCCACAAACCCCCTGTTTGGAAATATCTCACAAGCACATTATTCAGTTTGAAAACAGATTCTGAGGTGTTATGTTTTGGATGCACCAATCTGCAATAATAGATTACTCATATTGCTCCAAATGTCAACAAAAAGGAGAAACTTAAATACAGAGAAAAGCTTTAACATCAAAGATACAAGATTTAATGGATGGACATTTAAAGTGAAATATGATCATGTATGAATAAGGATGGGCACTGCTAAATCAGTGGAGACCACCAGAAGCATCCCAGTGGGACTCCCTTACCAGGCTGTCAGAACGTCTCACCAGTTTTCAAGTCAGAAGGAGTCTAGTCACTTACCACAAACCATTCAACACTTTAAGATCTGTGACAGTAAAACCTCAAGACAGGACACCCCCAGAGAGAAAGATTGGATTCATATATACAGCACGGGTGACATCTGTGAGGAACACTACATGGATGAAACAGCTAAGATGACAAGAGACTGAATGAACACTGGAAACACACATCAGCTATCTGTGAACACCAGACTAAAACGGGTCACAGCACAGACTGGGAAGAAGTCAAAGATCATCGACCAGGAGTCAGAACGGAACGGAGAAAGATCAAGAAAAGCATTCATCTAACTCCAGAAATAACCCGATATATCACCAGCTATGACCAAAGTTCCATGAGGAGAAACATTTAGGGAAAAACTCTTGTTCGCTTTCTTGCAAGGAGTTGAATGATCGTTCATATTTGTCCATAACAGTGTTGCCAGAGTCTGGAGACATTTACCTTCACTTAGCAAAACAGGCTGGAAGCGACCGTTCTTCCAAACTGTTTCTAAAGGATTGGTATAGGGGCCAAACGGGGTATTTAATAGATCAGTCTCCGATCCAATCAATAACTTATCTGTCCAATCTGTAAGCTGAGCTATGTCACATCAATTTCAGGAGTCGCATGCTCGCAGTGACAGTTACACTTAAATTATTGATGAAAGTTGCTGTATCAAGGTGATTTGACAACTTGAATCAGGACCGTCAGTATTTGGATCAAACAGCTTGTGAAAAAGAAGATGTGCCATATGAGGCTACCACAACTGTTATAAAGGTAAAGGTAAATGTAAGAATTGGACTCTGTATCAGCAGACACATAATATTAAAAAGGGTTCTGGTTGGGATCAGAGCTAAAAAATGCAGCTTGAGAAATGTGGTTTGCATTTTTTTCCATTCAGATAGAGCCAAACATCGACCTACTGCTCTAAACTCTGTGCAAGACAGTAAAATTTGTGCATTTCCTAACATGTTGAACTGTTCCTTTAAATTTAGTTTTCTTTATGTTTTTTTGCCAACAAGATCTATCACGCACAGAAAGTTCTGTCTTCTGTGGCTGATACTCTTGTACAAAACGTTGAAATTCAAAACTCACTCGTCTCAAATTTCAATTAATCCCTTTCCGTAGGTGCCGACATGATCATACCCGACAAGATAATCTCATTTGTGCAAATCAGTGTCTCAGTGTTGTAACTCTGCTTTGAGATTTGATATAATTCAGGCATCATTTTAGATGCAAATTTTGCATAGTGCAGCTGAGTGTGTGGGATGCAAACTGAGTCATGGGTGTCAGGTTAAGCTGTTGGGAAGCATCTGATAATAGAGCACATTAACAGATTGTAAAGCCCCCCTTGAGGCAAATTATGATTTCTGATACTGGGCTATATAAACAAACACTGACTTGACCTGACAGAAGTAAGAAAGGTTGGTAGTGGATCTTTTGTAAGACTCAGAGCCTCAAGGGCACATACTGGCCATCACCTCTGCCTTGTCCTCTCTACTTTATTTTTCAACCCACACAAACATCGTGCTGCCCGGCACAGCGTGACACCTGTGGAGATTGGCAGGCCCGAGCCAAAGTTACCGAAACAAGCCAGAGATCAGGGACACACACTGTATATGTGTGTGTGTGTGAGTCTGTATGACGTAACAAAGTGTAAATACTGGAGGCCATTTGGGAAAGCTCCTGTAGAGAGAGAGAGAGAGAGAGGGGAGGATGTTCAGTATAGATTTCATGTGGATACTAAAAGCAAATATTAACTTCCATGAATTAGCTGACATCACCGCTGCTCCATCTGGATGAATCACCCACTCATCAGGAGGACGAGGAGCGCTGGTGAAGAGCTGCAGCTCTCACAGAAAACACAATCCTGTCAGTCATGAGCGCGGGGCTCACCATACATCACAGGCGCTTACACCACCAATTATATCAAAGAATCCTAACAATCACGAGGAAGGGCTGCCACAGGAGCGTCCACGGGAAACTACAAATGGTCTGAACAGTCAGATTTAAACAAGAGCACAAACCTTGTTGGTCTAATAAGATGGATAGACATGCACTGACTGAATGACAGGTTGATTTATTCACTGCACACACTGAAACTCTTTTTCATTTAATGCCTGACAGCAAGAAATCCACAAGCTGTTTGGTCACTCACACACAATCAAAGAAAACACACATTTGCATTAGTTGGCATATTATCAGCGTCAGCCTCTCTCTCTCTCTCTCTCAGGCTGCGTGCTGCTCTTTGTTTAATTCTTCCTCTGCATGTGAGCAGATGGCATCACCTATGCCGTCCTACCCACAGCCCTCTTTTTGTGTCCTCTCGTTAAAAAGAAAAAAATTACAAAAAGGGTTTTTTTTCTGAAGCGGATCTCACACCTACCGTTCCCAGAGATGTGATTCTGTATCTCGCCGTGTCCAGCTTGCCTTGTGGAGACACTAAGTTGCATGTAGAGTCCCATGTAATGTAAACTCCCCAGCAGCACCCTGAACGCTCCCATTTCTCTTCTGTTTTATCTGCTCTCCTTTTCCCCTCTCTGTCTTTTTCACATCGGGTGGAGTGCACGTCGGAAAAGACTGTTTTTTTTTTCTTCCTTCCTTCCTTTCTTTGTTTTTGTTTTGTTTTTGTTTGTTTAATCCAGCTGACTTGTTCTGGCGAGGAAAGGAGTGAGACACCTGCGAGAAATAAAGAAACGGAGAAGTCGCTGCAGCTTCCCTCTATGCCAGCAGACTGACTGAGGCTCTGCTTCCCTTCAGTCGGCTCTACATGCGGCGGAGGGACACTTCTCCCAAATGAGAAGTGCCGCGGCTCGCATTGGGGAATATCAGCTGAAAGAGGAGTGATATTAAAAAACACGCACAGGAACCTATAACTTTACGGCGTTTATTTTTTGGCCAAGGTGATGCGGTTATGAAACACGTTATTATTATTGTTATGTTTTATTAATGTTAAGCAAATAATAAACGGATACAACATACATTTGCAAAAAAGCCTGCCTCCCATAGTGTGACTAGGCTGTTGTATTTCTCATTTATTCATTATTAATTAAAGTAACATTGTATGATTTTTTTAACCATAAAATAACTGATTTAAAATATACAATCATAAAAGATTAATGATAGATTGATTTGTAAATCTTTTCTGGTTTTCCTTCTGATGTCCTCTGGGTGCTTTGCATCAACTCTCTGTGATTTACAGAGTTTCCTGATGGACAGTAAAGTAAACTGCTGCAAACTTTAGCTGCTGTTAGCTCAGGTTATTTCAGTTTGTTAGCTGGGCTGTCCAGACTGTGAGCTTCGAGCACCAGGGGAGTGTTAGTGTTTGTACCAATGGGAAGAGGAGGTTTTCAGGCCAAGAATGTGGGCGTATGCTGGCGAGGAACAAAGATGATGTCATGCCAGAACCGGAGCCTGGTAAGCGGGCAATGCTCAGCAACGTCTATAGACATAATGTCAGAGGAGAAAAGACCAAAGTGACGTGAGAGTGAGAGTGCGTGAGTGAGTGAGTGAGCAAGAAGCCACCTGTCAAGAGTAAATCTTGGACTGACTTTTAGTCGTTGGTGAGAGCTTTGTGAGATAAAAGGCTGAAAGACAGGTGCAGAGCTGGGCTTCTTGCTGTTGGACTAGTAAGTAATATTAGCTAACTGCTATGTCTTGTGTTGTTGACCTTGTTTGATGTTTCACTGTTAAGCAAAGCTGTGGACTCGCTAGTTATGGATCACAAGCAATTTAATCATAACAAATGCACGTGTACAATTGTCCATATTTACAACAGTAAATAAAACTGGGTTGCTAAATTTCAAAAATATCTACACAGTGTTGCTTTAATTAATTAATTAGCATGTTTCTTAAAGTAAAAAATAAATAAAACTATGATGAAAATGAAAAAATGTGGGGTAAGAAGAAATTATTTTTGCTCTTTACTCCCAGAAGGGTTGGGGTCATTCCTTACTTTATTCCTAATTGGGATTGAGAGCAGAAAACAGATTTTGCTAGGCTATACGTTTTTCTGCGTATAGTTGTATATGTGACAATGAAGTAGATTTGATTTGCTTAAAGGCCCTAAATACTTTTTCTCTCAGTCTGTTTTGCGATAGGATAATAAATGACCATACTTTTTCCTGCCATAGATGGAACAATCGTATTTCTTTCACATTAGAGATTTTTGTTTCTTTTCTTTTGACTGTGCTCTTGCTGGGACGGCTCAGTCATTAAAAATGTGATGTCACAGTGTACCAATCAGAATTTAACAACATTCAAATATGAATCTGAAGACAGCTGAGTTTTTGTGTGTTAAATTCTTACTTTTAATCACAGATATTTAAAGGTGGGTTCACTCATTCTAGGGAAAGATAGTTGATTGTCAAGTCTCATTCGTAGGTCTTAAAATGCCACCACTATGTTAAATGGGAAATAAAGTGGCTTTGAGTGAGCTTCCAACACAATTCATTGTCACAGGTCATCAAATACCAACACTGGTGAATGAGACACAACAATCAACTATCTTTCTCCAGAATTACAGATGTCATACCTGATTTGAGGGTTTCACTGCAGACTACTAGTCTGGAGAGTGTCTTGGAGAGTACAGACAATTTACTTTCAGGTTTTATTGCCATGCAGCACAGCTAACCCCTCTTGCATCCGATCGACTGCCCCAACCATTCTGAAGTACAGTGACTACTTCTCTTCAGAGTGGGAAGTCTGGTTTGAATGGAACCGAAGTAGAAAACAACTACTTTTGGACCTGCAGCAGTTGTTTGCTTACAAGACTGGTGTGAGGGAGGCACAGTGCACTGGAGCTTTGCTGGGTAGCTGTCCATGGTGCTGAAGGGCAGCCTCAGCGTTCTTCATGTATTGATCAGCACAGGATAAAATTTCCAGTGACAAGCTGCACTATGATGTGGGCTATTGGACTTTATGTAAGCGCTTGTATAGTCTCCATTGATCTTAAGCACTTTTTCCACAATTGGGCTGCATAGCCAGGGGATATTTTGTCCATCTTGTTAGGTAAAATAATATACTGTGTGTCACATTTATTTCAAGGAAACAACAACTCAGTGAAAGCCATCTGATACCCTTTCTTACAGGGTTTCTGAAATGAATGCTTCAAAAATGTTTTTTAAAAATGGGTCTATTAATTGAATTACAATACCCAGACAAATAGCTCTTCGATGATTTTATACATATTGGACATTGAATCAGATCTTGGTTTGTTTTGATAATCTGTGCAAATAGATAAGGGCGTGGGTTGTATGCAGTATGCCAGTTGTATTTTCATTAGAATCTGAAACATGTATTAGAGTGAATTTATATTATGCTGCACTTTATATATATTATGTTTGTGTTATTATGTTAGAGACCAAAATAAAAATATGTGTTATTTGTGTTTGTGTATTGGTAGGACTAATACACAATTACTGGAAAATGCACCAGGCACGTACGCGGCGGTTGCGTGAGCGCCACGTATTTGGTCCCTCCTGCACGTGACTTGAAACCCCACCGGGAGCGTTTCAGAAGCGAGCGTTTAGCCCGCCAGACTTTGTTTACTTGCTCAGATTTGGACATTTTCTCAGTGTATATTCTTCTAAATATGCTTCTACATGTGTAAATATGTTACATAGTTAATTAGTTTCGCATTGTCTGTTTTTACGACCGGCAGTTTGCACGGGGTATTTTATTTTGAAAATCCACTGGATTCTCTTTACTTTTTCTGTGTCTGGCTTCCGCCCGCTCGAGGTGGTCTGTGTAAATTGACGCGTGCTGCTCGTGTCAAGCGTCCAAAAGAGCATTGATAGCAGTTGTGCAGAGTCATTGGAAGATGCCTGTTCCACAGCATCCACCATAATTCTGTCTTCTCCAGAGAGCATCTCCTCCCTTCGTTCTGAGTCCTGGCCAGCTCAGTTTGATATAACTACCTTCTCCTTTGACACTGAACTCATTCTACAAGCTGCAAATGAAGCTTACAGAAAGGACGGAACCTTACTCAACAATCCTGCAGTAAAATCCAACATTCTGGACAAACTAGCAGATATCATCTTTGTCTACACTGCCCATCCTTCACAAGCACAAAGGAAGCAGGTTGCTGAGGCCCTGGTTGTGAAGCACCAATGTTTCAGGGACCCAGTATCCCTCAATGGTTTATATAGTTGGCACAACAGCTGGAAGTATAAGCTTGGCAATTACACAGCAAAGGTGAGACACCTTGGACTACCAGAGCTAAATATAAACTCCCGAAAGAGAAAATCGGCTGCAGACACTCCAGGTAGAAACTTGAAAAAGGCGAAGAAATCTGAGGTAAACTACCTCCCACCTCATCCTCAAGGTGAAACTGATGCAATGCTTGAGAAGGAGCGAGTGGAGCTTCTCTATGAGTACAAGAAGAGAGACAATAACAAACTCATAAATGAGAAGATGGCAAAAATCTTCTCACTGCGTCGAAATGATATAATCCTCAACAAACCACCTGTGATTGACTTCAAAGCTCGATGCCCTGCCTTGTTTGAGTTTTCCCAGGTATGTTGAACATTTTAATCCTGTCTTCTCCAATACAGGTTGTTGTGTGGCAAAGTTTCAAAGTGAATATCGCTATTTTGAATTAATCATTATTTCCTTGTTTGACAGTATCACTGCCATTATCCTGTAACCTATGTGACACTTTCTGAAGTGAAAGTCACACATCTTCCTGTTTTTTAAGATTCAATAGTGTTTTGGGTGGGCTTTTAATTCCTAAGTGCAACATTGAGATTTAAGTGGCATAGCTGTAGGCAGCTGCTTAGTTTTAGCATATACCCGGCTGAACAGTGAGGGCTTCCTTCTGTGTCAGAGGGAGCGATTGCATGCCAAAATTAAGCTGTAAAGAATATCTTTGCTTACTCCATCATCTGGGAACACAAATGAGCACAATGCTTAGCTCATGAAGCTCTAAGAATAAAAGCTAAACTTATCTGATTAACTGTGGAGGGGAAATGAGCAATATTTTTACCTGATGAGGCTGCCAGAATGAAAGCTAAAAATTAGCAGTATTCTTGCACTTCCGGTGCAGCATCCCTTATCACTTAAATGTCAATTTCAGTGTAGTCTTTGGATTATTTTTTCTGTCTTATTCCGTTTCTCTTGCCCATGTGTCTGTAATTCTTTTCTCTCTGTATCTCATTATGTTTCTACATCTCCATGTTTCTCTCTTGGTCTCTCTCTCAGATCGAGGAGGAATTCCGCAGGATCACACTGAAGCCACTGCAGTCCACATTCCTGGGCAAGTTGGACCAATACACACCCAAGCTGTTGAGCCTGTACAGGAGGAAGGGTGGAGCCGTTGGGAAGAAACTTGATGAGACCCTTGACATGTTAAATGAGGCATGTATTTACAACAGTGTAGTAGTAGTTAGTTTTATGTAGTTGCTTTCTGACGTCTGTAATCTCATATTTTATATTAATCTCATATTTCTCATATTAATGAGTAATCTCATTTCATATTTTTGTAGGACAGCAACATTGAGTCCCGAAGAGAAGTTGTGATCAGAGGCCTCACTCTCTACCTTGGTGAAAACACTGGAGAGTTAATCAAGGACTACCAGGTAAAGAAAATATAACTCTGATTCACAGCCCTGTCAATATGAGACAAGTTTGTGCAAAAATAGCTGTTTGCTGATGATAATTTGACAAGATTTTTTAGTAGATTTTTAATAATGTGCCTATGTAGAAATTAATTGGACTTGATTTGATTCATTTAATTGTATCAAAATGCCTTACACACGAAGGATACAAAGTACAATCGAGGATAAAAAAACACTAAGTACAGGACTTATGAAATAAGTCCAGGACTTATTTCCATTGTGGTCCTCATAATATTTTAGCGTCTAATTATTAAAAATGCTGCAGTGAAACATGGAAAATCATCACAGATATCTAGAGACTACTTGCACTCTATGTACAAGAATATCCTGGGGTTTGCTGATAACTGCTGCTAACAATTGGATTTGATTATTTTATGGAATTTAGAAGATTGGAATCTATTGGAATATGATTTTGCTTTGCTATATGATTATTAAAAAATGCTGTAATGAAAGAACAAGAAAGTATTGACCGATGTATAACCATTTATAGAATTATGTAACTAACAGAACCAAATATATGATACTTTTTATATAAAGCTGCATTGCTTTATTGAATGAGCGAAAGATGATTTCTCCAACAACAGGTCTTAAATTGACTTAAAATGGCCTTACATGGCATTTAATTGAACTCTGTGATACCTGTAGACACCCTTGCTAAGCTACAATACTACTCAAAACTACCACAACAATCTGATCCTCTGTTTGGAGAGGGAGCAAAGAGTTATGCATCCTTCACATTACTATACAATAAATAAGTTTTATTCTCTCTGGTGTATTTCACAGGTTTTCGATGACAACGATGCTGCAGCTGTCCAAGAAGCCATAACTACATTTGTCCTCGGCATCTTTGTGGTCAGCAAAGCCAGGGATGGTCTCCCCAAGCAAGCTGGAATAGCCATCGAGGGAGCAGAAGTCCTTTTTGGTATCCCAGATGTGGCACATGCTTGCACCTATCTGATGGGCCTTATCTATGCCTTGGAACTTAGGTACCCTAATAAACTGAAATACACATTTGAGGTCTTTCAGAAGATCTTTCTAGAGCTGGAGGATGCAAACAAAAAAAGGCCATGATCTCAAGGTCTGTTTGCATGCTTAAAAGCCATACAGATGGCGTTGAAGGTGTAGGATTTGAGTGAGCTCACTCTTATCAAGTTTTACAGTTAGTTTTACACTGCACATTCTGAGGTTCTCCCAATGCACTCTCTCAGGTTACACTACTCGTTTTATTTATTCTATGATGCTGGAAAATATCTAATTTGATTGAATTTGATGATGCTGGCGCATGCTTTATTTTGTTATGTATTGTGAATTCTATCTGTTCTCTGCACTTTAAATGGCACACATAATTCAGCTCCAGCTCAAGTAAAGCATTTAAAGTAACCTGAACTCTATTTTTCAAGCAGCTTTTCATGTACTGCCACAAGAGGCAGAGAAACCATGCAGAACTGGAAATTTCTTTACTACATTTTTAAATTTTGGTTTGTTTTTTTTGCCTTATCAATGTATCTGAATGTAGCTGTGAATTTGAATGTAGCTGTTTTGACAGCTAGGATTTCATTTCGTTATGGTGTTCTGACCTCTAAGAAAGACTGTCAGTGGGGTTCTGATAGCATGTCTTGTGCTGACGGCAATTATCCCTTCAGTGTTCATGACTCTGTGGAATGGAGTTCATATTTTATTGTCAAATAAATTTGTTTATTTGAGCTAAACGATTTCCAGGTCTTGTTTTGGGTTAAGATGCATAATTATACCTGAGATTGTTTGACTCATGTGGGTGTTGTTCATAGTATACAGTGTAATAAATAGATTTGTAGTTTGGTCCATACAATGTAAGAAAATGGTGAAAAATCAATCACTGTTTCCCAAAGCCCAAGACGCACCCTAATATGTCTGAAAACATTCACATCAGAGAATCTGGGATTTTTCTTAAAAAAATGACTCAAAGAAAATTATCAAAATTGTTGACGATTACTTTAGTTGTTAGCAACTAATTGATTGATCAACTAATCGTTGCAGCTCCTGTCTATTTATCAGTATGGTCAACACTTGGCTCCACGGCAGCATATCTTGACATGTGATAAGAGGATTGTCATTTCCAACACATAGATGACACATACTTAACTTTTTAAGTAGACCAAGCATGATACAAAATATTGAGCTTGATCTACTTAAAAAAGGTATGGCAACTTTTTGCATCAGATTATTATGTAGATAATGCAAGTCAGGCTAGTCTTTGTATAGGCTACTTAATTTCTTGAATGTAAGAAATGAGTTTTGGAAGTAAAGTCTACTTCATTTAGTAAGTAAAGTCTATTTAATTTAGTAAGTAAAGTCTACTTAACTTTGCAAGTAAAGTCAATTTTAATTTTGCAAGTAAAGTCAACTTAGCTTAATTAAATAGACTGAACTTATAAAGTTAAGTTCACTTATTTGCAAAACTAAGTTGACCTTACTTGAAAAATTAAGTTGACTTTACTTGATAAATTAATATTGACTTTACTTGCAAAACTGCATTTCTTACACACAAGAAATTAAGTAGCCTAAAAAAAGACTAGCCTTGCTTTATCTACATAATAATCTGATACAAAAAGTTGCCTTACCTTTTTTAAGTAGATCAAGCTCAATATTTTTTATCAGTGTATCATCCATCTGGTTATCATTCATAATTTTTTTGTTTTTTATTCAAATTTTGTTTTGAATGTTGTTGGTAGGGCAGCCATTTTGTTTTGAATCACAGCTGTCCAGCCCTCCCGGCAGCCATTTTGTTTTGAATCAAAGTTGCCCCGCCCTCCTGGCAGCCAATCACAGATCAAAGGCTCAAAGGATCAAAGGAAAATGGATTATGACATCATCAGGTCTGTATATAAGTGCAGCTGGTAAGACAGTTGATTGATTCATTCATTCCAGATCTTTGTACAGGTGACCCAAGGTGAAAAACTTACAGAAGAGAAAATCTCTAAAGGTAAAACACTAATACAGCATACATCTATTCATCAGAGACCAACAGCAGCTGCATTACTTTGAGCCTGATCGTTCCAGCCAAAGAAAATGTATCAAGGAAGGAAGCGAGTACGTGTTGAGAGCACCTCTGAACAGGAGGCAGCAGGCCCGTCTCGTTCGGACCTCATGATAGAGTGCAATGCACATGGTCGAGAAGTTACACTGCGTAACGACTCACAGGTCAACACTGTTTCCCAGAACCACAGAAGACGTGGACAGAGGAACCAGTTGTATGAGCTGAGATGTGAATTGAGGAGGCAGAAATCCCTGAAAGAAATGTACATCAACAGGGAAAAAGAAACCAGGCGAGAGCTGGAGAGGCTGAAGAAATACAGCGACCCAGAAAGCCTCAACACGTTCAAGATTGCCACTCAGGTAAGAGACACCACCAAGAGAAAGAAGAAAAAACTCTTGCAAGTGGACTACGAGGAGCTCCAAGTGTCTCATATCATAAATGAGAATAAATACAGCAACGAGCTGCAGAGGGAGAAGAATAAATCCCAGCTTCTCCAAAAGGACCTGGAGAGTGTCACTGCATCATTCAACGAGGTCAATTTAAGATATCAGACTGATGTCACCAACATCAGACAGCAGGCTGATACCCTTCAACGTGACCTTGAGAATGAAGTCCTGCAGAAACAACTCCTGCAAACTAATTTTGAGGAGCTGCAGGTAGCATATACGTCTATCCAGGAGAAGTTTAAGACGGTCCAAGACCAGCTGGAGAAGACACATTTGTCCCTGCATGAGGTCAGTATGAATTATCAAACTGATGTCATCAATGTAAGACAGCAGGCTGACAACCTCCAGCTGCAGAACAACATCCTGCAAAATAATTTTGACGAGCTGTACTCTGCATACACGCTCAGCCAGCAGAAGTTCTCCGCTGAGCTTGATGCAGAGAAGCAGAAGAACAAGAGTCTCCAAGAAGATCTGGACACGCTCCGTGTTTCTCACAGCGAGATCCAACAGATGTACGACACTGATGTCGTCACTGTTAGACAGCAGGCTGAGACCCTTCAGCAAGAACTTGACAAAGAAATTAAGTCACAAGCAGACACAGTTTCACAGGCCTGGCGTACGATCGATACATTGAAGGCTGAGCAGGACACCCATCGTCAAAAGATGGCGGAGGAGGTCACTGTCATTCAGAAAAATGCCTTTGAAAAGGAGCAGATTCTTGGGAGACAGCTGGAGAAACTTAAAGCCCAGCTTAACCAGCAGTTATCACACAACCTCGAGCTTTCCACTAAGCTCGAGGCTGAGAGAGAGGGCACCCAGTTCCTGCAAAAAAGTGCAAGTGGTAATATTAATTATGAAAATGAGGCAACCAGACACGAGGTAGACTCTATGGAATATAACAAAGTTCCCACAGAGCAGCAGGCAACCATCAGCCCTGCATCCACTTCCACATCCATGGAAGAGGCTCAAGGGTCTGAGGAGAATCGCCAAATGACAACAAATACACCTTCAGCCTGGAAAAGAACCCGTCACCTTCTGGGGCTGAGAAAACCAGAGAGGTGGAAGAGGAGGAGGCCTCTTGACTCAGATGGAAACAATTAAGATCAAGTTTGATGTCACCTACACCACTATAATGTAACATCAAAACATAGTGGAAGAGAGTTTGGTGGGTTTTCTCCGGGATGCTCCGGTTCTCCCACGTGTGTAAAGAAAAAAGCACTAAAAAAAAACAAAAAAAAACAAACAACATCAGCACACAGTGAAATACAGTGGGTTTCCTCCAGGTTGCTCTGGTTCCAACTAGTATACCACTTATTCAAAACAACAACCAAAAAAACAAAAACCACAAAAGAAATAATAAAAAAAAAAAAATACATATATGCCTACATAGTTATATTTTGGAGTATGTAGTACTTGCACAGTTAAGATTTTAGGAATGTGTTGAAAGATTTTGAGGTATATTTCTTCATGGTATTTATTTTATTCCCTGATTAATGCAAAAACGTTGATTGCTCATCCTGCACTCGGGGCGTATACTAATTTTGTATTTAATTAAATGATTTCGTACTTATGATGCCCGACTTTGGTGAAACTGCATCATATTTTCTACAGCAAACCATTTCTGTCTAATGAAAATTTTCTGATTTAAATTTAAACAAAAAAGTTCTTACATTTATTTTAATTTTGAATACATTGTTGTTAAAATGAAAACAGACATTTTCATTCTTCATATACAATTTCTTTCTTAAATCATCAAAGCTTTTGGCCTGTATTTGGCTCCATACAAGATAATTAGAAATACAGAGAGGCAGCACAACACACAAGCATTTAGCTGATATAGGTTACTTTTGATGAGGGTACATTCTGCCAAAGAATCTACAGTACGGCAGTGATTGCTAACTGGCAGTTCACAGGCCAAACGTGGCCCACCACCAATAATGTCTGGCCCACCAGATTATTTTGATCTTGGTACTGAAAAATAAAAGCCTAAAATTGTTCATATTTTTGAAGCAATTTTAGCTTTATTTTGAGAGCTATTATTCAAAAAGAAAAGTTCAAAAATCGCTGTCATGCGATGTGTGGTATGAAAAAAAAAAATTAAACCAGTTCAGTAAGGCATTCACCCTTAAGTATCAGCTTGTGGGCCACAGCACCACTCGTGAAAAGCAGTAACTGCTGTTCTGTTTAATTTTACGAAAAACAGAGACAAGAAAATAAAGATAAAGATAAAATGATTACAACAATTATTAATCACAATACAGAAGAAGAAGAAATAGAACAGAAATTGCTAAGAACATTTTATGAGTTATTTGGCCATTAATGGACATTCTTTGCATCTCGCACACTTATGCGTCTTATAAGCTGGCTTTGTGTTGCAAGTTGGTGAATAAAGACACTAGCCAGGTGAACTGGCTAATCCTTTGTTCCTTGTCCTTTTAGCCAGCTGAGGTTAAGATGTGGAGTTACCAACACATGTTTTAATAAGCATGTGTGGAAACGGCTCATACAAGTATTATGGCGTTGTTTATTGAACCGAAATCTCCGCTTGTATCCGGGGTCTTGTTCTTTCAGTTATGACCCAAAGTTCATGACCATAGGTGAGGGTAGGAACGTAAATTGACCGGTAAATCGAGAGCTTTGCCTTTCGGCTCAGCTCCTTCTTCACCACAACAGACCAATACAATGACCGCATTACTCCGGTCGCTGCACCGATCCGCCTGTCAATCTCACGCTCCATCCTTCCCTCATTCGTGAACAAGACCCCAAGATACTTAAACTCCTCCACCTGAGGCAGGAACTCTCCACCGACCCGAAGGGGGCAAGCCACCTTTTTCCGGTCAAGAACCATGGCCTCGGATTTAGTTGTGCTGATTCTCATCCCAGCTGCTTCACACTTGGCTGCAAACCACCCCAGTGCATGCTGGAGGTCCTGGCTTGAAGGAGCCAACAAGACCACATCATCTGCAAAGAGCAGAGATGAAATCCCTTTGTTCCCGAACCGGACCCCCTCCGGCCCCCGGCTGCGCCTAGAAATTCTGTCCATAAAAATAATGAACAGAACCGGTAACAAAGGGCAGCCCTGCCGGAGTCCAACATGCACCGGGAACAAGTCTGACTTACTGCCGGCAATGCGAACCAAGCTCCTGCTCCGGTCGTACAGGGACCGCACGGCCCTTAGCAATGGGCCTCCGACCCCATACTCCCGGAGCACCTCCCACAGAATGCCACGAGGGACATGGTCGAAAGCCTTCTCCAAGTCCACAAAACACATGTGGACTAGTTGGGCAAACTCCCATGAACCCTCGAGCACCCTGTGGAGGGTATAGAGCTGGTCCAGTGTTCCACGGCCAGGACGAAAACCGCATTGTTCCTCCTGAATCCGAGGTTCGACTATCGGCCGAACTCTCCTCTCCAGTACCCTGGAATAGACTTTCCCCGGGAGGCTGAGGAGTGTGATGCCCCGATAGTTGGAACACACCCTCCGGTCCCCCTTTTTAAAAAGAGGGACCACCACCCCGGTCTGCCATTCCAGAGGCACTGTCCCCGACTGCCACGCAATGCTGCAGAGACGTGTCAACCAGGAGAGCCCTACAACATCCAGAGACTTGAGGTACTCAGGGCGGATCTCATCCACTCCCGGTGCCTTGCCACTGGGCAGCTTCCGAACTACCTCAGTGACTTCGGCTTGGGTAATGACTGAGTCGACCTCTGAGTCCTCAGCCTCTGCTTCCTCTAGGGAAGGCGTATCAGTGGGATTGAGGAGATCCTCGAAGTATTCCTTCCACCGCCCGACAATGTCCCCAGTCGAGGTCAACAGCTCCCCGCCTCCACTGTAAACAGTGCTGGTGGAGCACTGCTTCCCCCTCCTGAGGCGTCAGACGGTTTACCAGAATTTCTTCGAGGCCGACCGGTAGTCCTCCTCCATGGCCTCCCCGAATTTTTCCCAGACCTGAGTTTTTGCTTCTGCGACTGCTCGAGCTGACATCCGCTTGGCCTGTCCTTACCTGTCAGCTGCCTCAGGAGTCCCACGAACCAACCAGGCTCGATAGGACTCCTTCTTCAACTTGACACCATCCCTTACTTCCGGCGTCCACCACCGGGTTCGGGGATTGCCGCCGCGACAGGCACCGAAGACCTTACGGCCACAGCTTCGAACAGCCGCGTCCACAATGGAAGTGGAGAACATGGTCCACTCGGACACAATATCTCCAGCTTCCCTCGGGATCTGGTCAAAGCTCTCCCGGAGGTGGGAGTTGAAGACCTCCCTGACAGGGGATTCCGCCAGGCGTTCCCAGCAGACCCTCAAGATGCGCTTGGGTCTGCCAAGTCTGTCCAGCTTCCTCCCCTGCCAGCGGATCCAACTCACCACCAGGTGGTGATCGGTTGACAGCTCAGCCCCTCTCTTTACCCGAGTGTCCAAGACATACGGCCGGAGGTCAGATGACACAACCACAAAGTCGATCATCGACCTCCAGCCTAGGGTGTCCTGGTGCCACGTGCACTGATGGACACCCTTATGCTTGAACATGGTGTTCATTATGGACAAACTGTGGCTAGCACAGAAGTCCAGTAAGAAAGCACCGCTCGGGTTCAGATCGGGGAGGCCGTTCCTCCCGATCACGCCCCTCTAGGTCACACTGTCGTTGCCCACATGGGCGTTGAAGTCCCCCAACAGAACTATGGAGTCTCCGGTTGGAGCACCTTCCAGTACTCCTTCCAGGGACTCCAAGAAGGCCGGGTAGTTCCAGAGTCCAGACTGTGCGTGGAGGTGAGCCCGAGTATTTCTAGTCGGTACCGCTCCACCTCCCGCACAAGCTCAGGCTCCTTCCCCCCCAGCGAGGTGACATTCCATGTCTCCATAGCCAGAGTTGTTGTCCTGGGATTGGGTCGTCGGGGCCCCCGCCTGCGACTGCCACCCAAATCACACTGCACCGGCCCCTTATGGCCCTTCATGCAGGTGGTGGGCCCACTTGAAGAGGCGCCCACGTCGCTCGTTCGGGCTGAGCCCGGCCAGGTCCCGCGGGCAAAGACCCGGCCACCAGGCGCTCGCCTGCGAGCCCCAACCCCGGGCTTGACTCCAGGGTGGGGCCCCGGTAACGCCAATCCGGGCGACGTTCACGACTTTGCTGTTTTTGTACTCATAAGGGGTTTGTGAACCGCTCTTAGTCTGATCCGTCACCTAGGACCTGTTTGCCTTGGAAGACCCTACCAGGGGCATTAAGCCCCCGACAACATAGCTCCTAGGATCATTCGGATACTCAAACCCCTCCACCACGATAAGGTGGCGGTTCAAGGAGGGGCCTAACCATGCCACAAACATTAATTCATGAAAATGAAATACCCACATGTACATGGGAAGCACGTCATTTCTTTTTCTTATAAGTAAAAATGCCATAATTAACTCAAAAGACATTTTACTTATTTTTCTGATTTCCAAAATTCAATATGGCTCCAAGATACCGGTCCTGACGCCATAGCAAAACAATTAAAACAATAACATTCAACTGAAGTCAGAAAACATATATATCTATGAAACATACCTAAATATGCCAAATATGTTACCTTGCATCTAGCACCTAGCACATTTCCATCATCATGTCAGTATACATTTGATGAATATATCATTTCACATTCATAAGCCCCACATGAATCCCCATGAAGTGTCCATGGTGGCATAATTGCCATATACGGTCCATTGGCTATGGTGCCCCCATGTGCAAAAGAATGCCACAAAGCATACAATGACCAGATGTCCCGGGTTGTCGTGGTTTTCAACATTCACTGCCAAATTATTCTGTTTTTTACCAACATTAAAATACTAAATAAATTATAAAATTATCTTAAACTACCTGAAATTCTTACTAGTTACAAGTCCAAGGCTGCATATCAATAATTTAATTTGGAACCAAGGACTCTGGACTCAGAACAGAATTTTATTATCTAGAATTCCATTTCTGATATCTGCAATAGAAAAATATATCTAGAATATCTACAATGATATTCATATCAGTAATCGACATTTCAACTCGTGAGTTATATTGCAGTGTTTTAATGCATGCTGTGTTGATCAGTGTTTTTTGAACAGTTTGTTAATAAAACTCACTTCAGTTGTAATTTATATCCATTGTCCTTAAATGGTTACAAATGAAAGGTTTATTAAAAATCTTAATTTGAGAGAGAGAGAGACAGTTCAGCTGTATTTGTCCCTTCAACCCCATTACTCCAATCTCAACTCCATCATATCTACATTATTATTGATAATTTTCAAAGTTGATGAAAAAGTAATTAAATGTATGATTAATTCAGTACGAAATATTCAGGGCACTCATAATGATGTAGGTTGCAATTCAAATTCTGAAGTTCCATCATCTATCATCTTTGATAACAAATGATAAAGAAAAAAAATGTGCCCATTTCAGTTCTAAATTAGCAAAAGTGTAAGAGTTTGACTGAACTTATTCAGCCACAGGATGCTATGATCCAGACCCGGCAACAAAACCACATTGGCAGACCACTGAATTTGCAAACTGACGGTTTGCAAATTCGTGGCTCCGTGGCTGGGAAATGTCATTGTGCAGTTCCTCAAAACAGTCAACTGAGGCCGGCTGCAGAATATGTCAATCTCCCCATGTTAAAATGTCTCCAACTTCCAGACAGAAATAAACGTGTTTACAGCCTGGTACAAAAAACAGGTTTGGTTTCTGTAGCTAAATTCCTTGTTCATGACAACTGTACTGAGGCTGAATTTAACAAATGATGTGATGTAAAAATGTGCCCATTGCAGTTTTAGAGTAGCAAAAGTTTCAAAAAGTTTTATGTAATTTTCTTTTTTTTTTTTTTAGAACTTTCATGTTTAAAATGTCTATTTTTCATTGATTTATTCAGCTACTAAAATTCAGTTTGATTTGAAACGTGTTTGAATATGTTTGGATGCTTTTCACAGAAAAATAAATATGTGCAATTAATTTAGATAAATTAATCACAGAGCCTATAATTGATTAGATTATTTTTTTTAATTGCTTGACAGCCCTAATTATAACAAAAGGAGGTGAGGTGAACCATAAGGGAACAAAGGGCGAGCGGATGCTGTTCAAAAAAACTAATAAATATAACAAAAAGAGAACTCTCTCCAAACCAGAGCCTATGATATCTATATGGAAACAAAACGAGAAAGAAAAACACAATAGCTAACAAAGAAAACCTCTGCAACACAAGTTAACAGCAGTCAACATTTATCAGTCAGTCACAAAAAACGGTCAAGCTTAAAATACAAAACACAAGCCGCTAGGATATTCACGCACTTCAAGTTTAAATCAGGCCGATGCCAGCAATTGGGCCCCTCTGATTGGTAGGTCATGGAAGGTGCTGCTCCAATCCTGGACCTCTGGGCTTCCAGGAAGGGCCGAATCAGGGGACCACGCCTCCGGCAGCGGACGCCAGTCAGGTGTCGGCCGCCACCTGGATTTACCTGGAAAACACTACACAAGATAGACCGAGGATAGATGGCCGCGGCCGTAATATAATCATATTCAGACAGTTCCATTAGTGTCCATAATGGGGTTGATTTATGAGCTCATAAATCAACCCATAGACATTGGTCCCATAGACATTTTGTGACTGTTTTAGGCTTTTGGTTCCATCTGGGAATAGCTACCACATATTTTGTAAAATGGTCTGTGATGACAAGAATGTCCTTGATCCGACTTTGGTTTGGTCCTACTGACAGGAAGTCCTTGCACACAAGTTCTAGAGGTCTTGTGGTTTTTATGCTTACAAGAGGTGCAGCCTGTTCAGGCAATGCTTTCCTTTTCACACAGCGTTCACAAGTTTTTACCTTTTTGTACATTCAGCAGACATTTTTGGCCAATAAAATCTGGTCCCATGTGGTCAAGTAAACTATGCAAGACTTTGGGTCACAGGACAAGCTGATAGGAATATTGGGCCCTATTTGCCTTCTCCTCGTAAGAATGTTGTTTTTGAGCTCCACCCGATTTAGTTGTTGAAGGAGAACAGTCAACTTGGGAATTCGTAAGATAGGTGGTGGTGTTTCCCACTGTTCTAGTTTATATGATTTCTTTGATTACTTGATCTGCTTGTTGTTCTGCAGCCATCTCAGCTGCTGTAAGTTGAGGAATGACGATCCAAACTGACTGTGTCACTTGCAGTGGATCAGTAGAACTGGAAAGTGACTGGACGAGGGCAAGGTTTGGATTATTGGGATCAATGTTATTGGAGCTGTAGATGAGCTGCTGATCACAGAATGCCTCGACAATGTGTTGATGAATGGAAATCAAGGGAGGATTAAGTATGTGATGTTGAGCTAATTTCAATATCCGTTCCCTTTCTTTCAGAGATTTGAAGTGACTGCCATACACAGTCATTGAATTTTTCTGTCATTGAACATTTGAGGGCAAGAAACTTAAGCTTATGGGCTGAATACCGTGATTCACTGCGAGAGAACCTCTGCTGGCATAAGCAGTGGTCCTGTATGAAGGCAGTATGAAGGTATGGCTTTTGTGGATCAGCAAAGGCAAGAACTGGAGCACAAATCTCAAGTAGTGAACAGATGTTTGGAAAAATACAGATTTAGCACCTTCACCAGCCTTGCCTCATGTTCTCCAATGTGGGTGCAAAAAAACAATCAAATCATCAATAAAGACAAGGACTTCTTTCAAGACTCTTTTCTTTCTCCCATGTATTTCTCCATCAGACGCTGGAAAGTGCTAAGTGCATTATTACTCCTTGGGGCATGCTAATTAAATTCCCCAAATCTTAAGGGACAAGCAAGGGCAGTTTTTGGTTTGTCTGTCTCCTCCATTTCGATTTGATAATATCTAGATTTCACATTTCAGATTTCAGAAGTACTGAGAACCGCTCAGATTCAAATAGTGCTGCGAATGTGTCCTTTTCAAGTTTTGTCAGGGCATAAGTATCCTTGATGGTTTGTAGGTTTAGTTTTCTGTAATCAATGCAGTGTCACACTCTGCCATTCCTTTTCCTAAATATCACAATAGGTGATGAAAAGGGAGACTCTGATTCACGGATTACTCCGGATTCGAGTAGTTCTTGAAGATGTTTATGGACAGCACCGACGTCTTGGGGACTGATGTTTAAACATAGACAAGCTCATGTGAGGCTTTGAGTTAACCTGAGTTTAGGTAAATATTTACTGAGGGAGCCAATCAAGTCGCATTTAATTTTTTGCACAAGGATCCTGTTTGTCTGTCAAAGCACTTTGTAAACTGTTTAAGGTGCTATCTTAATAAACTTTGTTTTTCTTATTACGTTTTAAATGATTAGTGGGTACTAGATAAATGCATATACAGAGAGCCAGCACAACAGATCAGCCTTGTTCCAGATTATGTGGGCTGTGATCTTTATGATCATCATCAACTGGTGGTCAGTTTACTTCTGAGGTGTCATTAGGACCCATTTACTGGGGCATATGCCTTGGTAAAATGTTGCTATGCCCCAGTAAAACAATCATGGGAAATTGATTTGTTTTGGCAGTGTCAAATAACATGGTGGGCGTGAGAGAAGCCAATTTGGTGAGCTCAGGCCCTGTGCTGTCCACTGCTGCAGCCTGACAGTTGGACTTCAGCAGCAATTAACTGTAACGGGTATGGAATGAACCCAATTGCAGCACAAATGAACCAAGTATCCTTTTACAGTCTTTATTCAGCAGACTATCACAGGTATACAGCAAACCAGAAGATGGTAACAGAAGTAGATCCAGGTGAGTATGGCAGGTAATGGATGCGTGGGACTTGTGAGCAGACAATAGTCCAAAAGTTCTCAACAGGCTCAACGAGTATGATGAGGAGGAAATGGAGCAAACTCACTGCTGGTGAAACTCAGGCAAGGTGGGTCTCCTCTCTGAGCAGGAACAGGCTGAATGCCACCCAGCCACAGGCAGGCAAGGAACAGGAAAACAGGCAGGCAATACTCGTAGTCAGGGACAGAAGGCTGGTGGATTTACCGGGGCATAGACGTGTAGCAAAGGTCGGAGGCAAGTTGGGTCGATACCAGGTAAGCAGTCCGGGAACAAGTGCTGGAGAGTCAGGCATGGGAGCAAATACAATCTGGCAAAGAGTGAGAGTGGTGAAGCTGCATATATACTGGCTTGATTGGAGATTGTGAGCAGGTGAGAGCAGCAGGTGGAAGCAGTTCAGCTGATGAGGGGTGTGGCTAAGCAGCAGTGCAGGAGAGGGGCAGAGCAGGCTGTGACAATGAACTGCTTTGTTTTGAGCCCATGAGTTTAAATAATGACAACTTCATGTGTGTGAACTTGTGTAATTGTATGGCTACAAGGCTAGGTTGATACTGTTGAGGAATAAAGAAAAAATCTCAATCAATTTTAACTCTCAGCTCCTTTTGCCTTTCCCTCCTGAGTCAACTTCCTACTGTTATTACAGAAGTGTCTAAATCTATTTCAAATCTGATTCACATCCGATCAATTTCTGCTATCACCATTTCAAGCATGTCCGTTCAGGACTCCCACTGTGTCTAATTTAAGCAACCATTAATATGGGAAATTGTTGTTTTACCCAGTGAGCATCATTACACTGACTGTCTATTGTCTATATGTTCATGGCTAAATATGTCAGCTCCAAATATACTGGTAGAGCACTGTCATATGTTTTATCACTTATTTAATTACAAAAGAACAGCAGCAATCAGCAGTTAACTTTGGTTAAGTTTGACAAATTGTAGACTTTCTTAGCTGTTCTGAGCTTTTTTTAAAAGTCCATGTAATAAATGAAAGAATGAAAGGTGTCAAAATCGGGTAAAAATGAGTATTCTCAGCTCCAGGACTGTGGGGTGTGTTCGCTGAATGTGCTGAAGCCACGCCCCCTCACGGGAGCAGTCAAGCAGCCATTTTGAAGCGACTGAAACGTGTTAGATAAGTTCAGAAAATGACATGACTAACTTTGAAACACTGAACGAGATGAATTCATCTCTATCCCTCTGCTAGGGGTGTAGGGGTATGCTCAGGGTGGCCTGGTTTTAACCTCTGAGTCCCCATTTCAGTAATATATGGTTCAAAGTCTTTTTACGTGTTTTCAGCAACTATTTTCCAACACATTTAACGTATTTTGAAAGAAATCTCAGAATTGCCTTTACACGGACTTTAACAGAGGAAGCTATCATAGGTTTGTCACACTGTGTAAATTTATATACCTCTGCTTTTCAATTTGGTTCTAGAAAAACACAAATAAAATGTATTACTGACATAATTTCTTTGCAAAAGAGATGCAGCATGGTTTAAAAGGTAGCTTGGCATGCTTTTGTGGCTGGTCAATGCCAGCATATGACTGGCTAGCTACTATGTGTTTTGTTAAGCTTGTCAACCACAGTAACTACAGTAGCACAATGTCAACAGTAGATCAGTGGAAGCTGCTTTGAGGATTGTGAGATGTGTCGCTTCTGCCACCATCTTTCCAATGTCTTCTGACCCATTTGAATAGTAGACACAAATGATTATTATGTAAAAGGCCAAAATGCAGTCACTTTAAGGCATCTGATGCCTCTATATTTCAACTGCGGGATTTATGGAATTGGGTGTCAAAATCAGGTAAAAATGAGCATCCATTTATCCAGCTCCATTGATCAAGGCACCAAAAGGTAGTGGGCAGCAGATTGCGATGGTTCTGTCCCCTCTTCCTAAAGTCTTGTGTTAAGTAATTGTAACTGTAATAAATGGAAATACAAAATGCAAGTAAGTGTGCTTAACGTAACTTTAACATGAAGTAATCATGTGGAAGATTACCCAGACAAATAGCTCTTTGATGATTTTATACATATTGGACATTGAATCAGATCTTGGTTTGTTTTGATAGTCTGTGCAAATAGGTAAGGGCGTGGGTTGTATGCAGTATGCCAGTTGTATTTTCATTAGAGACTGAAACATGTATTAGAGAGAATTTATATTATGCTGCATTTTATATATATTATGTTTGTGTTATTATGTTAGAGACCAAAAGAAAAATATGTGTTATTTGTGTTTGTGTATTGGTAGGACTAATACACAATCACACTGTGAACTGTGATATAACAAGTTCCTATTAAACTTGACTTAAATGTGTTTCAAAATATCATGTAACTTCTCGTATTTTCTGTCCGAATAACAAGTTGTCATTCACTATGTCTTTAACTACAAGCAATTCAGACCCCACAGTAAACCACGTGGCTCTCCCTAGGTTTTTATGCAGTGCTCATTTCTGTTCCAAAAATAACATTGCACTCTCTTTAGAAGTCTTAGAAGTCTTGCCTGATTTGTCCACAGTATTTTGGTCTTCTAGCTTTGTGAAACATGTTCTTTAGGAAACTTAAGATGGCCTGCATTTTTATAGTCTATTACTATCACTATTATATGTCTATTTACACAAGTCTTGTTAGTTTTTTGTCCTTTTTTCACAATCATCCATCTGGTTAATTTATCATTCATAAATTTTTTATTTTTTATTCAAATTTTGTTTTGAATGTTGTTGGTAGGGCAGCCATTTTGTTTTGAATGTTGTTGGTAGGGCAGCCATTTTGTTTTGAATCACAGTTGCCCCGCCCTCTTGGCAGCCAATCACAGATCAAAGGCTCAAAGGATCAAAGGAAAATGGATTATGACATCATCAGGTCTGTATATAAGGGCAGCTGGTAAGACAGTTGATTGATTCATTCATTCCAGATCTTTGTACAGGTGACCCAAGGTGAAAAACTTACAGAAGAGAAAATCTCTAAAGGTAAACCACTAATACAGCATACATCTATTCATCAGAGACCAACAGCAGCTGCATTACTTTGAGCCTGATCGTTCCAGCCAAAGAAAATGTATCAAGGAAGGAAGCGAGTACGTGTTGAGAGCACCTCTGAACAGGAGGCAGCAGGCCCTTCTCGTTCGGACCTCATGATAGAGTGCAATGCACATGGTCGAGAAGTTACACTGCGTAACGACTCGCAGGTCAACACTGTTTCCCAGAACCACAGAAGACGTGGACAGAGGAACCAGTTGTATGAGCTGAGATGTGAATTGAGGAGGCAGAAATCCCTGAAAGAAATGTACATCAACAGGGAAAAAGAAACCAGGCGAGAGCTGGAGAGGCTGAAGAAATACAGCGAACCAGTCAGCACGTTCAAGATTGCCACTCAGGTAAGAGACACCACCAAGAGAAAGAAGAAAAAACTCTTGCAAGTGGACTACGAGGAGCTCCAAGTGTCTCATATCATAAATGAGAATAAATACAGCAACGAGCTGCAGAGAGAGAAGAATAAATCCCAGCTTCTCCAAAAGGACCTGGAGAGTGTCACTGCATCATTCAACGAGGTCAATTTAAGATATCAGACTGATGTCACCAACATCAGACAGCAGGCTGATACCCTTCAACGTGACCTTGAGAATGAAGTCCTGCAGAAACAACTCCTGCAAACTAATTTTGAGGAGCTGCAGGTAGCATATACGTCTATCCAGGAGAAGTTTAAGACGGTCCAAGATCAGCTGGAGAAGACACATTTGTCCCTGCATGAGGTCAGTGTGAATTATCAAACTGATGTCATCAATGTAAGACAGCAGGCTGACAACCTCCAGCTGCAGAACAACATCCTGCAAAATAATTGCATGCCATGTTGGTTTTGGCGTCACCCCCTCAAAACCAACATGGCATGCAGATATAGCTGCCAAATAGACCTTAATCGTTGAGAAAGAGAGACCCTTATCCAGCAGCTCCTGAAGGAATGTCAAAACATCCACAATAGAGCACTGAAATGGGAGTACATTTCGGTCCTGACACCACTGCTCAAACGCCCGCCATTTGTAGGCATATAGGCCCCTAGTAGATGATGCCCTTGCACTCTGGATCGTTGACACCACATTAGGGGGCAGACCTTGAGCTATTAAATTGGACCTCTCAACAGGTAGGCATGTAGGCGCCACAGCTCTGGGCGTGGGTGAACCACCTCCCCTCCCGCCTGAGAGAGAAGGTCCCTGCGAAGAGGGAGCTGCCAGGGCCTTGCTGCCAGCAGACTGATTATTTCGGCGTACCACAGCTTCGCCGGCCAGTGAGGAGCCACCAGGATCAGGGAGAGCCCCTGCTGGCGCACCCTTTCCAGAACAGACAAAATCATTTCCACTGGTGGAAATGCATACAGCAGCATGTTGGGCCATGTGTGTGCTAGCGCATCTGTTCCCAGGGGAGCACTGCGGTCTGTTATGGAGAAGAACAGGGGACAATGGGTATTTGCTCCGGAGGCAAAGAGATCCACTTCTGCTCTGCCGAAGCGTTCCCATATCTGAGACACAACCAGAGGATGCAATCTCCACTCCCTCACAAGAGGACCTCCCCTGGAGAGAAGGTCCGGCCCCAGGTTCAAGTGCCCCGGAACATGTGTGGCTCTGAGGGACAGAAAATGAACACTGAACACCGGAGCAACAGAGAGTGAGACAGTTTTAACAGGGGAAGGGAGCGTGTCCCTCCCTGCTTGTTTATGTAGGTAACCACCGTTGTGTTGTCTGTCCTGATCAGAACATGATGGCCTGTCAGAACGGGACGAAAATGCTTCAGAGCTAAAAGGGTCGCTAATAGCTCCAGGTGGTTGATGTGGAGCCTGCGTTGTGCTGGCGTCCAAACCCCTCTCACGGCTACGCCCTCGCACAGAGCCCCCCAACCCGTCAGGGATGCGTCTGTGGACACCACTTTGCGAAAAGACACCCTCCCTATAGGAGACCCTTGTTGTAGTAAACCAGGTTCTCTCCACGGGAGAAGAGCCGACATGCAGGACGGAGTTATCGTCAACCTCCTCTGGAGGTGACGCGGCGCGCAGAGCCGGTGAGACAGAGTCCACCGTTGAAACGCTCGCATTTTTAACAGCCCGAGCGGCACTACAGCGATCATAGATGCCATCATGCCTGTCAGCTGTAAAATCGTCCGGTAACGTAGTTTGCGTCCCAAATGAAACTGAGCGAGGCAGCGGTGAAACACGGCCGCCCTGTGCTCTGACAGATGCGCTCGGCTCGAAACGGAGCATATTTCCAAACCGAGGAAAGAAAACTGTTGACTCGGTGTCAGTGAGCTTTTCTGTAGATTTACTGAAAAGCCCAACGTTTGAATGTGTGACAGGGTCAGTGACAGCTGAGCCGCTGCTCGCTCTCTGGAGCCCGCAATAAGAGCCCAGTCGTCCAGATAGGCTAATATGCGAACGCCTTTCTCCCGGAGCGGGGCTAACGCCGCCTCGACACATTTGGTGAATGTGCGGGGGGCGAGTGACAAGCCGAACGGCAGCACCACGTACTCGTAGGCTGTGCCCTCGAATGCGAACCTTAGAAACCGCCTGTGGTCCGGGTGAATCGCTACGTGAAAGTAAGCGTCTGTCAGATCGATGGTTGTAAACCAATCCCCCGGTCTGATCGCGCTCAGTAGCTGTCTGAGTGTAAGCATCTTGAACTTGTAAGTCCGTAGATACCTGTTTAACACTCGCAAGTCTAGATAGGACGGAGGCCCCCCCCTTTCTTCGGAACAACGAAATAACGGCTGTACCAACCTTCGTTCATTTCCGAGGCGGGAACAACTCGTATCGCTCCTTTGTTCAACAACTTGTTTATTTCTTCCCTCAGAACTGCTGCTGCTTTGTCTCCTACTACTGTGTTTACTACAGAGTGGAAACGTGGAGGCCGGGCTCCGAACTGTAAACGGTAACCCTTGGCAACGGTCCTCTCTACCCAAGGAGAGACTGCGCATGCGCGCCACCGAGGGACGTGAGCCGCCAGCCGACTGACCTGCAGCAGTGTGGGGGAGGGGCTGTCGCCCACTGGTGTGCCGGAGGGGAACAGCAACACTGGCCTCCTCCGGCTCATTTGATTTGCAATGTTTTGTGAACAAAGCGAAGTCTTTATTGAATTCAATAAATGCACATTTGCAACATTCACACAGTGAACAGGGAGCACCATTTCTGGGGCACTTGTGTGTGAGGGGGTGTTGTGCTTGGGAGACTGTGTTGGGGGAGCGCAGCGCCTCACGGGACTGGATCCCCGAACTGAACATGAACGCGGCCTTTTTGGCGGCAACAACTGAGGGGCAGCAGTGTCTCCCTGCTGCTGAGACCCCTCTCGAGTCGACCCTGATGCTAGGATGACTGTTTCTTCTTCCTCCAGGGCGCTGAGGCTTTCTGGAGGCCCGGTGGCGGACCCTTGCTCCAAGCCGACGGGCGTGGGTTCTGGCCGGCTGCCTTCTGCTTTACCGGCTGGGGTCCCGAACTCACGGGCGGCGCAGTCCTCTTGGGAGGAGGAGGCGGCGCCGGTCTGTGCAGACCAGCTGGCTGCCTGGGTTTAGCATCGCGTCTGGGGATGACGCTGCTCAAAGCCTCGGTTTGCTTCTTCCTCAGCTCAAACTTAGCCTGGATGGCATCGAGAGACTGGCCGAACAAACCCTCAGCCGACACTGGCTCGTCCAGATAGACCGCTCTGTCCCGGTCCGGAACGTCGGAGAGAGTCAGCCACTGGTGCCTCTGCGCCACCACCGTGGAAGCCATGCCTCTACCAAGAGAGAGCGCTGCACAGCGGGACACACGGAGGATGTAATCCGTGGCGACTCGAACCTCGTTCAGGAGGGGGGACAGTGGACTCTCACGAGACATGAGTGACCCGAGTTCCGCCAGACACATAGCTTGATATGTCTGAAGCATGGTGACGGAGCTTAGTGCACGGGCCGTACTCGCCTGTGTACGGTAAATCTTCTCCAGCTGCGACGCGGAGAACCTGCAGTGCTTGGACGGGAGTGTGGTGGCACCGCCGACACCGTGGTTCTGGGCCGGGGCCAGATAGGCTGCCAGGGACGCCTCCATGGGCGGGAGGTTGACCAAACCAGCCTTATCAGCTCCATCCAGGTCCAAAAACTGGTCAACCGGCGCAGCAGCGGCGGCGTACTGACTCGACGACAACGGCTCCTGTTCGTCCTCCGACAAACCATGCACGTCCAGGCCGATGTCCAGGACGTCCTCCTCATCCTGGTAGCTGGCTAGATCGGGTAGCGGCTGGCCAGCGCCCTCGGAGGGGCCCAGCTCAAACTCAGCTAACCCGTCAGCACACTCCATATGGTCTGCCCAGTCTCCGACGGGGTCTTCGGCCGGGAGCTCCTCGTCACCGGACTCGGACGGAGCCGGGTCCTTGGACTCGGAGAGGAGGGGGTCCAAACGTGCAACGGTTGTCTTTCCTAGGACTTTCTCCACAAACTTGACCCGCCTTTCCAGGGTTGAGCTCCGGAGCTGGTGACAGGACTCACAAGACCCGGGCTCAGCCAACGCTCTCCTAGCGTGGACAATCCCCAGACAGACTGGACATGCTTCGTGGAGGTCCTTTTCGTGAAGGGAGAAGCCGCACCCCTGAGGACAGGGGTGAATGGAAGACTTCACCCTCGCTCGCTTAGGCTCTGCGCTCATACCGAGACCAGAGAGCTGAAGCAAGCGGGTGAAATTAGCGCTCCGCGGGTAGCAGCAGCTAACACCAACAGGGGCAGTTAAGCTAATTCCAGGTAGGCAGTAGCCACAACAAGACCAGGCTGACTAGCAGCAGCTAGTAAGCCTGACTCGGGAGAGGTGTTCTTAGCGAGGTGAAGAGCGTAAGAACTGAAGGATGACTGTGGTGGAGCACGTATATATGTGCAGGTGGGGCCTCACATACGTCACCACCACGTCATCTGCCTTAAGGCGTGAATAGAGGTTTCTTCAGTCAGGCCACGCGGGGGCGTGATATCCCATACAATATGTGTTGTACCGAGTGATCGACTGAAAGGGAACGCCTTTGAAAAGGAGCAGATTCTTGGGAGACAGCTGGAGGAACTTAAAGCCCAGCTTAACCAGCAGTTATCACGCAACCTCGAGCTTTCCACTGAGCTCGAGGCTGAGAGAGAGGGCACCCAGTTCCTGCAAAAAAGTGCAAGTGGTAATATTAATTATGAAAATGAGGCAACCAGACAGGAGGTAGACTCTATGGAATATAACAAAGTTCCCACAGAGCAGCAGGCAACCATCAGCCCTGCATCCACTTCCACATCCATGGAAGAGGCTCAAGGGTCTGAGGAGAATCGCCAAATGACAACAAATACACCTTCAGCCTGGAAAAGAACCCGTCACCTTCTGGGGCTGAGAAAACCAGAGAGGTGGAAGAGGAGGAGGCCTCTTGACTCAGATGGAAACAATTAAGATCAAGTTTGATGTCACCTACACCACTATAATGTAACATCAAAACATAGTGGAAGAGAGTTTGGTGGGTTTTCTCCGGGATGCTCCGGTTCTCCCACGTGTGTAAAAAAAAAAGCACTAAAAAAAACAAACAAACAAACAAACAACATCAGCACACAGTGAAATACAGTGGGTTTCCTCCAGGTTGCTCGGGTTCCCACTAGTATACCACTTAATCAAAACAACAACCAAAAAAACAAAAACCACTAAAAAAAAAAAAAAAAAAAAATACATATATGCCTACATAGTTATATTTTGGAGTATGTAGTACTTGCACAGTTAAGATTTTAGGAATGTGTTGAAAGATTTTGAGGTATTTTTCTTCATGGTATTTCATAGTAAAGAAATCAATCAACAACAACAACAACAAAAAATCAACACACAGTGATATACAGTGGGTTTCCTCCAGGTTGCTCTGGTTCCTGCTAGTATACCACTTAATCAAAACAACAACAATAACAACAAAATAAACAAACAAACAAAAAATATAAATTATCCCTGTATAGTTAAATTATTAATATTAGAGTGTTCAATAGTTGTACAGTTTTTAGGGTAATGTTGAAAGATTAGAGAAAGAAAGAGGTATTTTTCTTATTTTTCATGGTATTTTAGAGTTATTTTCTGATTAATGCAAAAAAGTTGTTGATGACTCATCATTAATTTTGCATTAATAAAATAATTTCTCACACACTGGCTACTCCAGTTACTACAAGTGTAAAGATATGCACTTAGATAAAAGAACGTAGTATATTTAGTATTTAGTGGTTTTACAGTAAGTTTTTAGAGATGTGTCTGAAAAGGTAGGACCATTTGTCCAAATCAAGCCAAAATGAATTTTTTTGTCACATGTTTAGAGTTAACTAGTCAAGAGTCACCTATACACCAGTACCTGGCCCATGATAAAAAAAAAAAAACGATAAAAGTATTTACATCTTTAGAAAAAACAATTAATAAGAATTATAGTAACACCCTTAGCATGATCAAACAAGATTTGGAAAGATGACAGAAGCTACCATCGGAGCTTCGTCCTGCCTCGTTCCTGTACCAAAGACGCCGCGCCCCAGCGGCCCTCAGGACTACAGACCGGTGGCCCTGACGTCCCACATCATGAAGACCCTGGAGAGGCTCGTCCTGGAGCAGCTAAGGCCTATGGTCAGGCCCTTCACGGATCCACTACAGTTCGCCTACCAGCCCCGCCTGGGAGTTGAGGACGGCATCATCTACCTGCTGAACAGAGTCTACACTCACCTGGACAAGCCGGCGAGCACTGCGAGAGTCATGTTCTTTGACTTCTCCAGTGCTTTCAACACCATCCGTCCGGCTCTACTGGGTGAGAAGATGACAGCAATGCAGGTGGAGGCCCCCATCGTGTCCTGGATAGTTGACTACCTGACGGGCAGACCACAGTACGTACGCCTACAGAACTGTGTGTCTGACAGGGTGGTCAGCAACACTGGGGCCCCACAGGGGACTGTCCTCTCTCCCTTCCTCTTCACCCTCTTCACCTCAGACTTCAACTATTGCACCGAATCCTGCCACCTTCAGAAGTTTTCTGATGACTCAGCAATAGTTGGTTGTATTGAAAATGGTGATGACAGTGAATACAGGACTGTTGTGGGCAACTTTGTCACTTGGACTGAGCTGAACCATCTGCAGCTCAATGTGACAAAGACGAAGGAGCTAATAGTGGATCTGAGGAGGGCGAAAACACCAGTGACCCCTGTTTCCATCCAGGGGGTCCCTGTGGATACTGTAGAGGAGTATAAGTACCTGGGGGTGTACTTTAATAATAAGTTGGACTGGACAAGAAACTCCGAGGCTGTCTACAAAAAGGGCCAAAGCCGACTCTTTTTCCTAAGGAGGCTGAGGTCCTTTAACATCTGCCGGACAATGCTGAGGATGTTTTATGAGTCTGTTGTGGCCAGTGCGATCTTCTTTGCTGTCACATGCTGGGGCAGTGGGCTGAAGGTCGCAGACACCAACAGATTTAATAAACTGATCAGGAGAGCTGGTGATGTAGTGGGGGAGGAGCTGGACACTCTGACGACCGTGGCAGAGAGGAGGATGCTGTCCAGGCTTCACTCTATATTAGACAATGTCTCACACCCTCTCTACGACACACTGGCCCAGCAGATGAGCTCCTTCAGCGGAAGACTCCTCTCACCCAGATGCACCACAGAGCGCCACAGGTAATCATTCCTGCCTGTGGTCATTAAACTCTATAACGCCTCCCTCAGAGAGTCAGACACACCCCCTTCTGTAATCTGACACAAACACGGACAATTACTTTTGCACATATCGCACATTAATTTATTGTAAATTTGATATTTATATATATAGTTTTATATATATATATATATATATTTATATATTTATATTGTTCTTAATAGATGTTACTTGAATAACATGTGGTTTGTATACTGGAGTTTTGTAACAAAAATAATTTCCCCCTGGGAAGTATTTCTGATTCTGATTCTGATATTTTTGTCTGGCAGAATTTCAATAATTAAAATGAATGTGCTTCCCAGAATTAATTTCTGTAGAAATGTTACCTCTAGCACATCCTCCGAGATATTGGGATAAAATACATAGCATTATTACTAGGTTTTTATGGAGAGGCAGGCGACCCAAAATAAAGTTAGTCAATTTACAAAGAAAGAAGGAGTTAGGAGGTCTATCAGTTCCTAATTTTAAGCTTTACTTCCATGCTCTTACTGTTCGTCCTGGTTTAGTGAGAACTCGTCACCTCCATGGCTTAACATAGAGAAGAACTTGGTGGCACCGGTGTCCTTAAACGACTTTTTGTTTATGGATCTTTCTGTTAATAAATGTAAACTGGAATATGGTTCAGTAATAGCCAATGCAATTCAAAATGTTAGGAAAATAGAAAGAATATACAATTGGACATTTAAATGGCACGCAAGTACACCAATATTCCATAACAGTCTTTTAAAGACTGGTGGAAAGCACTTCATTTCACCTTAGTGGTATAAATCAGGTATTCATAATTTAGGAGATATCATGAATGATGAGGGGTTAAGAAGTTTTCAGGATTTGAGGAAAACATATAAACTGTCATCTAACTCTTTCTTTTTATACTTACAGTTACGTTCTGCATTACGGTCAGTAGGTATATTGATTGACAAAAAACCTGTTAATCATCCAATTATTGAATTATTTAAGAAAATATCTGGACTAATCAAAGGACGCGTTTCGGCAATCTATAATAATTTGTTGGAACACATGCAGTCCCCTCTATTCATAACAAAAGTGTGGAATAAAGATTGCACTGAAGCAGCTATAGATTGGGCTAGAGTTTGGAGAAATGTTGATATTTCCTCACAAAATCTTAATAATAAACTAACCAATCTTAATTTTTTATATCGTACTTATTTAACACCAAAGCGGCGCTTCTTGATTAAGCTATCTCCTTCTCCAAATTGTACCCTGTGTGATTCAAATCAAATAGGGACTTTCCTCCATGTTATGTGGGAGTGTCCATTAGTTCATAACTTTTGGGAGCAAATAGTGAAACATCTCTCTGAAGCACTTGGCATAAAGATCAACTTTTCTCCAGAATGTATGCTTTTGAATGATGATTCCAGGCAAAATTTTAACCATATGCAAAGGCTGTTGTGGCTATCGTCTTGTACGGTTGCAAAAAAAATGTTGGCGGTTAGGTGGCTACCACCACACTCACTCTCTATGCATCAGTGGACTTACTCTTTAATAGAGGTGCTATCTCTGGAGATCTCTGTTGCCAAGATGAATGGGGCAGGCCAGCATATGCTCAAAGCTAGGAAGGAGGCACTCGACGTAGCTCGAGCTATGATTTAACTCTTTATTATTATCTTGCATTGTTATGTGTTTAGCTAAAAAAACAAACAAATAAATAAATAAAATAAAAAAATAAATGTAGGTGTTCTTTGTTATTTTGGTATTTAATTCTTTTTGTCACAACTCATATCTACCATTTGAATCTAGTAATGGTATGAATTTTCGTTAATGGTTGGAGATGAATGTCTGTATGTATGTGTATTCATGTTTATTTATTTATTGGGAAATGACTTGGTACATGTCTGTGTGTTTGTATGTGTATATATGTTGATCCACACCTGCTAAAAATAATTTTAAAAAAAAGAAAAAAAGGGATTTTCTCTGGTATTTCAGTTATTCAAAGTAATTTCCTAATGAATTTTAAAAAATTGTAGATGACTCATCCTGTACTAGGGGGCCTATACAAATTTTGAATTTTATGAAATACCTTCTCACTTTGCATGCCATCAGAGCAGAGTGATTCCTGTTTTTTACAGTCTATGAGAGATTCTGAGAGCTGCTACATGGTACTATGGCCGGGCCTTATTGATTACTATGCAAAAGCAGAACTTTGTAACTTTATTAACTGATTTTGGTAAAACTGGATTATATTTTAATAGAGAATATGAGTCCATGAAACGGGTATAATTTGAGTCCCTAGGACCTTGTTAAGTATTTTATCTATTTGGTCACCAAAATCTGTTTTTAAAAGTGTTTTACATTGATTAAAATGCCCCCTTTAATAAACAATAAGTACAAGAATTTCCATACACTTTATCTTTATAAGTTGACACCACATATTTTTATGAAAGTGCACTTGGATATGGCTGATAAAAATAGAACAAAGTCCATACATTTTGCCATTCACATGAAGATCTATTTTTTTTCTCGTTTTTGTATACAGTTTTTTTCAAAATGCAAGTAAGTGTGCTTAAGTAATCATGTAGAAGATTTAATTTTCTGTCTTTATCTTCCTCCTGCTAATGTGAGGGTACGCAGAAGGCCAGGTGAAGCATTATCCCCAGCATGTACAGTACATACTGTCAAGCATGGTGGAGGCAGTATCATGGTTTGGGGATGCATGAGTGCTGCAGGTGTTGGTCATCTCACTGTCTGTGAAGGTACACTGAACTCTACCAAGTATTGTGCCATTCTTGAATCCCACATGCTCCCTTCTGCACGTGCTCTGTTCCGAGGTCAAAATTGGAAGTTTCAGCAAGATAATGCCCCTTGCCACACATCCACGTCCAGTAGAACTTGGCTGCAGGAGCACAGTATTCAGGTCTTAGACTGGCCAGCTCAATCCCCGGATATGAGCCCCATTGAAAATCTGTGGTGGATTATCAAAAGGTCTGTTTCAACACGTAAACCAAAGAATTTAGAAGAATTAAAAGCAGTAATTCAAGAAGAATGGGACAAGATTACCCCTCAACAGTGTGGAAGGCTCGTGGAGAACATGCCAGCAAGGATTAGAGCTCTACTGCGTGCTAATGGCAGGGCAACTAAATATTAATTTGATGATGTGATGGTTTATTTATTTTTTGTTCAGTTTTGAACACATTCTCTGTTATTTGTTGACTTTGATACCGACAATGTTGGGAACTGACATATTGAAACTGTCAAGAATTTAGTTTTGTTAGTTTTACTAGTAAACAATAAACAAAAAAAATATAATTTGTATTTGTTTTTGTCTGTCTAATGCAACCACACCTTTTGAAACACAAAAATATATTTTTCCACAAATATTTCATGGTAATATTTGAGATTGTGTAAAATTTTAAGGGTGTCCGAAAACTTTTTTCCACCACTGTATACTATATTGTTCATTCAGCCCTAACCAGGGGCAGAGCTAGAGGGGTGGCTGGGGTAGTACTGGCCACCTCTGGAACTTGTTTGGACACCAAAAGACAGAAAACTTCTCCCTCTGAGGAAGAAGACAGTGAACCAGAGCTGCTGGGAGAAGATGCCACTGAACCCCCCACATCAAAATATTGCACAGAGGGGTCATCGTGGAGTTTGCTCAAAAGTGGAGCACACAGACCATCTACTCTACTTGATTTTGTTGTATTTCTCGAACCTTATGAAGAGGTCTTCCACAAGCTATTTAGACTATGTAAGATTTCTGTTGTTATTCCAGTCAGTACTACGTCCTGTGAGAGAAGTTTCTCTGCTCTAAAACTGATTAAAAACCACCTCAGGACAACAATGGTTGATGACAGGTTAGGTCACCTAGGCATTCTCAGTGTTGAGTTAAGGAGGACACATACCCTCAACATGGACGACTCTGAAACATTTAGCCTGTTCTCACCAGAGCCAAAGAATTGTGCTATTCTGTATCGTTGTATTCAACGATAGTTTGGCACTTTATGGTGCACATCATGACTTTTAAAGGACACATGAGAGAACTCAATCTTCTTTTTTCCAAACATTTGTTTAAATATGTGATAGATAGCTGGTAGATAGATAGGTAGTCAGATAGATTTGTTGATAACCTTGGAACAAAACCAAAATGTACAAAAATACAATTATTTCTCAATTAATGCAATTATTTTAAACAAAATCACATCAGATCACATCAGATTTCTATTTACTTAATTCATGGATTAAAGCAAAAATAATAAAAAATCTTTTGACTGAAAATTTCTTCGAGCTGCAGCCAAGTCATATTCCCCATTTGCAATTTATGAAACATGTTACAGGTAACTTTACTTGACATGTGCTAAAAATAAATAAATAAATAAAATAAGATTTACAGCCATGTTCTCTAATGCAGACATCAAGATTAAATATTTGACCAACAGTGTTTTACAGGAGGATGATCTGAGCAGCTGTTCTATTCACACTTTTCTTTGTCTTTTCAATATATGAAATCAAACTGATTTTTTTTTTTTGCCAGCTTGTCTCAAGTTTTACTCTTTCAAATAATCAACCACCTACAGAACTTCAGTATGTTATTTTTCTACTTCTTCTTCTCATTATCATCATTATCATTAATTATTATTATTAATTAAATTAAATTGTTTCCAGTGAGCCTCTTATCATTTACAATTTAACAAACAGCACCAGGACTAAATAACAATAAGAGCAACTTTTGCAGCCTTGTGACAGTTTCAGTGTGATGGTGAGCTCTCACCTTTCTGCCATCACTACATCCTGTTAATAATCAAAGAAGCTCTGAGGCTTTACATTTGTTATATATGTTATAATACAAGATTTCAGCATTGAGGTACAATCAGGCTACATTCATGATTTTGTACAGTCATACTAACCCAAAAACTTCTTATTGATTATCATATTATATATATATAAATATATATATTGATTATATATATATTTATACTTAGTTAACTAGTTCTTTTCTATTTTATACTCGACATTGGGCTGCTCCGGGACCAGGGAAACTAATTTCATTCCATCCCATGTTAACATGTGTTGAAATGACAAATAAAACTCCTTGAATCCTTGAATCCTTGAATTATAAAGTTTCAGGGCATTCCTGTAACCATGGTAACTCACGGTGCTAGAGGGGAGGGAGAGACGCTGAATGAAGCCGTTTACACAGATACACTGCAGACAAAGTCCAGACTATAGTCGTTATTTCACACATGTAGCACACAACAGGAGACTCTCTGTGTCAGACGAGTTCTCACATGTTGACAAAACTTTACAAACCCAGTCTCAAAATGACGTCACAGCTCTGTGACGCGGTCAAAAAGCCATGCTAGCTAAGCAGCTAAACTTTAGCGCAGATGCTCCGTGTTTAGAGCCCGCCCTGTGTGGGTCACTATACTGTCATTGGTCAGGCGCGCTGTAAACGATACCATTGGTATACCAGTGGAGTGTGACAATCTGTCAATAAAAATCAGCCATCAGCCCTCACTTTTTTGTTCTCCTCCGATCTACATTGATCTCATAAGTCACCTCTGTGAAGTCTGAATGACGGAAATCTGTCGTAGCGACAGAGAACTTTAATCCATTCTTAATTTCTTTTCCTTCAGCTGTGCGCTGGTTTAATTGCTGCCCCGGGCACTGAAAGTGAAACTTTCTTCCAGCCATTTTTTAACTCAACAGTCAAGAAGGCATGTAAGGTACCAGGTTAGAGTATCCCAGTATTTTTCTAGTTCCACCACTGGCCCCAGCTCATTTCCCTGTTGCTTTTTAACAGTGAGACAGCCCTGCTGTGCACTTTTGCTAAATTTATCTTTTGTACACATGTGACTTGTAAATGCAAATTAGCAAAATGTGAATATTTCACATAAAATTTCATTTAAAAACAAAATTTTGAAGTGTGTTGTTTTGGCCAAAGAAAATGTATCAACGAAGGAAGCAAGTATTTGTCGAGAGCACCAAAAGGACCCGGAGAGTGTCACTTTGTCATAAAACAAGGTCAATTTAAGATATCAGACTGATGTCACCAACATCAGACAGCAGGCTGATACCCTTCAAGTGTGATCTTGAGAATGAAGTCCAGCAGAAACAACTCCTGCAAACTAATTTTGAGGAGCTGCAGGTGGCATATACATCTATCCAGGAGAAGTTTAAGACCGTCCAAGACCAGCTGGAGAAGACACATTTGTCCCTGCATGAGGTCAGTGTGAATTATCAAACTGATGTCATCAATGTAAGACAGCAGGCTGACAACCTCCAGCTGCAGAACAACATCCTGCAAACTAATTTTGACAAGCTGTACTCTGCATACACACTCAGCCAGCAGTTCTCCACTGAGCTTGATGCAGAGAAGCAGAAGAACAAGAGTCTCCAGAACTGGACACGATCCTGCACTTTAGTCAGGAGAAAGCCTGGATGCAGAGGGTCTGACTAAAATCATAGTGGACTGTCTAGAGAAGCATGGTTTGGACTACAAAAATAATCCTGTCGGGCAAGGCTATGATTTCTCAGTTCATAGGGTTTTTGTTACCTTTGGTAAAGTGCTTGGTGATGTCAAAAGCCTCTCTGACATGCTCCATGTTGGAGAAGTTCAAGACTGTCCAAGACCAGCTGGAGAAGACCAATTTGTCCCTGCATGAAGTCATTGTGAAATATCAAACTGATGTCATCAATGTCAGTCAGCAGGCTGACAACCTTCAGCTTGATCTGGACAACGAGATGAAGCAGAAGAACGTCCTGCAAACTGATTACGACAAAGTGTACTCGGCAAACACCGAGTATGCCAGCAGAAGTTCTCCGTTGAGCTTGATGCAGAGAAGCAGAAGAACTCCAGAGTCTCCAACAAGAACTGGACACGATCCGTGTTTCACACGAGATCAAACAGATGTACGACACTGATGTCGTCACTGTTAGACAGCAGGCTGAGACTCTTCAGCGTGAACCTGACAAAGAAATCGCGTACGATCAATACATTGAAGGCTGAGCAGGACGCCCTTCGTCAAAAGATGGCGGAGGAGGTCAACATTGTTCAGCAAAACGCCTTCGAAAAGGAGTAGATTCTTGGGAGAGAGTTAGAGGAATTTAAAGCCCAGCTCAACCATCAGATCTCACGCAACCTCGAGCTTTCCACTGAGCTTGAGGCTGAGAGAGAGGGGAGTCAGTTTCTCATAAAAAGTGCCAGTTGTGAGATTAATTATGAAAATGAGCCATCCAGACAGGAGGTTTTCTTCCCTAATGACCCTACCAATGACCTCATGGATACAACGAAGTTCCCGCAGAGCAGCAGGTGACCATCAGCCCTGCATCCGCTTCCACATCCATGAGGCTCAAGGGTCTGAGGAGAATCTCCCAGTGACGGCAAATACACCTTCAGCCTGGAAAAGAACCCGTCATCTTCTGGGGCTGAGAAAACCAGAGAGGTGGAAGAGGAGGCCAGGTGACTCAAATGAAAACAATTAACAACATCAAGTTTGATGTCACCTACACCACTATAATGTAACATCAAAACATAGTGGAAGGGAGTTTGATGGGTTTTCTCCGCGATGCTCCGGTTCTCCCACGTGTGTAAAAAAACAAAAAAAAAACATCAACACACAGTGAAATACAGTGGGTTTCCTCCGGGTTGCACCAGTTCACTGGTATACAGCAAAAAATAAATAAATAATAAATAATAAAACAAGAACAAACAAACAAAAAAATACAAATATGCCTATAAATAACACCTTTTTTTAACCGATTTTTTTTCCCATGGTATTTTAGAGTTCCCGTTCCCGTTCCTCATCCTGCACATGGGGGCGTATACTAATTTTGCATGTAATGTAATTATTTCTTCTTTTTGCAATTATATGCAAAAATGCAAAATAAAAGAAAATGATTTAAACTAAAAAAAACAATGTTCTTACACTTTATGATGAATACATTGTTCTTAAAATGTATTAAATTTGAACTTAACTCTTCATTTCAAGTTTTCATTCTTCAATTACAATTTCTTTCTTGAATCATCAAAGCTTTTGGCCTGTATTTGACTCCATACAAGATAATTACACACAAGGTCATTAATATCACTGCGCTACAAATGATTTTTACTGGCACTGTGAGCACAACAACACACAACATTACTTGGACTTGTTTTGAGTTATCAACTAGCGCATCAAATCCTGTCTGACCCTCTTCTCATTCTTCCAGCCAGTATGTCTACGTAAAAGGTAACGTTCAAGCTTACACGGTCTATGTGTTAGAGTAGCGAGTAGCGTAGGTAACGTAACGTTAGCATAACGTAGAGTAGCGTAGCTTCGTAGGGCAGTGTGCAACAAGTGAGCGGGCAGAGGAAGTGACGGTGAATTGGTAAAAGTAAACAGAGCAGCAACGGTACAGAGGGAAAGATTAGCACTAAGTTGGCAGAAAATGTAGTTTGTCAGTTAATAAATGCTACAGTGTCTCGCATGAATACGGGTCGATGTCACATCCTCATGGACAGGAACATAGCAGCACTGCTGCTGAAAAAAATTCTAGGGGAAACACTGCAGAAATTTCTAAGAACATTATATGACTTATATAGGCCCTTAATGGGCATTCTTTGCATCTCGCACACCTGTGTGTCTTATAAGGTGGTCTTGTTTTGCAAGTTGGTGAATAAAGACACTAGCCAGGTGAATTGACTAATCCTTTATTCCAGGGGTTCCCAAACTTTTTTCGGTGGGGGCCACATCAACTTTCTTTTCTGTGATGGGGGGCCGGGGTCAGTCTATAACAGGAAACGATATGGACCAAAGTGACAACCAGTATTACTGTGGAGATTATAATGATCATTTGTTGCAGCTGCACTTCGCTTGGCCTTGGTGCCACCTCTTGGTTTGCAAAAAAAAAGTAATAAAAAGTCTTCACGTGTTTATTTCAAGTACCACAGATACTTTTTTTTATTTATAGAAAATAAAAACACAAGCTGATGCCAGGTAACAATGAGGTGATGTGATTTTGTAACAGGTACAGGTGAGTTAACAATTGGTAGGTATTTTGTCTTTACAGGTAGTGAAATAATATTAATACAGAATAATAGTAAAAATCAGGTGAAGCAGTCTTATCTAGACGAGCTGACTTTGTATGTACAGAGTAAAGTAAAGGCGAGTTAACAATAGTTAAGTATTTTGTCTACACAGGTATATTTGTTTACTAAAGCTACAGTGAAATAACATTAATACAGAATAATTGTAATAAACAGGTATATAGGTGATCTGATTTTGTATTTACATGACTCTTAGATGAGGTTTTTGTGCTGTGATGATGAGGATCCTGGCTCCAGGGTGGGAGCGGTCAACCACAATCTGTCCTCCTCACTTCAGGGTGGTCCTGGAAGCATGCAGGCCCTTCAGGAATGGCAGATAAAAAACTCAAGCAGCCCATCAGCAGATGACATGCTGCAGTCTCATTTTCTCTGTGACATAAACATGTTGCTTATAAAAAGAACATTACTATACTGACTATTACTACTATTACTATACTACATTTTTTCATATTCATAGTTATTGAAATCAGCAGGCTTACCATATCAGTGTGAGCTGTGGGCTCGCAGACTCACCGCGTTCAGGGCATCTTTCTTGTCCGGACACACCTACGCCTAAGCATGTGTGGAGACGCCTCATCAAAGTACTATTGCATTGTTTATTGAATTGAAATCTCCAGTTGACTTTCCAAAATTACATAATAAAACAAAATGTAGAATTTAACATGCGAGGTCTATATGTCAATCTGTGGTCAGAAAACTATAACTTCCCTTCACCTAACCACTCCACAAACGTTAATTCAGTAAAATTAAATACCCACATGTACAAGGGAGGCACGCCACCACAAGGTGAAATAAAATAAGCAATTTTAACTACCTTTCTACTAACTACTAACTATCCATCCATCCATTATCTGTAACTGCTTATCCTCACTAGGGTCGCGGACTCACGGGTTGAGGGCTGGAGCCTATCCCAACTGACATTGGGCAAGAGGCGGGGTACACCCTGGACAAGTCGCCAGTTCATCGCAGGGCACATAGAGATAAACAGTCCTTCACGTTCACACCTACGGACAATTTAACCTATGAGTGCTTGTTTGGACTGCGGGAGGAAGCCGGAGAGGACCCATCGCGGACACGGGGAGAACATGCAAACTCCACACAGAAAGGAACCAGGAACCTTCTTGCTGTGAGATGACAGTGCTAACCACTGCGCCACCATGCCGCCCCAATTTTAAACTAAGATTTCATAAATTCTGGATATTTTTTTCTCCCATAATAACTTATTTTATAAATACAATTACCATAATTAATTCAAAACAAAGTTTACAGATTTTTCTGATTAAAAAAAATTCAGTCCATGGCTCCAACACCAGGTTATGTGTCAGTATTATTGTAAGAGTGGCTGTTCTCTTTTAAACATTCGCTCGGTATCTCACTATGGGGTACGCTCCTCTGCGTAGTCCTCAGAAGTCTAATAACATTACGGCAGCCCAATTGGCTGCATCGTGAGGAGGGACATCCTCTCCCTACAAAAGGGGATGATGCAGCGTCACCGGCTCATTCAAAAACCTCTTCTCGCTTCTACTCAGAAAGTTTACTCTCTCGCTGCGACTGCTAACGGGACAATTAGCTTAATTGTCCACAAATTGAGCTAACAACTCGCTCACCGGGCGTTAATTTTCCGTGTCGTGTACGGAATCCCGATTTCTTCGCCATAGAAATCTGGGGTTTCAGGCAGAGATAATACGATGCTACTGTTGCTGTCTCCATACAGCTAACTGTAGCTCACCTGTTAGCCTGTTGCCAAACAGTAACACCAAGCACTTAGCCCAGCTAGCCACCTTACTAGCATTAGCTAAAACTGCTATCATATTAGCTATAGCGACTAGCTAGCAGCCTGCTTGCTAATTAGATACCTCACTCATGTTATCAGAGAACCCAGGTAACCTAAAGTTTTTGTTCCTGACATTACCACATGATTTCAATCAATTAATTTCTTAAAATATCCTTAGATTATGTTCTGGCCAGCAATAATGCCTTAGAAATAAAACTACATGGATTAAAGTTCTCAGTCATTAAGACGGATTTCCATCATTCAGAGTTCACAGAGGCCACTTAGGAGATCAATGTAGCTCGGAGGAGGAACAAAAGTGTTGGCTGATGGCTCATTTTTATTGGCAGGTTGTCACACTCTACAGCCAATGGTATTGTTTACAGCGTGCGTGCGTGTGACCAATGATAGTATAATGACCCACACAGGGCGGGATCTAAACACGGAGCATCGGTGCTAAAGTTTAGCTGCTTAGCTAGCATGGACTCTTCGCACTACGACGTTATCAATTAGTTTTCTGACCGCGTCACAGAGCTGTGACGTCATTTTAAGACTCGGTTTGTAAAGTTTAGTCAACATGTGAGAACTCGTCTGACACAGAGAGTCTCCTGTTGTGTGCTACATGTGTGAAATAACGACTATAGTCTGGACTTTGTCTGGAGTGTGTCTTTGTAAACGGCTTCATTCAGTGTCTCCCCTCTAGCACCGTGAGTTACCATGGTTACAGGAACGCCAGAAACTTTGTAATGATAATCAGTAAGAAGTTTTTTAATTAGTATGATTGTACAAATCATGAATGAAGCCTGATTGTACCTCAATGCTGAAATCTTGTATTATAACATGTAGAACAAATGTAAAGCCTCAGAGCTTCTTTGATTATCAACAGGATGTAGTGATGGCAGAAAGGTGAGAGCTTACCATCACACTGAAACTGTCACAAGGCTGCAAAAGTTGCTCTTATTGTTATTTAATCCTGGTGCTGTTTGTATGATGTATTTTTCTGTTAAATGATTAGAGGCTCACTGGAAACAATATTAATAATAATAATTACTGATAATGATGAATGAGAAGAAGTAGAAAAATAATGTAGTGAAAAGTTCTGTAGATGGTTGATTATTTGAAAGAGTAAAACTTGAGACAAGCTTGGCAAAAAAAAAAAAATCAGTTTGATTTCATATATTGAAAAGACAAAAAAGAAAAGTGTGAATAGAACAGCTGCTCAGATCATCCTCCTGTAAAACACTGTTAATCAAGTATTTAAACTTGATGGCTGCATTTGAGAACATGGTTATGAGTGCAGTGGGACTATGTATCTTATTTTTTAGCAGGTGTTAAGTAATGTAACCTGTAACATGTTTCATAAATTGCAAATGGGGAATATGACTTGGCTGCAGCTCTAAAAAACTTAATTTAATCCATGAAACTAACCGAAGGCCGAACTTCGAATCCAATCGGTGGTCGACAGTCATGCTACTGGATCGGTGAGACTATGCATGAACAGAGATGCTTTGAGCTAGATGCTAACATTAGTGATCCAACATACTCACACTGATGTTTAGCAGACATGTTCACCATCTTAATTTAACATGTTGGTATGCTAACATGTATTTATTTATTTATTTTAGATTTTTTTTTTCAAGGTTATTGGATAGAGACAGCTGAAGAGTGACAGGAATGTGGGGAGAGAGAGATGGGGAATGACATGTAGTAAAGGTTGGATTTGAACCCTGGGCCGCTACGGCAAGGACTGTGCCTTTGTTCATGGGGCGGATGCTCTACCAACTGAGCTAACCGACACCCCAGTATGCTAACATTTATTAACACTAAACACAAAGTACAGCTGAGGCTGATGGGAGTTTTAAGTATTTGGTCATAAAACAAATGTTTGGATGAATTGTAACTTCAACCTGATGGTGGCGTTCTAAAGGGAAAGACACAGGTTCATTGTAATTCATAACATTTCATAGCAGTCTATCTAATTTGGTCAGTCTGGGACTGACGTCACTTTTTATAGAATCATGCTAATATGGCTAAAAACAAAAAAATGTTTATCACTAAAATTCACCAAGATGAAGATGTTACTGTTGGGTTTGATGTTCAGGTCCCAGAGGCCCATTTACACCAAAGCTTTAATGTGCAATGTCCCTGTTCTCCTCTCAATAACACAATACCTTCTCCTCTCAGTCCCTACTAAAAGAGAGGAGCCCAAAAGCACAGCAGTGCACAGTGTTTGCACTCAGTCATTCGGAAAATACAATTATTCTCCTTCCCCTCGGCTGTGAAATTGCTGTACAACCGCTGTTAAACACGCCGCAGTCATAATCACTGATAAGAGATGCATGGGGCCAAGCCTCCTCTGCCAATACAATATGCAAACGACACCCTGCCGTTCTACCCATCTTGTTACTGAGCGAGATTAGAGTTCATAAAGATACTTAGGAAAGGCAACAGATGTGACAGCTGTCAGTGAGCTGCCCCTCGTTCCCTCCCTGCTGCTTCCTGCCAGGATTCTGGTCAAGGTTCCAGAAAGGGCGTGGTACACTAAATGAGTGATTAATAATACAGAAACATACTACAGACACTAATACAAATGAGTGCTGAGTTAAGAGCTGCCTATTACAAAAAGGTGTTCACATTAGCTTTTGGATGTAAATACTAAGAAAAACATTAACAGAGGCACAAAAGTACCATGTATGGTACTCAAATTTCTTATCAATGGCTTATGGCTTTAAATACACACACACTTTCAAGTGGTTATGACATTGTGACACTTATTCTCAGTTTTAAAGTGGCAAATAGAAGACATCCAACTAAAGACAAGGGAGGTAAAATCTCCATATATCTAGCGGTGTGTCGTATATTTCCATTTTGTTACAATGGTTGGACCTCCCCATGACTTTAGATTAAAGGGATAGTTTGAGTATTTTAAAGTGTTGTATGAGTTCCGGGGTCTCGGCACAGAAGCAGAGCAATGCGTGTCTGTGGACAAGGTCAGCAGAAAAGTGTATTTTAGCCACATAAAAAAGGCCCACATCAAAAGAAATCAATCTATTTCTAGCTGTTTAAGTGTACGCTACTTTCGGAAGATTTTCACTGGATTGCATCACGACACAGATCAGCTTCAGTAGAATTACATAGCCAGAAAAAGGCAAGCACAGACCATCTTTGAAAACTTTAGAAAAGTGAAGTGGCTAACAAACCTGACTACCAAATATGGACAAATCTAATGAAGTCTAAATAATATGAATCACTTTCCAACCTAAATGTTCTCATACAGTTCATTCTTGACCTTGAAAAAGGAGCTGACTTAACAATCTCAACAATCAAAGTCCTCTTACTTACTCGACTGGAGATTTCCACGGATCAAACAGTCTTCATCCGCTGCTGAAGTTCCCACAGTTGTTGCACAAGTTTATATAATTAGACTAGAACAAATGACTATAATAAACTAGTTGAATTTTAGAAATAAAATCATCTTAATCGCATACATTTAAACAGAGGATTGCTACAGTATAAAAATCAATGAATGTAACTCGATGTTCAACCAACCAATCAGCCTTTAAGGCAATTCCAGAAGTACAATTTAAAATGCAAACATAAAAACTTAGCCAGCACAAAAAAGGAAATGTCATGCTCTAATAAAGCAGTAAAATACTTATTACATTTACTATAGCTTTATAAAAACAATTATTACCATTTACTGTAATATACATTTTCGATCATATTGTCTTGTATTAGCAAACAGCCCTTATTCTTCTGTTCTGGGTGAGACGGTCAAGCATCAGTGGCTTCTTATGGGTGAGAGCAAGGGTCTCGTCCAGATGTTGAAGCCAGTTGTACTCTATCTATCTATCTATCTATCTATCTATCTATCTATCTATCTATCTATCTATCTATCTATCTATCTATCTATCTATCTATCTATCTATCTATCTATCTATCTATCTATCTATCTATCTATCTATCTATCTATCTATCTATCTATCCATCCATCTATCTATCGATCTATCTTTATAGTGTCACGCACTAGTAATAATTAGGAGTTTTTTTGCAGCACATAAAGATAGAGTGAAGTGTGGAGTTCAGGACAAGGAGAATAATACAGTATGTCTGTGTATACAGCTCTACCATAATACACCTCCACACTGATGTGTGGCGTCACAAAGAAAAACAGCAGTGGGCTGAGAGCTCCAGGAGGCTGCTGAGATCCAGCAGTGGGTGGGTTCAGACAAGTAAAGAAGAAGCAGGTCTGCCTTTCAGTGAGGACTCTCTCTCTCTCTCTCTCTCTCTCTCTCTCTTTGCAAAGGAAGCTGCAGATATAGGTTTGCTGTCTCCATCTGTGCCTCTGCAACAGTAACCAAGCGTAGGCAGACATGGTTATCAACAAGCTGATCCAGTCTTACTAAACCGTGACATTAGACAGACAAACAAAACATGCAATCGGGATTTTATTACCAAATGTTTTATTAGAAAATATTTTACACGGAAATCCAAAACAAACAAAGCAGGTAAAGTGGGAGAGCCGAGGGAGTGTGCGGATCTCTGCGAAGTCTGTCCATAATTATCCCGCAGTGTTCAACACCGCAGCACAGAAAATAAACAGTAGCATCTCGTGTTTGCTGTATTTCATTCGAGCTACAGCTCTATTTCTCTCCGCACTCAACTCCTACTGTTTCCACAATGAGTAGGTTTACATGCACAGCAATCACTGAATTTTAAACAAGGAGATAATGTTGAATTAGATGAATTAGATTAAATTCATTAAAAATGCAAATTATGCCTTTCTTTTTCTGCACTTCGGATGTCAAAGATGCAGGCAACGTAAAGGTCAAAGTGGAAAAGTAACGCAGGTTATTTGAGCTATGAAAATAAGTAAATAACAAATGATTGCTTTGAGCAGACTGATGATCACAGTATTACCGTGCATTTAAACATACCCAGTGATTTTAGACCGCATGTTACAGAAAAACAGACCACCGCCTTTTAGCTCTTCGGTCACAGTCACCATCAGTCCCAAATCAGAACAGTGAAGTTTCAATGTTCCCACGTGTGAGAACATATTGTTTGTGTATGACTAAGTTTGTGTGTGTGCGTGTGTGTGTGTGTGTGTGTGTGTGTGTGTGAGAAAGAGTGTGAGAGAGAAATTGAGCTTAGAAGTTGTCTACAAGGTCCATGATCCTCTTCCGCTCAGCCTCTTTGAACTCGTCACTCTTCCCATCGCCGATGCTCTCAGCGTACTCTGCCAAAGACAAAGAAAAGTCAGAGGATTAGCTGACTTGACAGCACAGGCGTGGCGGCTGTTTGACCTTTGAGGTTACAGAGAACATCCTTGGATGAAAATAAGAAGTGAGAGGTGAGTGTCTTTGTGTGTTTAAAGAACTCCTGAGACAAAGATTATGTTGAACAGCACAGCAGCTGAACACGACAAACACTCCCAGACTCCAAATTTTATACAAGCAGCAAACCCTCATCCTCTCCCAAAATATTTGAAATTTCTTACTTGAAAATTGACTCAAACTATTGATTAATAATCAAAATAGTAAATGCGGTAAACTTTGACCATCGAGGTCGCAGCCTCAACCAATAGCAAATACGTGTGTGTGGTTGATCCCTAAAACAGACTATCAACCAATTATTGATGTATGCAGCACATCTGCGGTACTGGCCACATTTCTATTAGTAATGGTCACTCACCTACATTCATGTCATGTGACCAACAGCGAGGAGCCTTAAACTGGACATGGTTCACACTAGACGTTATTAGTTTAGTAGAAAACTACGAATCAGAATTGCGGTGGGCTGGGTTGCATGATATTCTTTTAAAACTGGAGGTTCTGTATGTAATGGAAGGAGGACCAGATGAATGAAGTTGGTCTGAAGTGTCTATGATGAAAAATGAGAAAGCTATTGACAGAAAATGAGCCATAATAGCTCAATTTCTTAAAAAAAAAAATGGGGGTGGGGGGCAAAGGACAAAAATTCTGAAAAGCTCCCTTGGCCTATTTGCTTTTGAGATGCTCGCCAAAGTATCACTGACAAGTTTGTAAGATGTGTGTGATTTCTAGATAAATTTACGGATATCTATTCAGATCCAGACACCACCACTGAGCGTGAATTATTGATTGTAGCAAGGTATATATGATGACTGCGAGAAGAAGCTGTGTTACACTGGCGGTAAATTATGTCAGCTGGGAGAGAGGTATCTGTTCAGAGAGCCTTATCTAAGCATGTCCGATTAATGTATCCGTATTTAGTTACAACCCAAACAATTTTCCAATAAATTACCACAATCTAACTGCCACAAAGTGAACCTGAGCGCAGCTGCCCTATTTATCCTGTTGGTAATCCAGCCTTGTTCCTTAGTGGGAAATGATCTCTCCTTCCTCCATTTAAAATACTGAATCATTAGAACAAGAAATAACAAGATGCTGTAACTTCAGGGAAAAACTTTTTCATTTGATCTCATTGCACTCACTTATGAATAACTGGAATTCAGCTATTTTTTGTATTTCTTGGGACAAAGCAGAGACACAGCAATAAAGAGCTACCATTATTCAAAAGCTTTTCACTCTAGGCTTGACGGTCTCCAGTCTGTCCATAACTTTGTAACAAAAAGTCAAATTATGACATTTCCTTTGAAAAGATGCTTATACGCATGGTGAGAGGTTCCAGAGCACTGACTGTGCTGAGATCCACCCCGTGTGCTCTGGCTGTGAACAGTAACCAGCCCAGGTGTACTGCGCAGTGCTCGTACTTCATTGTGCGCTTCTGAGCGTTTGACTGTTTTCTTCATTTCTTGCGTCTGCCTCCCACACAAGGCCTTCGAGACCGTCAGACGGTCGATTTGTGAGTCTAATGCGCAGAAAGAGAAAGTTGCAGCTGCCGCAGCCCCAGTGGAGTCCGGGCGTTCGCTCTCTCTCCCAGCCAGCCTCTGAGGCAGGGATTACACATTAAACCCAGGGCTGTCGAGACAGAGAGATGAAAAAGACTACTTTTTCCAGGAGACACTGCAGGGAGAAGAGAATGAAGGGGGCTTTCCTGACAAGAGCTCACAGGGTTTAGAAGGACGAAACATGCCTGTCAAAGTCACCAAGGAGATTTTGCTTTTTGCGGGGACAATGACAGATAATGGGACTGAGGAGGGACCTCATATGAACTTGCCTTTATGAGAACTGGAAGAACACAGACATTTCTGTTTATTACAACCTGGGACTTTTTTGTCTTGACCGTCATTTGTATGACATGATCACATTGTACGTACCAATGTCATTGCTGAGATCTGGGTATAACTGGGATGAACAGGTTGTAAAAATTTATTGGAGTTAAAACTGAAAGTGAAGGCATCCTGCGCAGAAAAACAGCAACTTCATACAACTACGGCAAGCACAGCAGGCCTCCGAGGGAGAGGAAAGGTTGAACCTTCTTTTACAGTTTGCTTTCATTAAATTTCATTAGCCTACTAAATATGTAAGGTTTGTTTAAAACACGTCTGACTACCAAACTACCAAAAAGACCCAGGGTTTATGGAGCAGAGTAGTCCTTCAAGGTACTCAGCTGACAACATGATTAAATTCCACGAGGGTGCTAGATGAAAACAAGTTCAAAAATTGTAGAGTTGTGTAAGTGGCTATCTCATACAGATATTTATTTGTTTAAATTAATATTTGTTAAGTCACTGTCTATGGCTGAATTATGGAACAGAATGGTGACTGAGCCTATGGCCCACTGATGAAAGCATTGCAATGTTTATACATTTGCAGAGTGGTTGTCTGTAGAGTCATGTCTAAAAAAAAAAATATAAAAATACTGTATTGCATTGTAAAGGGATGGTATATAGCGCCTTTCTAGTCTTCTAGGCTTTTTACACTACATACACTCCACCGATAGCTTTGGCTGCCATATATCATCAGTTAGGAGCTAACCATTCATATGCACACCGATGGCAGAGCCTTCGGGGGCAGTTTGGGGTTCAGTATCATGCCCAAGGACACTTCGACATTACACGACATACACTTCCTCCACAGAGGAGCCGGGGATCAAACCACTGATCATCTGATTAGTGGACGACCTGCAGCCACCACACAAAGGTAACTATACACTCAATTCTGAAAACTTGTTCATGTATCAACACCAAGACTCCAAACTGCTAACTTAAATAGACATTCTAAATTGCATTTTTTGCACATGTCCAAAGACTTGCATTTTACATGAATATTGCCACAGACGATTGTGATAGTTTGTGATGACAAATGTATCAGTGGGCCATAGGTCAGAATTGTGTTACTTAACTCGGTGATAGATAGTGACTTAACAGTGACTTATTTGTTGGGAATTCAAAGCAATGATAGCATAACGTTGCATGACACCAGTGGCGGAAAGTAAAAAGAAAAACTATTATCCCCAAAGTATCAAAACTAAAAGTACTGGTTGTGCAGAAATACATGTGTGACTGACGTATTTCACTGTTGTAGCTGGTCAAGAGTTTGAACCTCTTCACATACAGTTTGGTAGCTTAGCCCAAATCAAGTAAAGTCCCTCTAAATTTCTCCAAGTACAGTATGTACAGAATGTAACATGTTGCATGTTACATTCTACCACTGCATGACAAAATAAAGAATGACTCGGGTAGATATGTATTTAAGTCATGAGCAGAGTCCGAAGGGAGGCAGACCAGACCAGAACGGTACGTGAACAGTTTCTTGAGACAAAAGTTTTGAGTTCAGGTCAAAAGGCACGCCGTGTGACAGTAGTCCAACTCTGAGTACAGAGGTCACTCCATCATTGGGTATTCTGAGGACAGTTGACTAGACCACAAGGTTGGGAGTAAAATTCTACAAGTGTAAGGCTGAACCACTATCTGGAGGTATGGAGGTGTGCAGTGGCACAGAGATATGCAGCTTCCGCAGCAACCTTGAATGGCAGCGCCTGGGATTTGAATTTGATCCACAGAGGTGTGAGATGTTACTGAAGTAAAAAATGGCAGAATGTTATGGTTGACTGAGAAAAGCAGGTAAGAGGACACGAAGAGAGCAACTCAACAAAAACATGAAAACATACAGCCTTTTTCATTGCCAGCCTGTCATTGTGCCGGTGTGTGTGTGTGTGTGTCTCCATGTCTATAAATGGCGGTGCAGTCAGCCACACAGACAGAAAGGTCAGAGAATCTGTGACTCTTCAACTCTCTGCAGAACCTTTTCTTTGGCATGCTGGTTACTCTCCCCTTCTGTCACCACGGCAACACGGCAGAGGACAATACAGTACTGAGCATCGCCATTACTCAGGTCAGTGACTGGGACTGATCTGCCATGAGTACAAGGAGAATCATTTCCAGGAGCAGTCTCTGCAGCAGCAGCAGCTAAGGATAGGGACACACTGTAGGACGTACAGTGTGATTACAGCCGCAGCTGGGACTCCACAGCTCATTTGAAACACCAGTCTGAAACTGGTCTGATCCAGCTGCACTAAGGACAGCTGGCACAGATGATCCTGTGTGGTGTTAATCGAACCACCATATTGTTTTTGAAATGTAGCAGAGGTCGCCAATGACCCAAACTGGTTGATTAACGGAAAAAGACATTAAAGCCTTTTAATGTTTCATTATGTTGCATTGTGTATCTTAAGCGTGAAGTCTTACGATGTGAAGATCCGAGAAACAGGCCAGAAAATCAAAAAAACACATCTCTAAAAAGGACACCTTGACAAAAGTCACCAGCTCATTTGTACGGCTACAGTTAGTTAGACATCTGCAGCTGTTTGGCGAAAAAAGGCTTCCAAGACATTTCAAGGAAATCGCCAGCATTAACAAGTATAGCACGCGTAGCGAACAAATCAAAAAGGCCGCACTGTTGCAGTGCAGCACTTCATCACTATAACTGCATTTCGTCCGACAAGTTCTGTAACTTTCTATAACCGAGATCAGTCATTCACATCCACTTCACGCACCGCCTGGCCAGCTGTGTGGAGGTGAGAACGGAGCCAGGGTTTCCTCTCTCTCTCTCTGGCTCTCTTTTTTCATTCTTGACTCAACTATTTCTGTCACTTTTCGAGTGCAACACTTTGAATGTCCTCCCAAAGGGACTATGTGCAGTTATCCCTGTATTTAAATGATATCACGTCTCATCTCCTGCTCTGCTCTTTATGACGGCTGGCTTTTCACTCCTCCTTTGAGTGTGGTCATTTAGAACAGCTATAAACACTTCTGCCTTCTGTCGAGGTCAGACCAACTATGTACGGACCAGTTCCTTTTGAGCATAACCTGACCTTAAAGCAAATGAGTAAACTAGCTTGTCACTGGGGCAGATCCCTATACCTGTTCTTGTGGCATTACCTAGAGGTGTAGACTGCAAGTCCACCAGAAAGTACATTTTATATCACCTGAATGTCCTCTATTCCTCTTCTCATCATAAGCAGTAGTATCTCTGTTAGCATAATCTAAAAAGGCCGGATCATTTTCAATCAATCCGACTCCTTTACGATTATGCCAAGTCTAACTACCTGTGACATAATCTACCTAAAGTTTCTGGAGTGGAATACCTCACAGCAGGTTTTCACAACATTAATGGAATCAGTGTTCTTCCTTCCTGCAGAGCTGCTTCTCATTCAGCGAGCTAAAGCCATTAAGGTCAAGGCAGCAGAGCCGGCGACACGCTCTGCATATGTTTAACCTTTTTCTGCAGTTTCACACTGGGCGGGCGGGGCACGTGTAATGGGAGAGGGCTCCACATCGTGGCCTAATGGAAAGGGTGAGGGCACACACTACGAGCCATACACACATATAGAGCAGGGGCAGGAATGGCTTTACACAGCGCAGACGCAACAAACACAAACACAATCTGTGGCGTGAATTTAAATGTAGACATGAAAGGACACACATAAATACAATATGCAAGCTGACCACACCTACATAGGCTTTCAAATATATTAAAATGTATAAAATATGCACATGAAAGCAAGCGAGGACATGTATATGCACACATGGATATGTTGACAGGCTAAAGGCAGACAAACAAACAAAAATAAATCATGTTAGTAGGCAAAAACATACTCTGGAAGCTACCTTGACAAGCAAGGCACACATGTATGCAAACATACAAACACGATGAGAGAAGCAAACAAACACCCACCCACACACACACAGTGAGGACTGGAGGATTGCCACGCTCGCTGGCAGCGCCATGCGTGACGGATGGCTCTATCTACGGTGGTACATGCCACCGAGAGCCAGAGGGTGTGTGAACGGAGGTTCGTCCGTGAGCTTTACCCGACAATGATACAGGAAGGATGGATGTCACACAGGGAAGAAAATAACACACCTGCCAGGTCTTTGCAAACCAAACAAAAAAACTAAATGCGACAGGACAGAAAATCTTTGGGACGGGGGAAAAAAAACAAAAAAACAATGAATGACAGACAGTTTCTGCTCCTCTCACTGTGACAATATGATTAAATTACAATGCATATTTGCACGCCAGGGTGCATTCGTGCGTATTGTTTTACCATCTGTACACAGGTAATGTGAATAAAAACAATAAGCACTTGTATATACACATCTACCTGCATATTTGAATGCTGGATTTGAATGTTTATTTATTGCTTTTTTATTAAAATAAAATTGTTTTCCACCTGCATATTATATCTTCTATATTATATCTTCTATCTTCATATATGTTCCTTTGCTCTAGTAGGTCTCCTGATGACCACAAGTGTATACAAGTCAAAGAGATGTACTGTTCTAGAGTGAAAATGGACAAAATAGTGGCTTGAATAAGATTCTAAACACCTATACTACTACTGAGAGTTGCGTTTTGACGGCACATTTTCAGTTTGCCCAGGCTTCTTTTCCTTTTGTTCAACAGAATAAGAAAGAATGACATTATTCACAGAATTATATTATATTTCCAACACAGGCACTTTGGCAGGCGATCAGTATGGGCTTCCTATCAAACAACCATAGCCAAAGAGCAGTGATTATAGCAACATTTCCCCCTGAAAAGCTGCTTCCCTGCCAGAGCGGGAAGCACTCAGAAACAAGATTTTAAGACGAATGTGTCAATAAAATGAATTAGTTTATGTGTAAGAGCAGCCTCTGTGTATAATGTGGTGTTTTCTTACTCTGCCAAAATACACATTTTTATTATTTTATCCTGTTTCACTGAGTGTCAGATGTCGATCTGTTCAGGATTCACACTTTACATTCACAAGGTAGGGGGGTCACACTATACCGTGTGGGAAAACTCCCTCCAGCCATTCATTCATTTAACATAAACAGGATAAAATGTCTTAAAATATTGATGGTATGTGTTTTGACAGTAACAGAAAATGCATGAGGTCATTTCTTCAAATGACATTGTGCCCCTTCACTGAGGAAAAGCCTTGAATTGAGACAGGCGTTTAACATAGACTTTATGTCTAAATCACCCCATCATAGATTTTAACATTTTATCAAGCCGTTATGTCACTTTGTTCACAGTTCCTCCATATGTTTCACATTAAAAGCCTGCTTTGTGTGTGTGTGGGGGGGGCATAATCCCCTGTTGTGAAAAATCTGCCAGAAGTGTTGCAATAACAGCAAATTACTGCAGAGAAAGTAGAATTAATTGGAATTAATTTACTAGTAAGTAAGAAGAATGTTAAGAAGTAACACCCATGACAATAGTGCAAAAGTTATGTCTATGTTGTTATATTTTCCCAGCAGCAGCATCACAAAACATGTACCAGTATTTCATCCCCCAACTGTTTACATCATCTTTATTTCTTTGTTACTAAAGGTGGCCATAAGTGAGCGATGGATTTTATTTGAGAAATTCTTATTAAAGAAACTAAAGTTACTTACCTCTCATGATGTGGCGCACTACTTTCACAGATCCTCCTCTCAGGTTGAGAATCTGATGGACCCTCTGCTGCAGCTAAATGCAGAGAAAACGAGCATCAGCAACATACTGAAGTCAGACTCAAATAAAAAATCTTTCTGCAAGAAATCAGTATATAAATATATATTTTGACTTGTTAACATTGGTGCTGTGTGGTTGGCAGCCAGTTACAGTAGCTCTGAAGACTTCTGTGTTTTTAGTATCTTTAGTACTTGTTTTTTTGCCAACCAATCTCCTTCTGTTTTGTGTGCAAACACAGACTTGGAACGATGGAGATTATACAGACTACTTCATGATACATTGGGTGACCCATTCAAAAAAAGCTATGGCTCTCTTGTTTACATTCAAGCACAGCTGTCAGCGCTAGCATACTCTCTGTGGAAAAACTGGAGATCATGCCAAAGCGAGGAGAAGGAAACAGGGCAGAACTAGGCTAAAGTATGGAGAGTGTAGCATCACAGGCTGAATGAACTCACTTCGCTGGTAAGTCTGGACAGCTTTTTAACTTGTGAGAGTGGACAGCTGAAGACAGACAGGGACCACACTCTGCGGACCACAGACTTCGCCTTTTGTACGTGGGGTGCCCACTCTACCAGCTGACCCATCAAGATGCCCCTATTTATTTATTTATGAGTATTTTTCTAATCTACCTTGTGCTGCCGTTTGCCACTGCTGTGCTATGGTGTCCAAGTGAATTAGCCACTTGGCTGAAGTGCTCAAAATAACCATCTGATTCCTGTCTGCTTTTATAGCTTGTCTGATCAGATGTCTTGACAATAATTAATCAGAGAGGAAACTCATTTAACAAGCCAGAGTCAGTGTGTGTGTGTGTGTGTGTGTGTGTGTGTGTGTCTGTGTGTGTGTACCTGTGATATCCCTGAGTTGCTGATCTCCACCATAATGTAACAGATCAACTGAAGGACAAACAGTCCGGCGTCCAGGCGTCGAAGGTAGAACTCATCCTCCATGGCGTCGTCTAGGATCTCCCCCCGACGCACCATCTCCTGCACACAACACACAAAGTAAACACAGTCAAAAGAGCATGTTTTTATGCATGGTGAGGGTAATACATCACAATTTATGTGCTGGAGGATTTCTTCTGTTCTCTGCCGACTACAAACAAATTCAACAAACACAGAAAATCAGAGACTATGTTTAATTTAGGTGTTGTTTTTCAGCTTTTTCCCCAAATCCATTTTCTCCATTGACCAGACACAAATCAATTGATTTCACAGTCAAGCTGAAAAAAGGAAGGGGGGGGGCAGCGTTCGGTGTTAACACACTCACACATACATACACAGTCTTGCATAGTTATCCATCTTAACACCCCTGTCAGTATGCCAATAGCACAGTGCTGCCAATACACACACAGCCCACATTAATCATCATTAGAGATTAAGAAGCAGACCTGAGGGGGAGAGTGGAGTCTGGAGTGTAAGCCACTAGAGTGGTACAGAAATACAGACAGTGTGTTAAGTGTTTTGCTGTCACAGTTTTACCTCGATGCAGTGGACAGTTGGGAGAAGGTTACGGCTATACATAACCTTAAATTACCGCAGTAAGGAAAACAAACACACTGTTTTTCTTGTGGATCCTTGCAATTTGTACACACAGCATACTAATTTGCTACAGTAAAGATGCATGCTAAAAGACATGGTGGGTCAAAAAGGGGATGGAAAATGAATGTTTTTAGCTCTAATGACTTCTGTTATAAGCAAATGAAGGCTTAATGTATTTCTAACATTAAGATGTAACTTTTCTTGAACAGTCTATGTCTTATTTTATAGAACATTTCATACATTAACTAAAGCTTACCAGAACTCGTCCAATCAGTTTAGAAAGACTACAACCAGTGTTGTAGTCATGACCAACTGATCCGAGACCAAACTTGAACCAAGACGAAAGAGACCGAGACAAGACCAAAACTTTGAGGGGTTGAGAACAGACAGTATATAGCATACTTAGGTAGCTAATATTCATGAAAACTCTTTGGGTGAAGCGTGGTTGCCACATTGAGTAATCTCATTAAGTGTTGTCTTGAAGTATTTATGAACCACTGTGTGTTCTATTGGACTGACAGTTAACAAATAAATCAGAAAATGCACAGGGAATTAAGTGACATCCCCACAGGATGAGACCTTGTAGAAATGCAGTCGATTCCAAGACAAGACCGAGGCCTTAGAAAAAGTGCTACAACCCTGTTGATGACACTTTTGATTTACACATTAAAAGTCTACCTTACAAAATTTCAGTATGGACTATATTTAACTCTACTAAAATACACTACAATAGGCTCAATCTGCATAGAGAGAATGGCTCAACACTAAAAAAACGTGCAACAGTATGTGACACAGTAAATCAAGAAAAAGGGCAACTTTTCAAGGCGTCGCTAATGAAAACAAATAGCTTTGAGCGTCGAGCTAAAGGGTACCACTCATGACATTTACATCCCAATGATTTAATCTCAGAGAAAATTAAAACTTTCAAAAGGCCTTGTCCTAAAAGATCAATTACACTGTAAAACCCAATTATAGCTGAAGTTCAGCTCATTAACGGGCCTCAATCAAAGGGCAACTCCTGAGGACTACAGTACAGGTCTATTCTGGGAAAACTATTCAAGCTGCAGGTTGCAGAGTTGAGATGCAAAACCACGTATCAATTTTTGTGACATCGCTTTCTGAAAGCCAGATGTCATCCTGATCGAAGACATGAAAATACATACCTTTAGAACAAAGCCCTACTGTACGGTGTCAACAGGGGCTTGTTAAAGATGCAAAACAATGCAGATAATTAAAACAAGAGCCTATAATAAAGCCACTGCATGTAGGGCATTTGTCTCTCGTGTGTCCTCTGGGTAAAACACTGGCCCAGAATTCTGTTTTATTACAAAGCAAAGATTTATCGCATTGTAAAATAGTCCCAAAGCTTGGCCTTGCTGCTGTCAACTAGCGCCCATTAAAGATGCAAAAAAATTTGAAACAAAGCTATTTGAATGTAAACTGTGTTTCCTCTCTCTTTCCTGTAGGAGAAAAGATTATCTCAGTTTCCAGGACAACTCTGCTCATTATTCAAGCCAATACAGTAGCTTGCGGCAAAGTTACACAAATCTCATAAGCCAACTTCAGCAAAGACACAATACACAGGACGTAGGATAACAGATAGGACACAATATATACATGTGACACCCGAGGGAGAGTGAACAACATGCACACGTGCAACACATACCCTGTGTTTGCATTTTCTTCCCTAATTACTGTTCATGGCCACCACTGCAAAGCAGAGCTGCCTGGAGCCATTTTTTTTTTTTTTCACCCCAACAGCGTTACACAAAAACCCACCCTACTTTGCCTCTGATTGGCCCGTGTTCATTACCTTCGTTAGTTTGGTTGGTTAGGGTTAGCCAATTATAAATAGAGGAGGTGCGGATCTTTGTGTAAAATGGATGGTTAAAAAAAAAAAAAAAAAAAAAAATCACATGAGCTAGCAGCATTTTCTGAGGAGGCCTTGGACAACTCAATTACTGCATATCTATGCGTTTCTGTGACAGCCTCAGCGGCAGAGGGATGTGACTGTAGTTAGATGTATGATGTACGTACTGACAAAATGTGTCAGCAATCAGAAATTAATTGAGACAAGTTAAGAGAGGATGATGGAGAGTCATCATCTAGACCATCATTTCCCACAGATACATTGGCCCCAGGAAATAACTTCTATAATGGAATGATTGTGGAGTAAAAGTAGAGTGAAGGAAAAACAAACTAGAACCATCCAGTTTGGTGTGATGCATGGATGCAATGGATTTTCATTAGTAACTAGTAAGCTACCAGGTACAATAAGCTGACTGCAATGTACATACCTCGCACCAATCAGAGACAATTTCAAGTCGGAATAAAAGTCGGAATAGTTAGCTAAAAGTAAAGGATAAATTGTTGAATTAATCACCTGAATAAAGTTTATAACTCAAAGTAATGGGTAAATGCTTGAAAGATTCAGCTTCCACTTGAACAAAACCAAAGTTTTAATTATTGGTACTGAAGCACAGAGAGAGAAACTAAATATGAAACTACATGCAGTGAATTTAAAACCTTGTCATCAAGTAAAGCTTGGGAGTTATTTATCTTAGCATTGAACCCCATATTAAAAATCTAACTAAAACTTCATCTTAAGAACATTGCCAAGGTACGACCATTTCTCTCTCAAGCCAACACAGAAACATTAATGCATGCTTTAATCACGTGTAGAATCGACTATTGTAATGCTTTACTTTCTGGCCTCCCTGACAAGAATCTAGCTCAACTACAGTCATAACAAAACTCAGCTGCCGACTGTTCACGAGGACCTGAAAGAGAGCACATATTACACCAATTTTAAAGTCTCTGCATTGGCTGCCTGTGCGCTTCAGAACCGATTTTAAGATTCTTTTACTGGTTTATCTTTTTATGGCCTTAGTCCAGTCTATTTATCGGATCTACTTTTAACCTATGAACCCTCGAGGACCCTCAGCTCTGCGGGGAGTCAGAACAAAAACCCACGGTGAGGGTTGTTGGGGGGTTATTGTGTGAAGCACTTTGTGTTACAATGTTTTGTATGAAAAGTGCTATACAAATAAAGTCTGATTGATTTATTGATTAAGTGGTAGTAAAGCTTGGTGTTTGAAATGAATACATGTGGGACATGATGGATGGTGCCCGTGAAGTGGGTTCATACGATAGTGATGTGAGGTACATCAGACTAAAGAAGTTGGGAAGCACTGATCTAGAGGCTTTAAAATAAATCCTTGTTTATTCAGTCTACCACACTTCATCTACATGTATGCTGCATGACTGAGGATTTAATTAGTGAAACCACAAGAAGCTAACAGCTTCCACATGGATTCATCTGGTTAACCTTCAGTAACTCAGAAAAAAAAACGTTTGTTCCTGATGTCTTACATGCTTGTAGTAAAAAGAACATCCTACTGCTGTTAGTTTACACGATTTACTTCTAATATCATACTGGTTGTTTTGTGTCATGATTTAGATGTAAGTACCTAGCTGGCATCATTTCGTCTATGTGACCCTGCAGTCAGAGGCTCTGTTTAGTTTATTTACTACACAAAGAATCAGCCTAGGAGAAAAATGTGGCTGTCAAAATGACTAATATAGTATTAAGTGCTTCATCAGCTCCACCTCTAAAGGAGAGACGAGCTACCCAAATATAGACCCCAAACATCTTATATAATTAAAATTTTCTTCAATGTCTGTCCAGGAGTGTGACTTCTCAAGAGAAAACCAAGAGACGTCAGCAATGGAGGATCAAAGTTACAGTAACTAACAGCGGCATGCAAAAGCACGAGGGAACAGCTTCTTAGTTTTCCATATTGCTACCATCTGAATGAGCTAGAAGGGCTGAAAGGCAACACGGCTGACAGCTAAGATGATAACCACTCTGTTATGTTGGAATCACGCAGAGTTAGATTGTCCCAAAGTGCTCATCAGACAGACCATCAAAATAACTGACAAGTGCGGGGGCGTTAAGAGCTGGTCCTGAAAAGCATTCAACCACATAAATGCAAATTGTAGCTCTGAAACAAAGCATCCCGCTTTCAGCTTGATTGTGTTCAGAATTGATCAGCTCCCTCCCTGTAGAGGTGTGAAGTGAAAAAACTGCTAATTCTGGACATATTTTCATCTATAGCTCAAACAAACTGTTGGAAATGAAATAAAAATGTGAAATTTTCTACAGACTTTAGAAAGTTCCTCAGATATTTGAATGACTTTGGTGATCCCCTGACTGTTCCTCAAGTGCTACCATGAGATTGACATCTATGGTTTTGAGCAAAATATCCTAACAGCAAAAGTTTTTCCCAAGGTATGAACTTTTATAATCAACATATCGTCAATGTTCCTCGATACAGAAACACAAGTGTCTCCTGGATAATTTAAAAACACTACAGGTTTATGTTGTAGCAATTTGTTTTAACGATTTCAATTTCAGTTTCTGAGAAATTGCATTGTTTTCTGTCTGTTTGGTATGCAGGGTCTCACGTCCATCAAAGCCTTGAAAATGTTCCAACTGGAAGGGCGCATTCAGACAGGATCGGGCACTGCAGCAAATTGCCACAGGGTTGTCCAGCAGTGTGTAGGGGTGAGGGGGAGGCTGCTGGGGGGGTGTCTATTTGTGCTGAACGTAACCACTTTGAAACAATCAAGAAGTAACTTTTTACTTGGCTGATTAACAGACTCTCTCTATGCAGGCGCTCCCTCACTGTCATTCACTGTCTAAGTCTCTTGACCAATGCCCGCGCTTTCTCTCTCACTCTCTCTCAAACCACCGGACACAAACCAAAGGAAACGTATTTGTGTCACCAATTGACAATGAAAATCATGAAAAATGTTGATCGGTTTCACCACCTCAAATGTCCTGTTTTTTTTTTTCCCACAACCAAAAGATTTTCAGTCAAAATGTCGGAGAGGAAATCTGAATTTTTGTTCTTAAGAAATGACTCAAAACAGTTGCAATAGTTGCTCATTATTTTAGCAGTTGACAACTAATCAATTCATCCACTAATTGTTGCAGCTCTACCTAAAATCATCTATGTGGGATAGTGTTAATATTATGTAACCCTTGACACATGCAATAACTTCATAGTCTGTAGCAACGAGTGGCCTCGTCACAGAGAAAAAGAAAAGAATTTTTAAAATAAGGTCAAGTAATTGCTGCTCCCTCCAGGAAGCCTCATTTAATAGGAATGAAGAAAAAAATATTCAATACGTGATAAATCAAGCTGGACCTTCGAATCTGTACAGGGAGTGGAAGGTTTTGAACCATGACAAGTGCATTAAATATTCATTATTGTGAGCAGTGGAAGTGGACATTCGGGATATTAAAACGCGAGCGGTCGCGGGCACTGTGGCAGTATTCATTACAGCGGGCAGAGTTTTGTCCACTCGTGAGTTTTGACATTGTGGCCAATATCTTTTGTGTGGCAGTTTGGTCCCTCTGGCAAACACCGGACAGCGGAAGCGGAGAAAGAATAACGTGTTGAAAGGAGGGATTGGACAAGTCAATTACTGCAACCTCAGGGGAGCCTGGCAGCCGGGCTACAGTACAGACAAAGTAATAAGCAGTGATTTTCAGTCTTAGTCCCTTTACTGTAACTCAGCCGCATTGTGTGTGTGTGTTTGTGTGATGGGGTGTGTATGATTAATGGAAGACTGTGCGCACTGCAAGTGTTGTGCATATCTGAAACCATGTAGGTGTGTTTGTGTCTGTGTAAGACATACATATAAGAAACGTGTGTGTCTGAACACAAACGATTTTTTGCATGTGTTCCTTAATATACAGTTTGTCTTGGGTTTTGTATAGCTGTGTATGAGATAGTGTGTGTGTGTTTGTGTGTGTGTGTGTGTGTGTGTGTGAGGCTGGTTGTTATTCCTGTGCTTTCTTTTCCGTTGGGATGCTTAGATGCAGAATTAAAGTGATTTCTTTGTCAGCACTTTGCAAAAACCCACTGTGACTGTGTGTGTGAGTGTGAGAGAGTGTGTCTGTGTGTGTAGGACGTAATGCTCTTTATGAGGCTTAAGCAAACACCAGAAAGAGAGAGGTTAGATATCCTCATTAAAAAACAGAGATACAAAGGTTGATAATGAGGTAAAACTTTGAAGAACTTTGTGAGAGTGCGAAACAACATGCTGATTTCAAATTATGATAATATCGCAGAAAAAGAACAGCCCCGTGCTTTGAGCACACATCAGTTAGACTTTGTTCACAAAGTGGGGCAAAGCAAAACAGCAGTTTTACTGTACCAGGATGGAGGAGGTATTCGCCACCAAGAACATCGTGTCATTCAGTCTGTGCTGAAGTTTAAACGTTTTGGGCAGTGGAAAACAGTTTGTCTGTGTTGATTCCAAACAACATGTCTGCACTTAATCATCATTTATCAGTAATTTGTCTTCTGAGATGTCATATTAACACCTTGACCAAGCCTCGTTCTGGACTGTTTCATCCACTGTGTGACAGACAGTTCTGGATGGTTCACTCAGAACAGCTTAGTGAGGTGCTGCTCTTTATCTGAGGTTAACCAGATGTGCGTTTGCCAAACCAACTAATTTGTCTTCATCTTTGAGGTCTTTTCTCTCGTGAAAATAAAAAAACAACTTCTGCTGAAGCATACATCTCACTTAAAAACACCCACATTCAAGTGTTCAGCCATCTGGCCTCAGTGGACAAATGGGTGAAGCAATGCTGCGCTAGAAATCTGTGGCACAAAGTGGAGGTTTATGCTAACACTATCAACAACAAGGCAGGCAGCCCTGATTGTAAATCTGTAACGACTGACTGACAGACGGCCTATCCAATAGGAGCTGTCAGTTTCAGACAGGGACATCGTGTATTCATGAAGATAGGATATATTTTAGGGCTGTTGTATAGGATGCCATTGGATTTAGTTCGGTGGACTTAATTGTCATGGTCACAGGTTGGTTGCCAAGCTTCAGGAGTTTATTGTAGGGCTTGCATTTATCCGGTCTCTGATACCTGGATTGGCAAAACACACAGATTCGCTGAGCTCCCATGGTAACAAATCTGTTAGCAAATCTTTTACCTTATTAGCAAAAAGCACTGTGTAAGACATTCAGGCAGTGGCTTCTCAGTTTTAGCTGGCAAGGACATATTTTGTGAGGAAAGAAGCTCCACTCTGTAACATCACTGTACAACCACCGAGTGTTTTAGTGGCTCCCAAAACACAAACTGAGTCATACGTCGCCTGTAGTCTAGATTTAGCTGATCACGTCATGTCAGTTTCAATCTCCCAGTTAACATTTTATTCATATCATATCAATAATTTAAGTTTAATAGCTCTGTGCTCTAGTACCTGGAGAAAGTTCACAGCAGAGTACTGCAAGTCCCAATTGCATTTTTAGGTTGTAGTCCTGTCCTCTAACTCTACAGATTTCACTTACAGTTAAAGGCTTCAGCTTTGTAAGTTTAGTTTTGAAGTTGAATGCTGAATCTAAACAGATTCAGTAAGGGACTTGAATCGATTCAGATTTGATAAGCACCTTCAATACAGAAATCAGATCCAGAAAACTGGATACAGACTGGATGTACATGATAATTCATAACATGAATTAGCAGCTGTACTTGAAAAACCATCACCGTTTCTTCCAAAACTAATTAGCTATTACAGATTTGTTGCAAGCACGGGACTGAGACGTTTTCAAGTTTCCCCCGTGCCAATTTCTGCTGCGATCCAAGAACCAATCCAAACATGAATGCACCGGTTGCACTGCAGGAGAAGTCCATTTTGGAACTACATTTCTCAAATTGGTTCGCTCACGTCCTCGACTTATGAATGAATAAACTGCAATTTTTTGAAGGAATGATGGATGCAGAGGAGATTGCAATGATGAAGGGAAGATGAGCTGTGACACAGACAAACATAAGTTCACTGAGGAAGTGTGTATGAATCCGGAGAGAGAGAGGGGAAGAGAGCATTTATTCTTGAAAGACATTTAAGAAAACAAAATATATCACATCCAGGTGCAAAACCAATTTCGACTTAACACAGACTTTCTTTGAAAATGTCAACTGTCAGCAATGGTAAACCAGCCCATTTCTGCTGTACACTTTTGCTACAGCCCAGTAAAGCAAATACACACACACTCAGTCACACACATACACACACAAAACACAGCGAGCAACTGGGTGCTTAGGTGCTAGGAAAATGCACTCAGGCATTTTACAGTATTGAGGTCGGCCTCAGCCATGTTTTGCTGAGCTTCATCAATCTCCAAGAGCTGTTACCAACAAGCTGAGAGCAGAGGGAAGGTTTGGAAGGAAACGAGGTGGAGAAAGAGAGGTGAAAGTAGTTGCATTTGAGGGGCAGAAGGAGAGAAGAAGAGGGAAAGAGTGGCAGGGAGAAGGAGTGATGGAGTGACGGAGGGAGGAGGCGACGTGAAAGCAAGACAGAAACAGAGGACGAGGGGAGAATTAAAACAGAGAGAAGACAGGTGGAATTGCGTGGGATGAGTGGATCGCCACCAAGTAAAGGAATGTGGAAGGTGCAATAATAAAGCAAAAACAAAGGACGACATTAAAATTAAGGAGACCACATAGAGAGAGAAAAACAAGACACTTAAGAGGAGAGGGTGGAGAAGAGTAATGGATGTTGTGGGTGAGTAAAAGAAGAAAAGAGGGATGGAAGAAACAGAGAGGGAGTCAAAAATGAGAAATGTAGCAGGATGGAAAAAGCAGCTTCAAGAGAGAGGAGCGCATCAGGAGGATAGAAAGAGAGGAGAGAAGAGATACCAAGGTGGGAGGAAAATAAGCAGCTTATTAAAAAGGGACTGGGCTGGAGACGCAGAGAAAGAGCAGCAGCAGCTTTTTTTCCTTGCTATCCTCCTGAGAAATCTGTGGGTAATATGTTGCAGAGGAAAAACATTTTGCTTACCGCCCCTTAAAAACAGGCTTAACTAGGGGAAACCAAAAAGCACAGCGGAGAGAGATAAAACACCGCTGCTGACGGAAGCCGATTCAGCCGAGGCGCCAGACAGAACTGGGTTGCTGGTCTTTATCACCTTATTTAACATAACGTGGCATTTGGTGGAAGCTTTGACTCACACAGACTTACGGTATCATCTGGGCATTTTCAGTATTAGAGGTTTACCAGTAGGCATGAAACCGCAGCTTTTTGCTCAGTCTTTTGAACCTCAACAGTATCACTTTAGACCACACACACACTACATAAAAAAAGAAATAAATACGCTGCAAAAAAATACCACAACTAAACAATCATGACAAATTGAAATTAGGTCAGTGCAAAACAATATCTGACTTTAAGGATATAAAAAAAGGATTAAATATATAAGATATAAGCAGTGAAATTTCGAGATAAAGCTGCTTCATGAGGGGAGATGAAGTGTGTTTGATTTCAGCTCAGTCTAGACGTTAGGGATGACTTCTGTTTTTTTGCACCTGATGATGAGTAAGTTCACATAAGGACTTTGCTGCATATTACTAATGCATCAGTATGCATCCCATCTTAAATATGAGATTATTCTGCATACTTAAATACATACTGTAGGTTTTGCACTCACGACTGTGGCTTTAACTAATTCAACAAAAAGATATCTGCAGCATCATCTTGCACATTTTTACAATTCTCTTCTTTTCTATTCATTCTTAACATACAGTCTCTAATGAAAAATGTCATAAGGGCCATGCAGCCGTGTTAGCAGTGTGTCAGGATGTACTCAATGCTAATGTCAGCATTGAGCTTATTGACAGCATCTGGTCATAAACCAAAGTACCAGACAAATCAAAATGTTCCATTTTTGGTGTCAATCTATCCATTAGTGGTTTTGTAACAATTCAGAACGGACCGATGTTACCAGCCCTAATGAGGTCTAGCTTTGCTAAAAGCCTAGCTACCGTGGAACACGTTTAGAAGTGCATCTATCAGTTATTTTAATTATCAATTAATTTAGCAATTACTTTTTATAAAACAACAAAATTGTGTGAAATGCCCATCACAATTTTCTAAATTCCAAGGTGTGTACAAATTGTTTGTCTTGTCTGACTGACAGTCCAAAACCCAAAGATCAAAAATCTGTCAGTGTAAGGAAGTGAGTTTACCAGCCCTCTGTAACCGCTCCTCACTTCTGCTTGAGGTCCGAGCTCCGAGCTACGTTAGCCACTACTAGCATAACACACATGAATCTCTGGCCAAACTGTTGGTGGTAGAGTTGTATTGTGAGTTTTGACAAGGAAGAAAAACGCGTGGACTGAAAAAAAGACAATAGCTCTGGTTCTGCATTGATTTTGATCAATGTTCTTGTACCATCAAAAGTCTGTGTTAGAGTTGTAGGAGTGCAATGCTGAATCATTGGACCAGCATTATTTTTATAGCAGGGCAGAGTCAGAGTCTATTCTATTGATACATACAGTATATTACATATTCATGTAACTTTTCAAAACCGTAATAGCCTGGAGAGTTTTGACATGTGCGCCGCACAGTTGATAAAATATTACAACTTCTTTGAATAGCCCCCCTTTTTTTTTTTTTTTAGTTACAACGAACAGAAACTGCTGCTGTGCCAGAAATTTTGTATATTATCACTTTCTGCTTTATGTCCACCTGACTCACTGTAAGGCTGCGAACTGGGGAAGGCCGACTGTGTGGCTTTTAAGATAGCCGCACACGCAGACATGGTTTCTTATCACCAGGGTATCACAAAGTCATACTTTCGCCATCCCGGAGGAAGAGACGAGAGAGCCACAGAAGACGACAAGGAGAGAGAAAAGGAGAAAAAGAAGAGGGAGGGAGAGAAAATGTCAAACTGTCTGGCCTTTTCTTGGAAATCCCACCACGATGTCTGTCTGAGAAATTAATCTTCAGTCATCTTTAGATAGGAATCGCGCACTTATCGGTCCCCACCCACACCTCGCTCCCTCCCCGATCACCCCGATTCCTTCTCTCTTCCTTTTAATATCTCACATTTTCCCCTGAATTTGCCATGTTTAACCATCCACTTTTCTTATTTTAACTGTACGTCCTGTTCTAATATTTACAGTATCTATCTGTTCTTTTTTTTTTTTTTGGCTTCCTCTCTTTCTGATGACAGGATGCTCTTTCTCTCTCCGTTGAAGCCATTATCCCCTGCCTGGCCACTTATCTTCTATCTGTATCCCTCCATCGGTCTGTCTAGCCCACAGCTCAACACACTGACATAGAGACACACACACACACACACACACACACACACACACATACATGCAGACAGCTCAATAGGGCCCTCACACACAGCTATCAAGCTTTCCAATTCTCTGTAAACTGTCATATTGTTATCAGCAGGATTGTGATGGGTTTTTTTTGGTCTCTTCCCTCATGGCTTTGGATGTGACACTCTGTGGAACTGCGCATCTTATCTACCAAAAAAGGAACGACATTTTGATCACACACCCCAACCCTTTCTAACACGGACTGCGTTGGATATCTGCACATCTATAATGCAAGTTGAATTTTCTAGTTGGTGATAAAGAAAACCATGAATGTGTGATGGGATTGCACTGGAGTCTGTTGACAATTTTAATGGAAGGTTATCGTTTCTGCTGTTTTTGTTCCTCGTCGGATTTGTAGAAAGATCAAACCCAAGACAGGCTTTTACAACTAAAACAAAACCGAATCTGTTCCCACACAAATCCTCGTGCCATTTTCTGTTTAAAATTGTTTTCATAACAGCAGCGATCATTACCAGTTTGTAGTCAAGTGAGAGTGTTATCACCTCTTTGGTGTGCTGTTTAATTTGTTTCAGTAAAAGACTGCTCGCACTCAACACTAAACTAAATGAATTGGACATTTCCGTGCAGTGATAAGACACTTAAGACAAACTTATCACTTTGTTATAAGCTGCAACTTACTCTGCAATAATGTGGCAAATCTATGCTAACTGAGCTAACCTTGGGTTCAGGTGGCTTTTGTCATTTAACACAGGTCCGAACCCCTGGGTATGCAGCTGTGAAGCTTATGGGGGGGGGGGGGGGGGGGGTATTAACTAAACCTGTTACCACCGTTTGCGTCACCGCACTTTTATTTAAATTACGTGTAGTACGTACTGGGACTACAGATGAGCTCAGCCGTAGCTCCTCTGATTTGCATGAAGTGCAGAAATGATCTGACGTGCACTGCCGCAGGAGAGTGCAAAAAAAAATAGGTGTTTTAATATTGTTAAAGAGAGGACTCGTTTGGCTGTGTGTGAGGAAATACAAGTGAAATTCTGCTGTTGTCATCTCAACGAAAAGATAAGTGATTGAATAAGCTTTGAAAAATAAACGAGAGATTATTGGTACAATAATCCTTTGACTAGATTATTTCTGTAAACAGGAAATGTAACATCCCACTTAATAACTATTAACAGACGCTTTAATCATTTCTCACTGGACTGGAGCTCCCATAAGCCTTAAAAGTCAGGACAGACAGAGAGGAAGGACGTACAGTATGGGAAACAGAAAGGTAAGTCATGTGCTGAACACACTGTTGCAGTGCTGCTCTTTTGTCTTGTGTTGCGGTGCTGAACTGAACACTAACTTTATTGTGTCTTTTAATTTACCGTTTCAACCTACAGCTGTAGCCTCTTACCTCCCTGTGTGTGTCACATAAAACAGTGCAGACCATTTTATGCCCGACATTAAATTTCAGACAATTTCCTCTGCCGCAGTGGACATTTCTGTAACTGTCCATTCCCTCCTCCCATATTTCTGCCCCTCTAAATAGAAACACCCTAAAATAGAACTCTCAAGAGACCAAACAGGAAATTTTCAGCGTGGTGCAGACCTTTAGTAAAAGGACAAACTCAATTAGGCGGTTTAGCTCTTAAAATGGGCAACAAAGCCAAAATAAATATACCCTGTAGCGTGTGTAGCTGCAGCCCGCTGTGACACATGCACAGAAGCTGTCAGACTAAATAATATACTTGATACTTATCACAGCAGATTGCAAAATGAACAGCATTAATCATGGCAATCATAATCACTGGCCTTTTGTGAGAGAGATGTTTTTACTCGATTGTAAAGGTAATGTTTAATGACGCGTGTCACTGCACGACAACAGCAACAGCAGAGGTGCTGGGCCAAGCTAAAACAACACATTAATATGGAAGGTTTATTAAGATTAAAAGCTGCTGTGATGTTGTCTGACATCGCTGTATGGATGAATTCACAATTTATACTTCTTGGAAGGGACTGATTGATATTGATACTAAATAACGGTTCAGGATCAAACTGCTGGTCGGATTTGCCTCATATACTCGCAATACCGAAAAACATACTGTCGAACATGATAACTTCTAATGTCTTGGACACAACTAACTGACGGTGTTTCATTTGTGTTCAACAGAGCAGAGCTGAAAGCCTCGATGTTTCATGTGAATGCATCCGTCCAACAGGCTACATGATACAAAGCCAGGGTATAACAGACAGAGAGGAGAGAGACAAAGGAGAGAGCACAGAGAGGAGGAAGGAGGGGACAGATTTGAGAGGCTGGGAGACGATAGGAAGGAGGGAGGGAGGGAAAAGGAGAGATGCTTACATGTTTCTCTCCTTCGATCCTCTTGTCAGCCTGTTGAACAGCCTCCAGGTACTTAAAATGCAACTCCATCAGTCGATCAACCTGGAGAGAGAATGAAATGGAGGCAGACGGAGAGAAAGTGAGTCAGGGATGCAGCATCGGAGAAAGAAAACAGGAAAATGAGAGAAACATGAGAGGGGAAGGACAGAGCACAAAGAGGAGACAGAACAAGATGAGACTCAGAGGGCAAATGTACCATTACCATTCATTTTATTCACATTAATCATTCATCGATTCTTTTTAACCGTTTGCTGCCAACCCCTTAGATTGTTACAGTGAAGGCTTATAAAGTGAGAGATCTGTTGTATTAGATTATAGTCAAAGACATTAAACATCTTGTGAAACGAACAAATGACTGAAGAAGTGGCTGATGAGACTGTTTAGGACGGTTCAGCGTTGAAGACATCCACGTTTGATTTGTGCGACAGACGGTATCTACGTCAAAAGTCATTGTGGGAGTAGCGGGAAGAAAAATCCAGCTAAGGTGTCACGTTGAATATTTTAATGTCTCTTTAAGTTCTGTGACATGTGGCTGAAGTCAGTATACACAGGAGTGAGTGTTGCAGACGCCTGAGTGAGACACCTGAATGTGAACCTGAATGTGTTTAACCTGCCTTTACCCTCTGGTAAAAAATAAGATCAGAATGATATCCACATATTAGCCGTTAGCACCCATGCAGCTGAGCATGGCCTCGATAAGTACGTGCATGAAGAGAGAGAGCGAGGTCTAAACAAAAGGAGACGACTGCTTCTGAACACTGACGCTAAGAGCAGCTTGAGAGCTTTCTCACAATATTCTTATTGCCTTTACCAGTCAGTCAAAGCATCGACTTCTGCTTGCTGAACATAAAGGACATAAAGAAGGCTGCTGATTAGGCCAAGAACAAATACAATTATTCAGATTTAAAGTATCTTTCCATCTTCACATGTTTAAACTACCTGTAATGAATTATTAGAACCCCTTAGAGCCCAAAGTGATGTCCTTAAATTGCTATTTTTGTCTGAATCTCAGTCCAAAAACGAAAAGATATTTAAATTATTATCATATGTGATAAAAACAACCAGCAAATCCTCATTTTAAGGAAACTGGGGCCGACAAATATTTGGCATTTTTGCTTGAAAAATGAAACAATCAGTCAATTCTCCATTTTATTTTGGTTGATTAATCATTGCAGGTCTAAAACATGCAATGAATAAACTGAAAATAATGGGTAATAAGGGGAATGAGTAAAATGAGCCTGTTTTTACACAGCATTATGGAACACATATAGGACTCTTGACAGCCCCGAAACATTAATATTTCATGACTAAACAAGCAACAATCCAAGTTAAAAGTTCAGAAAGAAACAACCTAAAGTTATTACTTATTCCTGAAGATTTTAACACTGAAAAATTCAACTAATCGGCTTCATTAGGGCTGCGTGGGTGTGGACTGATCAGATTTGACTGACACTATCCTGGCAACATAAGCAAACACACCCCCAAAGCTCTCAACACATAGTGTTTTGAATGTCGATGATTGGTGCATAAATATGTGAAGATGTCAAAAGGGGCGAGAAGAGGAGGAAACTGACCTTCTCACAGTCGTTCTCTGTGAACTTGTTGAGGAGTCTGCTTCTCTGTTGGGACTTGAGGTTTCTCAGCATGGAGGCGATGATGGAGCAGACGTGTTCTAGGAAAAGTAAAGAGAGAAGAAAGCTTAAGCTTTTTCATTTATATACCCAAAACAATATCTCGAATGTTTTAGTTGGTTGGTTTTAGTTAACAGTGGTTTAGTTTCATTAAATGTTCAGTCAAAGATGTCTTAACGTTTATATAAGTAATAACTGGGATAACTCCAATAACTCTCTTAGACAAACACATACAGTATGTAAAGCCCCGCACATGATAGTGCTTCATCAAAGAGCTCAATGTTTTAACTGAGGAGCATGAACGTAGCTCAAAACATATGACATCCGCGCTCGCAGCCTTCAGAAAGAACAGATCGATTAGCGCTTGATAATTTGCAATTACAGCACGCACCCAGCTAAGCATGGATACTCTTACAGAGAGTGCACGGAGCAAGTAGAGGAGAAAATGTTAATGAAATTTAGAAATCAATTTTCATTTTAGGGCATGCTGGAACATGCGTAACAGTTTTGGCTGTGGCTAAATTACATTTCTCGCGGTGATAGAGATTTGTCTGTGGCGGGATCATTTACAAGGCGGTGAGGGAGGTCTAAAGCATGTTAATTAACTAAATTAGCAACAAAACTAGTTTAGTCCCATTGAGTGCCGTTCTTAACCCAGTGCATGCTCTGTAAGACGTGCTATGTCATTCACAAGCCATCTTCCTCACAGGCTGCACCGGTAGGTGACAATCATAGTACAATATTTCTCTACGATATTGAATGAACAATACAGTGTACACACAGGGGGAACAGAATATGACATTGTAAAATCTCTAGATATACAGAGTGGGGAAAAAATGTAATTGGACTTTATCAACAAGAGGTCAATATTCTTTCTCAACAAGGCTTTGCAGTTGCTAAGCAACAAGAGCACAGGAATCAATCCCATTTCTGCTTTTTAAAAGGGGTCGTGTTTGCTGTCAGCTCCCTTTCTGCAATCCCCTACGACCCGCAGCGTGCTTACTCATAAGACCCGAATAACACCTGCCGACATCAAATCTTTCAGAATAGTGCCAAGATGATTGACAGCACATAAAGGCAGCAAAATGCACTGAAACACAATCTGAAACAAACTGAAATCCTTTAGAAAGAAGGTCCAACAAAAGACATATCCTACTAAATAAAATCAGTCGAATTACTGCTGAATCTGTGAGCCAGAATCAAACTGTTGATTTAAAACTCTTCTGTTAGCCTTCTTACAATTAAACTGAATGAATGACAATATCCACCATGGTCCAGAATGAAATCTCTTAACAACTGCTGTATGGATTGCCACGATATTTCATGGTTCCCAGAAGAATGAATTCTACAGGCATCGGTGATCTTCTGACTTTTCCTATAGCGCCACCAGCAGGTTGACATTTTAGGTTTTAGTCAAATAACGTGTCAAAAAAAGATGGATTGTTATGAAATCTGGTAGCAATATTCATGTTGTCCTCAGGACGACTTGTAATGACGTTGGCAATCCCGCAGCTTTTCATGTAGCACATTTATCAGGTCAAATCTGCTGTACTTTGTTTTTAGTGCTGATTGCACACTAATGTTAACACACTGCTAAACATCATCTTGTTAGTATTGTCAATGTGAGCATATTAGCATACTGAGTGTGTGTGCCCAGAACTCCTTAAACAGTACAGATAATACATTGATAAAGGGGTACCTGAAAGTCATGTACTTCATAAAAATATACTTGATTTAGCTGACATATATTGAGGGCTTTTTGAAATTCAATAGATGTATGGCAAAATGAGAAAATCCTTCATTTGGATTAAGGTATTTGGTGCGTTTGCAGGGTTAAATTAAGGGTTAATTAAAGCTTTTTATTTGATTGTGTCATAGTAAAATCCCCTCCAGGTTTCTGTAAAAATCCTGAATATATGTCAGAAGAGCAGATTCAAGTGGTTGAGTGGTATGACAGGTGATACATGTAGTTAAAACTGTGTGCTCTGCTTGTGCATGTCAAGTGTGTTTAGTCCAAGGTTCCCTTATTTTAATGTAGACAAGCTTATTTCCTGTACACAATGACAAGGAGGCTAACTGCCATTTCCGAAAGGACGCTACTTTATCAACTTGATCCAAGCGGTAATTGATGTCGCCACCTCCACGCCCTGCCGGGGAGGCTATTGATCGCTGGATGTGGAATGTTCTCTCCAAAGAGTTTAAAACTAAACAACGGCCGCTCCTTTGAGATTTGTGAAGCGGTGGAAGCAGGACATTGTGGGTACAAAATGGAGGGAAACGCTGAGTAAAAAAAAACTTTAGAAAGGTGTCTAATCAATACCTAATTTACATACTTAAATGAAAAAACGCAAGCAAACAATGAAAATTTCCATTATAACTCTTTGATACTAGAAACATCTACCACAATATCTCTCAAAACAGTAATAATCAAATGTATAATAAAGATTTTACATTCAAAATGTGCACAAGCAAGAACAATCTGAACATTCCTGTTACAACCAACCATGTAAGTTGGCAAGTTTTACCATAAGGGAGCATATACGTGTGAGAATATACAGTACGTGGCATCGAATACATATCATACTTCAATTAGTCAAGCCAAATCTAATTCCCCTTCATTGTCAGTAACAAACCATTAAACACACAACGTTTTGTCAGGTGTTAAATAGAGACTGATGAACATTAATAGACTCTACTGCCACTTGTCAGACAACAATCAATTAAATGTAAAGTTGGGTTTAAAGCTGCAGTAGGAAACTTTTAGAAGTTACTATATTCCTGATGGCAGTACGAGAGACAGATTATCTGTGAAAAAAAGGAGGTTCCTCTAGCTCCTAACGGCAAGACCGACCACATCTGAATGAAAACAACCAATCAAAGCTAGTCTCTAACCCAGTGTCCATCACTACTTGTGCACGTGCTTTCACAAAGTCAAGCTCAACATCTTCATCAGAGCAGCTTCAGGAAATGCTTTGCAAACACAGGAACAACAAACAGCAATGAAAAAACTGCTCATCCCTCTTTGCCAGCTACGGAAGCCCTAAGCAGTCATGCATTCATACATTTTATTTCTTCCGTTTTCCTGTGATGATAAGTTAATTTAGTTTTCTCGAGATCTAGAGTTATTTGTGTGGTTATGTCGAAATAAGAAATGTTGTTATCCTCAGATAACAGGACAATTTTCTCAAGATCTCAAGATAACAAAACACTTCAATAACATAATTAATTAAAAACCTCAAGAACACAAAATCATAGTCTAGTACATTAAATCATTGTAATTCCAACATCCTGTTCCTCTGACATTACGCTGAATGATGTTCCCTGCAATTATTTCATATATCAGACTATCCTTTTGTTGAGTAATCTCTAAATAACATTTGTTATTTCAACTCAATGACATAAATAACTTGAGATATCGAGAAAACAAATGAAATGAACTAATTATCACGACAAAACTGAGTAAATAAAATGTGCGAATGTGTGGCCGCTTAGGGCTTCCGTAGCCAACAACTGATAGTACGAAACACATCCTTCGCTACATGGAGCATCAGGCTCATTATGTTCGATGCCATGGCGCTCGTAGCGACAAGTGGCCAAGAGGCACAATGACAAACAGTGGGAAATAACTTTTGGAGTGGACAGCGGTGTGTGTTTGTGTGTGTGTCTGTGTGCTGTCTTAGCTGTGTGGCTTTCACTGGCGCAAAGCAGAGCCTGTTCAATTTCTGTGTTATTAGAGGTCGGTGTGACACTCCCCTCCCGTAGAAATCTCTGTTTCTTGCCCGGCTGAAACAGTGTGTTGCTGCAGCTGTCGAACAGGATGTCTGGACCATCCTCTCATCCCGCTGTTAGACGGCGGTGCAGCTACGTCTGAAGCCTGGGGCTGTCTGCCCTGGGGCATCAGAGCGGTTGAGGAGCATCTTTGAGAAAAAGTTGTGGCGACAGAGACCAGGGTCATGGCGAGGCTTATACCATGGAGAGCGAGTCCTCTGCAGCATGAGGTTATGCCTTTGCAGGGCACACACAGAAAGTTTTGCCTTGTGGATGTTCAAACGTCCTGCTGCAGGAGCTCACAATATGTGTATGATAATAGCTTCAAAAAGGTTGACAATCGCTGTTCTGGGTAACTGAAGGTGAACTTGGACAAGAAGGTTTGAGGCCTTGGACCAACTGTGCAAAGAAAGTAACAACACACCACGGGGCTATGAAGCAAAATGTAATGCATCATTTACAAAGAGAGCATTTTGTGGTTAATGCAATAGCTACATTGTGTTCATGACAGCACAGAGCCTCCTGTTGTGCGTGACACAGTGATAGTCACAGGAACATGGGCTTCCCTTGGAGCCAACATTAATGATTTAAACAACTACAACCTCTGAGGTGACTGTGGCATTTGCAGAGACCTCCTTGGAGTTTCGTCATTTAACAGAAGCACAATGCACAGCACTTGAGTACCACAAACACCGTGTGAGCAGGAACCTAAGTTGACTTCAACATTGATTGTCAACTTGCTGTAAACTGAAACTGCCCAAACGGAGCTGCACAGTGATCAACAATGAATGACTGTTAGTGGAGTTGAAGCACCTCCAAAAGGACACGCACAAAACTCACCCATCACCTGGAACTACTCTACAGCAGTACACAGGTTCTCTGTCAACTTTTGCTTGAGAGATAAGACGATGTCCAAATGCTGGCATGCATTCATCCTCCACTAATCATTCACTGTTTGCATCATCTTTGCCCCAGGGTGTCTACAGCACTAAGTTAACATGCAAATAAGCACAAGTGGCCTGGATTCATTTATTGATTGACAGCTGAAGGAAGTGCTGAATGACAGAGGAGAACGGATAGGTGGTACTTCACCGAGAGACAGATTGGGCCCTGGACTAACTGTGCCCTGGGGAGAGCAATCAGCCTGCCAGCACCACAGGCTAGTCTGTCAGGGGTTATAGAGACTGCACTCACTGTTTGAAGCAGTAGAAATGAATTCTGGTTCTGAACTCTCAGAGGATACGAAAGAACAGGAGAGTCAGGACAAATATTTAGCAGCACACGGTGTACATACGATTGCATTTGTCTGTTAAAACATTCATCATAATGTCTCAGTTGAGCAAAGTCGACACAAGAGCCAACATCTTGTTAAGTCCAAGACTTGCTCTTTTTTTTTATACTAGTCATGAAAAAGAATTGTCATACTCATACTTGTGACCACCTGTGCTGACTTTGTCTCTGTAATGCTGTACAGACAAAGTACCGGTCTCACTTGCGTTTGATCAGTTTGCTACATTTAGCACAGCAAACCTTGCCTCAATAGCAGAGAATTTCCACTACAGGGTACCAAGAACCTCATTAGGGAACTAAACCTGTGTTTTGACCAGAGGAAGCAAAAACTAGATTTAGTTCCTGTCCTATAGGTTCAAGGGATGCTGATAAATGTGCATTGTCCCTCAAATGAAGAAAAAAAAAACTAAGTGACCTCAATAGTAGGCGAGATAGACAATTTGTGATGTTTATTAATGTAAAAAAAAAAAGAGTTAACCTTCATTATAAGCTTTGCCACAACTGTGAGAAAGAGATAAGGGGGAGTGAATGAGAGAAGGGGAACCGCAATGAAACTACTGGCATTTGAAAATTGTGTTTTAACTGCTGATGTGGTGGAAGCACAAAAGGAATCCCAATTTAATTTACTAGTTTAGAGATGAAGAGTTCTTGAAAACGAACCTGGAAAAGTTACTGTGGTGAAATGTGCCACAGCTCTCCAAATTCACTTGCTATATAAATTATTACCATATGTGTGCTGTTTTACTGTAAATAAAACCTTTGAGCAAATATTGCACATTTTGTTATATTGTTTACAGTACTGTTTACTAAATGAAGCACCACATACTGTGTACAAATATACATATACATTCAGCAGTTTGGTTTTTATTCTAATTTCTTATGAAACTTGCAGCATATTACTATCTATTCATGTTAGTTCCACTGCAATAATTACTGCATTAATTAATAATAACGTCAATGTGGCTTTAAAGGTGCGTTACACCTGGTAAACAAGTGCTGACACCTGTGCCATAAGTTTGATGTGAAGTAGACTTTAGAAGAAAAGCTAATGTTGGTTATTCAAAAGTCTGTGGCTCTGTTGTTGGTGTGACCATCTACTCTGCCTATGACAGCATGCTGACATTACTGCTTCATACAAAGGCTTTATTGGCTACGTTGAAATAAGGTCTCTGACCATGCAGAGGGATCATTTTTTCTCTAGAGGAGAACACAGGACAGGTGATTTACAGAGCAGATGTGTACGCTGTAGCAAACAAAACAAATGCAAACAGTACATTTAGTGCTTTGAACTAAAATCTTTCATACACATCTAGATATACAAAAGCCTATTCCATTAGAGTACGAGTTTCAATCAATCCCCATCAGAGGAAAGACCAAATATGAAGATGTGAATTAGATGCGTCTTTACACAGAGATCTAAGAGTAAATCTCTCTCTACTAATAATAGGATTACACTGCACGACTCTGACAACACGGATTATAATCAAACTTGTATCATGTAAAATGTTACCGATCTCAATCTGTGCCAAAGGCGCTCGGCACTCTGAGGAGGGATGATCAAATGAAAGCTCCATTTGATTCTCTGCTTTTTGACTGAAACATGTGACACAAGTTTCATCATTAAATCCAGATAACCAAGTTTCTCCATTACAGGCACTTATCTCGTCTCATATATTCTCCTATGTAGTCATACTTTCTAAATCCATTTGTTAATATCAGAGCACAGATACTGATGATAAAGTAATGGGCTGATAAAATTCCACGTTTTATCTTTGTAATGAAAGTGTCATAATTCTAGGAGGGTGGGGGGAGTGTTTTTAATAAGAAAACATCCTATTTCCATCAAATGCGCTTCTCCGTCTTTTTGCTCCTCGCTGCATAATCGCTACAGAACTACAGAGCCATAAAATGTAACATTTCTTCAAATGCAGGTATTTTTCTGCTAGCATGCCTCACTCATTACCTATTTCTGTGCATTCATTAGAAAGTAAGGGTTACGGTGAGGGCATGCGCTACACTCAAAGGTGTTTGCGTGACATTCAAAACATATCAGCTACAAAGGCCTCCTACGTTCCCTCCCTGTGCGCTCTCTCTCCACCAAACAAAACACCCACATGCACGAGAGCACACAGAGAAACACTTTCTCCAAGTTGGCGCTGGAGACGGAGCTATGACTATTGTGCCTCACCATGTAAATTAGTTGTTTACTTCTGTTGCCTCACAGGCTGGCTCGCATCATTAGCCACCTAAATATAACAACCGGCTGCCACCAATTTCCATCATACAATCTCATTTCACCGGTAATGACAGAGTACATGCAGCAATAAACTGAGACCCTAAAATCAAGGTGAATGTCAATGTCATGTCAAGAATATTCATGAGCAGAAATGTTTGTTTTTTTTCTCTTCTTCTTCTCCATTCTGTTTTGTTTTCCTACCCACTTGCAATGTCTTTATTAATTATGACATTCTCTATGCAAATATGGCCTGGCAATCCCCGGTCATTTGGGCTGTGTCAATTTCAGAAAGGATTTCACGGGGATCAATCTTTGCACCGAGGTTTATGTGTGAGAGAGAGAGAGGGAGAGGGAGAGGGAGAGGGAGAGGGAGAGGGAGAGGGAGAGAGAGAGAGAGAGAGAGAGAGAGAGAGAGAGAGAGAGAGAGAGAGAGAGAGGGAGAGGGAGAGGGAGAGGGAGAGAGAGAGAGAGAGAGAGAGAGAGAGAGAGAGAGAGAGAGAGAGAGAGAGAGAGAGAGAGAGAGAGCACCAAGAATAGAAGGACAGAGAGGTCCCTACCTCCTAATTACTTTTGTTTGAGGCAGCTGATAGTTAATTAATCTACTGTGTTATTGTGTTATTCTGGAGAACCACTTGATTCACAGCGTTTTCAATTAACAGCCTTACTGAGGAGGACGGTTCACTCAATGCGTCTTATATTATGACAGGCATCTCATTATACCTATAGCTGTTAGACCAATCAATGGAGACATGATGGGAAATCCTATACAGGCAACATGAACTAATTATGGGGAAACCCGCTCCAAAATGAAATGCTGAACATTGGCATTTACATATTTAACTGTTCAAACTTCAAACTTCTATGGCTCAATACACACTTATCCTATGATGTATGTGGCGTGGTCTGACAGCCATTACTGTAGCCCAACTGAATGAAGTGTCACCTATCATGGAAGCACGAATGGTTGAACTGATCAAATTGATCACAGTTAACGATAACTTACCCTCAGATTCTGATAATGAAGCATAATGTTGTCTTGTTAAGTGCATGTTACTTTCATTAACCCATTCTTTGTATTATTATATTATGTATTATACTATATACTTTATTATTACTCTGCATGGATATTAGGTTGCAGATACCATTTTTTTTCATTTTCGATTAATCTGTGGATTTTATTCTCCATTAATGGTTTGTTTGGTCTATAAAACGTCTATAACAAAAGTGAAAAATGCCAATCACAATATCCCACAGCACAGTGTGATGTCACTAATGTCTTGTTTTGTATCACCAACAATACCCCAAAACCCCCCAAAATATTTATTTGACTACAATGTGGCAAAAAGCATCAAATTCTCACATATTTAAAAAGCTGGAAGCATCAAATATTCTGCATGAAAGTGACAATAATTTATAAAAAGATTATGATAGATTATGAAAATGGTTGCTTGCTATTTCCATCAACAAAATGATTCATTGACAAACTGTTGCAGCTCTAATGATTATAAACTCTTACACTAACTTGGAACCATCTTGCCATATGGTGTCTCTTCGACCTTGAGAACACATATACTCAACGTTAACTCAATGTTTATCTTTTGTTCTTCTTAAGATGAATGCTATTCTAAAACACAAGTCTGAGATGGCTTTGACATTGGCATTGGGTAAGAAAACAACATTAACATACCACTTTTATCTAAACTCCACAAGATGCATGTGAAAGTTGTGTCACTTTCTGGCTTATGATTAGAAATTAACACTGATGTCTTCTTTTATTAGACAAAATACACTATTTGATAAAAGAAAATATGTGATAATAATATAATAATTCACCCAAAGTGGAATTCTGCTCTTTGTGGCTTTGTGGTTTCCAGGTAACAAGATGTCTAACCTTCTTCTGAAACCCAGCTAAATGTTGAATTTTGCTTTTTAGATGTTGAAATAACATAAAAGTAGCATTTGATGGCAATGTTTTAACATGTAGTAGGTTATACAGGATGTCTTAGACACATTGCTGGCAAATGTAATACAAACACCACAGCATAATTTAGTAATCAAGTAAGTAACCTATTTAGTTTCCTGAATTAATTTATAGATATTTATGTGCATTTAAACAATATGATGTTAAGATATTAATATTATGTATGCGGAAGGATCAGAGGTTGTTTGAAGTATCCAAAGCAGCAGGTATCATCAAACAGAGCTGCTAAGTTGAAAGGCGAGCATCACACTGTGGATCTCTACAAACAGCTTTGGTTGAGAAATGCACACAAATCTAGAAAGAACCTTCAGGGTGGATTTTCACATCTCTTTTTAAAAGCTGTCTTTTAAGTGTGCGTCTGCCTTGCCAGGGGCTTCAACACACAGGGGGGAAAGGTTTAACTGTTAGGACAGGTTATCTTCCACACTCTTCCTCCTGCTGCTCAAAGAGGTCAGAGGTTAATTCATCCAGTCCCCGGGTGAGACGGGACACAATGGAAGACAATTTGTTCTTCTCTGCAGGGCTGGGAAGCCCCAGTGGATGAATCAAACTTAATTAATACAGACAGAGAGAGAGGAGGGGTTCCACATTCTGGACGTAGGTAATCAAACAAAGAGCAGGAGATGGAAAGGGTTTTCTTTTTCTTCCAGTCCCTTCTTTATTTTACTCTCTCGCCCTGCATCACATGGACATCGCATCTTTACCTCTCTCACTGGCTCTTGTTTGCACTTCCGTTCTCTCACTCGAGAGACAAGAGAGGTTCGAGAGCGCAGGCAGGAAAATCAATCAAGATTGGATTGATAGTGTAAACTGACAGGCCGAAGAGGCAGCAAACCGTGATACATGAGCAGATTAGGATTGAGTGTGTCTGCGGGAAAATGGCGTGACTACACATTGCAGAGACGAGAAGCGGGAGAAGAAAGAATTTACCACTTCATGATTCGTGCAATTACTTAAATTAGCACAGTCAGCAAACTATAGATTCTTTTATTTGAACGATAACAAAATTTATGAGACTTGAAGGAAGTTTAAAAAAAAAATGTAGCCCTGACACTGTCAATCATCGTCTACAACATCAACACCTCATGCATCATATTCATATTCTAAAGTTGATCATGATCCATGGAACAATTAAATGAATGGCAATGACATTTTGTGCTTTGCGGGAGTGATGAAAATATCTAAATATTTAGTAGTAGATTCCTTTACTAAGATGAACTATGTAATGTAAATATACAAAATGGCTATTTTAGTTGAAAAATTTGATGCCATAAAAATAGAAATATAACTCAAATGTATATGCGTATAGATATAACAAAAACACAACATGTCTTAATTTCAGGTGATTATTGTCTAATAAAAACATAGTTATGTATATTATATTCCACTTTTACACTATCATGTAAATAGAGCCCCCTAGACCTTTCACACTGGACATTTAATCACTGAGGTTCTCACTACCTTCCAGTCATACCTGTCACTCTTACATATGGCTTAGGTTCATGTGCAAGCAAATGTGTAGTGGAGCCACGGCACATGGAATAGCTCATTATCAGACAGGCAACTGGTGTACTTTTACCCCAGTAATCCAGTTTCCATTATCACTTGCGGTAACACTTCACTTCATTTGCTGCTGATGGCATTTAATTGAAAAATAGCGGAATAATATATCTCACCACAGCTTTCACTGCTTGGCCCAATAGGTCACACTACTATAGCAGTTCAAACACAGGTGACATGAATTTAGCTGATTGCAGCCTTCGCTAAGAAATCTTGTGTGTCGTTTCCTAATTAGTGACTGACCTTCGTGCTCCTTCTCTGAAGCACCAGTTTTCTTCATCTTCTTAGGGGTTTTCATGAATAGTGGAAAGATGGTTCGCAAGCCCAGGATGTCCACAAACTTATGGCAGTTATCCGCTCCCTCTGGTCCAATCATCCCATGGTCCAGGACCTTCAGAGCACTGGTCCGAGATGTTTTCTTTTCCCTACAGCAGAGGGTACAAACAAAGCTGAAGTCAGAGGTACGTAATGTTGTCTAAGTTATGAACCATTTTGCTTAAGCAGAATATTTTATAGCGTCTAGCTTTAAATCAAACCATTCACTCTTTCTTTCTCTCACAGCACGGCGCTGTTCTGAAGACATGTTGTTGGCAGCTGCACTATTAATATTTTCTAGCTGTTTAAGCTCCCCTAATGCTACGGAGACTGCTGCATTTGTTAGATTTTGATCTGCTTAAAGCAGTTTCACAGTGTGAACTACTTATTTCCATTCTCAGGGAACATTTTTGTGAATGAAAGTAATAGCCTTGCATCGGAATTTACGGGCTTCGATGACAGAGCTGCAACGAATGGTCGATCGAGTAAGTAGTTGGCGACTATTAAATGAATTGCCAACTATTTTAATAATGTATTTATCATCGTGATTTCAGCTTCTCAAATGTGAATATTTTCTGCTTTCTTAAGTACTTTTTGACAGTAAACTGAACATCATTGGATTGTGGACAAACACATTTAAGGACGTCAATCTGGGCTATAGGGAAATAGTGATCAAGGTTTTTCACCGTTTTCTGACATTTTGTAAATCTCACAAGCATGCACCTACTCAAGATTAGTGATTTAAAATGTTAGCGTTTTGTGACAGTAAAGACTCATCTACACATAGTGTCACTTACAATCAACAAAGTAGTGCTGAGTTTAGAGTTGGGTTTTCAGTAAACCAATGGTAAAACAGGAAAAGGTGCATTGCAGCATTTATAAATGTATGCTCAGCATGTAATCCTGTCAAGGGCACCTGCACAAGATCTTCTCAATTTTCATTTTAACGAAAACTCCAAAAACAAACAACAAAAATGTTCACGGGATTTTATACATCCGTAGTGTTGTAGAATAAATGACTGCAGTTTAATCGTGAAACTGGGATTTTTCCTCAGACTATAATCAACCATCAAAATCTAAAATCATTGCATCCCTAACCCGTTTAAAAAAGCAGATTTTAGGTTTGTGCAGTTATGAGAGTTTGGTGAATCTGATTTGGAACAGTCGTACAAACAAACATCACAGAACAAGTCAGAGAAGCTCAAGATAAGAATACCAAAATGTTCTTGGATGATGCATGTATTGAGATTTGAAATCAAGCTCACTAAATATTAAATTAAATCTTCCAAACTACACAATCTCCAATCACAAAATCTAGTTATTTAGTTTGAATTAGTACCAGTTGATACTGTCCCTCCACCAGAGTCCAGTAGACTAGATATGAGAACTCCATATGAATGAAATAAATAATTAACGATACATTTTTTTTTTTTTTTTAAAGATACCCAAAAGCAAAGAAAACTTCTCAAATGTTCTCTTACCCACAATTCACATTTGAGTTATGGCAAAATCACCTTCAACTAAACTACAAAGAACATTATTCTCATCATGAGTCACACAATATCTTAATAAAAAAGATCTAAAAAAAAATCTAAAAAAATGAAAAAGCAATTGTTCTTATGTTCATTGGAACACCTGTTCTAACACAGTGAACAAATCAAACCTGTTCACTCAAACAAATGGTAATCTAGACATTCGTCTGTTTTCCATTATCAAAGCTTCGGCACAATAAGGTGGACCAACTGCTTCTCACTCTGTGTAAACCCCCCCACCCGCTCCACGCCTCCTCTCAGGAAATGTAGCTGTCTGTCACCGTGTCACTTCCTCCATTCCCTCCAATGACAGATGACAGTGTTTATCTCAGAGGAGGGACACATATTTCAGGCAGTTGAGTCTGGCTCTCCAGACAGACACATTATATATGATGGACGGCAGAGGGGAGCGATATACAGTGTACTTTCTGAAGGGAAACTGGGCAATTCAGTCGGTAGACAGCTGACTTAACTCAACATCCCGGTGTCGTGAACTATGCCGTCGTCAAGCCAAAATGTCGATGTCTAGTGGGCACTGGCGTGACAGCAGCAGCAGGTTTATGATTCAACTCAAATTCTGGATGAGACTGAGTCACTCAAAGATGGTCCCGCTCAGCAGCTGACCAACACATTCTCAGATGTGATAAAGAAATATATAGCAACATCGCCATAAAAGGTATGGGATGTTGGGGGTGTTGAAATCAGTAGATATTTTGCCAAAACTACTGCTGTTATACTGACCATAAACAGAGTATCTGTTTCTTAGACACAAACTGTAAAAAATGGCTGCCGTACATTTCTTCTCTGATTGACAGTTAGCTGTTCCAGCATTTCATTAAGACACCAGGTGTGAAATTTGTATGTGGCACAAGGTTTAGTTGGAATTGAAATGGAGTTCTTAATGGGGGAAAAAAAGTGTCTTAGTCAGTAGAGATCAGTTTTTTCTTTGTTGTGTTGCTCTTCCTCATTCTTTTTTATTTCTTAGCATTGTGTCTTGTTTAGAAAACAAAAGCCGATCTCTCGAAAACTAATGAAACCGATAATGTTAAAACTTACAATGAAAGATGTGATGAAAAACTTCTGTAAAGTTCAGAGTCTCACAACAGACAGATTATGAAAAAGAACGTTTAAAATGCAGCAGCAGCAGAGGCCGTGATATCCTGACCTTTAAAGGATCCAATATTTCCCATAATGCGACTCAATACCGCCTTTCTTTTAGAACATCTTTCTCTGACTTGTTAACGTTCATATTCTCCAAACTCTGATGCAAGCTTTCAAATGTAAGTGTAAAGCCAAATCCAAGAAAACCCTCAGACTCAACAAAGACTTCAGAGCCACAGAAGACTTTAGACAGGGTAGTTCTGTAAACCGACGCTGACCTTTGTAAAACAAATCGGTGCCCCTAAATGTGTTCAGGTTTTTGGACCTTTTGGAAGACTTTCCTTTCTTTCTTAATTTACAATGGTCACTTTTTTCCTGTTGTGTTTTTATACTGTTTGTTTCTGTGCATTTTGGATTGTCGCACTCTGATAATATACTTTCTTGTAATATTGAATTCATATGTGTTGAACTGCAACCTCTTTGTCACATTGCTGCTTTGCTGGCTCTCCTGTCTCCTGCACCACAGAAAATAACTTTTTTTATTTCAAAACATTTAAAGAAATAAAATAAAATTAACACAATGTGTGATCTGGAGTGATCTGGTATTTTAGTATGTATGAATTTAAGTATATATGATTAGAGGCAAAACAAGTACAGTAGTTATGGCGTAGCAAACATATCGTAGACATTTAAGCTCTACTGCAACTCCCTAGCTAACATCCACCTCTGAAAAAGGTAACATGTAAGTGCTACAGCACATACTGTAGAACACTGGTCACTGCTCAGCTTGTGTTCCTCCCACAAGATTCTCATGGCAACTGATGTTAAGTTAGGTTTAATTGATCACTTCGAAATGACAGCAATATGCTCCTTTTCAAGAATTAGTAGAAAAGGCAAACACTCTGTATCAAAAAGAATGTAATAATGATACATTAGGTATATGCACGTCTGTGATGATGGCCTGATAATATAAGACACATTCATCTAGTGTTCTGGAATCAACAGGTGAAATCCAACACTGGACTATAAATCAATTATGTGTGTGGGATCTGCAGCAGGATCAGTGTCTGACTCATAAGTATGAATCCACCTGTGCTCACCAGTGTTGTTTCAAACAAAGCTCATGTTCTGTGCTCTGTGCGCTTTAAGTATACTGCTGAATGAAAGGGATCAGAAATGTAATTATCTTGCATTCTAAAAAATTTACAATTCATTTCTAAAAGTCTCGTCTCGGCCTGTCTTTTCTCCCCACTGTTTTCCCGATGGATGATTTAACAGAAAATGGTTTTTGCATTCTGATAATGAGATATCGATCCAGGTCTTAAATCTACATCTCCAGTGATGTGATTATCAGCGCAGGGGTGCTGATGGCTGTGATGGTTTCATAAGTGCGTGTGTCTTTCATGCGTCACATCTCTGCCTTTGCTGCGTTCCGCACAGCGTTGATTGATTGGACTGACAGTCTCGCCAGGCCATAGAGCTGACAGACGTGCTGGTGTTTGCGGTGCAACACCCTGTTATGCTATGAGGGTTCAAATTTTCACAGTACAGAAAGCACTGGAAGAAAAGGGCTTTGAACAGAGCTGTGAGGGCCAGACTGGAGATCAAGAGATGTTCTGTGCCGGGCTCAACACTGTTTCTCTTTTAAAGAATATGTTTTATAGCACTGAGGCACTTGCTGCCCATTTGTTTTAAATTTCACCTTTCTGTAACTTTTCAGTTAGTTAATATTAAACTGGGAACATACTTCATACATGTACTGTGCGTCTGGAAATTGTGTGAGGAGTTATGCAAAGGCAAACCTCTTAAATGACACAGATTATACAGAATTAAGTGCAACACTGCAACAAACAGTTGCTTGTATCTCTGACAAATGAAGAAATTTTGCCAAGTTGAAGAGCTGTAACATCTTTCAAACTTGATCAGTGCTTACGTAGCAAACATGCCCTGCTTCGACTGAATTCACCCGATGCACCCTCTGAAGTTACATAATCCATTACAAGGTGTACATAGTTTTTTAGTTTTGTTGAAATCTGAAAGCTGTTGGCAACACAAAGGCTGCTGTTTGGCAGCTTCTATGTTTCTGTTGTCAACGCTTCCCTCGAGCTCACAAACAGACTTTTAAAAAAAACACACACATTTATGAAGAAAGTTCTCTCCCACAGTTCCCCGCTCCCTCAAGATTTTCATAACAAAAATAAAATAAAGGCTTTTCAAATATTAACAAAACAGTCTGCCATTGTCTCTACGTTTGACCTCTAACAAGCATTGTTATTAGTGTTTACTTTGATAAAGTAGCGCATTTAGCATCAACACTTACTGAGCAGCAATTCATTAACTGTAATAATAGGCTGCAATCATTTGTCCACCAAGGATGGTGGTTAAACAAAAACTGTTACAATTATGAACAAAGGAGGAGACGTAATGAGTGATTGTCAAAACAATAGTAGCTGTCCATCAAATACAGCACCAGTCAGCACCACATCTTCTCCATATTCAGTGTTTTTTCTTCATTTTTGTTACTTTCTACTTTGTAGATTAACACTGACGACATCAAAACTGTCGAATAAAACATACAGAAGCATGGCTGTGCAGCAAAAGAGCATTACCTATTACCCGGAGTTTTCGCTCCCTCTTTTATTTGTATCTTGCTACCTTGTAGCACAAGGATGCACATGCACACTTCGAGTGCATGGGAAGCAAGTGTTACCCTATTCTGCTGATCAACCGTTGGTGGTGGTAATGTGGGAAAAAAATGTAGTAATGGGGTAAACAATCATACCCTGAGGTTAAGGTTCATTTGCGAGGAGGAAATACATCAGGATGTTTTCCATCTGGATGATACTGTCGAATGTGTATTTGCATGTTCAGTGTGTTTAATTCATTATTCCATCAAAGTAGCCCTGGAGTGAGTTTCACTGCTGGCCTTTGTCATAGTGTACTGCAGCCTCACCTGAGCATGAGATTCATTAGCTGAAGCCCTTCCCCTCTGAGGAAGCGGTCTCGATTGGCTGGCAGCATGAGGCAGGAACACAGAGCGTCAAAGAGGTTCTCCATCATCTCCTGCTCCTCGGCGGTGGACGGGTTGTGACGTTTGAACACCTGAGAGGGAAGGCGGGAGGAGAGAGCGCTGAGGAGAGCAGGATTGTTGCTTTTGTGTGAGAATGAAATTTGTCAAAACAAAAACACAGCAACGGCCTCAGACATGGTTAATTAGAGTGGTTTGGGAATGTGGGCAATAAAAGCTGCTTTAATGATGAGAGGGAATAAGACTAGCATGACAGAAATATTAGCCAGGTTTGTGGTATAATTAAGAGACAGAAAGAGACAGGGTGGAAAAATCCCAACAGCCACAACCAAAATGTTGGTTAGTGCCAAACTTTAACAGCTAATTTGGTGGGTTATAAAATATAATTTGGATGTCACAGGGAGCTCAGAACTAGTAAGGCTAATAGTAAGGCTGTGCACCTGAGTACACCCACCACGGTTAGAGCACCAACACACAGTACACACAGATGTTCATGTTTGAGAAATCACTGTGCTTTCCCCCTGCCAGGCTCGAACGGATGACGGGTAAATTAGAAGGGTGGTGGTAGGACAAACTGAAAACTGAGATCAAAAGCAAAAATCTTACAGAGAGTTGCTGCAGTAACACATCAATGCCATCCATCTCTCCCAATAGTTCTCTGGTATCTGTGGGGAAAAGGGAAATAAAGAGGGAGGAAGAGATAAAAATGGAGCAACAGGACAATAGGGAGATTAAATTGAAGAAAGAAAAAAAAAACATTTAAGGACAGAAAACAGACTGAGAAAAAGGGTTTAAGTGGATAGGTGAAGAGAGGGAGGGGGTGACAGAAGCGCTACAAAGGCATACGATGAGTGTAAACACTGACGAACACATTGGCCACGAGGGACCTCCTGGGAGAGAAAATGAGGAAAAACGAGGGCACTGAAAAATATATATCTACACAAGTTATTCTGTCTTTTTTTTTAAGGTTACATAATACAATTCTGCTTCATAGCCGCCCCAAAATGCCTGTGAGAGCCAGAAATCCTTTAAATTGACATCAGGAAGTGGCACAGCAGACAACAATATTTTGTGCTTTGCATTTGCTACTCTCTCTAGGCAGTTAAGCATTCATAACTAACAGCAGAGTTTCTTTGGAAATTTGGAAAATATGGTGAATCTACAGGGTCTTAATTAGGAGGGATGAGATCCTCTTCTCATTCGCAGCAGCAAGTATTTTTACACATAAACCCATCAGAGTGTTTTAAGTTGAATCTGACAGCAGGAAGCGATAATTACATTCAAACTAGCACATCAAGGATTTTCCCAAATTGTAATTTTTCTAATAGTAGTGGTGTGATTTGCTTTATTCTTACTTCAAGACACTGACAGTGTTTTAATAGGAAATATTATTTATGTAAAAAATAACATCCTTTGATCAGTTTTCTTTTGGATTTGAAGGGCAGGAGGGGGTGATTTATGGAAGCAGCAGTGGTGACGAAGAGAAGAACGAGTGTAAAATGAAATGTGGCCTCCAATGAATATCAATATGGCTTGTACCATTAATGAGAACCTGTTCGAGGACCTGATAGTCCTGTGGCTATCTGAGGCTTTACAGGGTTTTGGTGAGGGAGGGAAAGGGTGGAGAAGGCAGCAAGTAGACAAGCAGAGACGAAGAAAGGAAGTGAGAGGGGAGTGAGAGGAAGAGGAACGGGAAGATGGGAAAGGAGAGAAATGGAAACATGAACTGAAGCATTAAATCAGAGAGTCATTGAGGAAAAAGACGACATGAGTAAATGAGACAGAACCAGGAGTGGTGATAGAAAGAGAGACTGATAGGACACATAAAGGAAGGGGGGACAGAAGTAAGGTTGAAGGAGAATAAGAGAATAATACAAGACTGGTAGGAAAAAAATGGATGAAAAGACACAGAAAGGAGAAAACCACGAACGAATGAAGACAAAGTATGAAAGGAAAGGAAAAAGGGGACAGTGCATCCAATGTCTGCTTGAGAGAGCAGAGAGGTGACAGAAATGTGGATGATAAATTATCATCATTAAGAAGACATAAACCATTTACTGACACACACTTACTGTCATTGTTTTGCAGCAGGATGGCCAGGATTTCACTGCAGTACAGCTTGTTAGCATCAAACGGCATCTTTGCCTGAGAGGAGCAGGGAGAGAGACCAATTTAAAATTAGCCACTCATCCTGAGAAACTCTGTTCTCCAGACTGCAGAGTATTAGAAAATCTCCAAGCATTTGTCGTTTTTTTTTTAACTGGAAGCAGAGATTCTGCACAGTAAGTTATTTTTGGAAATGGTTTACAGAAACGGCAACTTCAAGTCTTTTCCGGATCAACTGGTCTGCATAATTTTTCTTTACATGCACACAAGCATATTTTTAAAAGTAAAACTACTTCAACTGCAACGTAAATTATTTGAGCTTATGGTAATCATATGAACATTTTTCACACATTTCAGTGTCTATAACTAGATCGGACCGATATTTATGGACTGGCCCATTTTATCAGTCAACATTAGCCTGTCACAGATATATCAGTAATAACTAAAAAAAATCCTGCCTGTAATACAATACAATACATGTCTACAAGAAAATGTCAATATGTCATCCTAAACTTGACCCTTTTTATTGGACTTAATAATTGTTCATGCATTTACTTACTTACTTATTTTCTTAATCAATTAATCTAGGGATTATTTTCCTGATTAATCGTTTGGTCCATGAATCAAAATGTCCTTAATTCATAGGTGATGTCATGAAATGTTTGACCAAAAGTATTGCTGAATAGAAATATTCAAATCAGTATAACATTAAGACAACAAAAAGCAGCAAACTGTCAACTGGAAATTGTTATTTGAAAAACTTAAACAAGAGAATTAATTAGATTTTGTACTCCTAAATAAATTACAAAAAGTTGCTGAGTCATTTTCTTTTGATTGATTAATCGCAGCAGCTCAGCGAATGCTCTGCCACGTCACTCTTACCTTGATTCTCTTGAGCAGCCACTGCATGAGCCCCTGCTGCGCTGCCTCGGTGCACAGGCCCGGTCTGAACTCTGCCATATTTTCTATGATAGCTGAGGAAGAGAATAGCAATATCGAAAATCAAAATTCAGCCTTCAAGTTTGGTGTCAAAGATTCCTTGAGCAAGTGACTAAAAACTCAGTGGACAGAAAACCTTGGCTTTGTGCGTCCATATAAATAAGTCACAGTCTACTGGTTACTGTCGGTGTCAGACTATGTTTGTCTAAAGCTGTCACTCAAACGCTTCTCAAACACAGGCGACTAGATAGAAGAGTAAAATCTGGGGATATTTGTGTTGTGGAACTTTCAGCACGATTAACACACTAAGTGATCCAGAGGCGAGAGTAAAATGACTGCTTGCTGGTGTGTCTGTCTCACTAGCACTTTAATATATAGTCTTTAATCAAAGACACTTTGGAGAAGAAGAACTGTGAAATACAACAGTGGTCTTTTTTTAGAGGGTTCTGTCCCAGCTACTTCTAATATTATCAAAGCTGCTTCTGCCACATGATATCTCTATCACAGCAGACTGTCGCAGAAGGGGACAGAGAGAGAGAGAAGGAGATTGTGTGGAGGTGATGAAAGGAGGGAGAAGAGGAAAACTAAGGGGATTGAGGAGAGGCAAAAGAAAATGGGAGGGGGAAAGCAGATGGGAGGAAAGAGGATTGGAAGAGAAGTCAAAAATGAGGAAAGCTGACGGAACAAGTGAGACGAGGAGTGAGGAAACGTAACGATAGCATAACAAACATGCGATAAAAAAAAAAGAAATAAAATACGATGACATCTGGAGAGAGGGCCAGCAGATGATAGAGAAATACTCAAAGAAAGAAACAGAGGAGGTGATGGAGAGGAAGGGGTGCTGAGGGAGACAGAGGAAGGGCCTTTATCAGTGATTCAAACAGAGCAGACAGACAGCATCCTGGAGGACAGCAGGCTCAGAGCAGAGAGCGGCCAAGGCAGACAAAAGGCTTATTCAAGCTTGGAGAGCTCCCTTGATAACACACACATGCACACACATACACACACCCACAAACTTGAATAGAAGACGCACAAGCACCGCTCCCTCGATATAACACACACTTGCACACAGAGCCAAATACACACACCTAAACAGCCCTCCTGACACTCGGCCTCAATCTGGCAACAAAGAGAAAGAAGAAAAAAAAAAAAACAGAAAGCATCTCGGTAGACTGATTCAACGCAAAAAGAGCTGAGAGGCAGAAAAGTCCAATTCATGTGAGGCTAAATACAGAGACCATGACTTCTCAAACTATCGGCTGGCCCATGCCCCTCTCTCTTAGCTCTTGTGTCTACATTTAATGCTGTTAAATCTATCCCACAAACATTCTGACTCAGTTGTATGGTTGACCTCAAGAACACCTCGGATAAAAAAGAAAAGAAAGAAGAAACTCTGAATGGAGTTTTAAAAGTGCTTCCTCTCTTTCAAAACATTTAAATGAGTCAATGACGCCGTTTCTTGCTGTCAGTGAAGGACAATTGGCAGCAGGGGGATAACAGAATACAAATAAAGTTAGTCTAGGCGCTCAGTGTAATGTCAAAGCTAGGTCCAGGAGGACTTCCTGTCACTGTACTGCCCAAAGCTCAAACACTGGCTTATACACACCTTCAAGAGGCATACCTCCCTCTGGAAGAACTCGTCGTGTTTCAGTCCCAAAACAAGACGAGGGCGATCTGAATATTTAGATGTTATCGAGCTGCTGTGTTATTTTTTTACAGACCCGTAGAGAGTCAGTGCGGCACCTACAGTGTGCAGTAAAATCTGTCCCAGATATTTGTCCCACACGTTTTGAACATAAACGAACACACAAAGCTGTGCAGCCGCTGAACGCATCTTCCGGTTTTTCTTCAGTTATTATACTGCTCGCAGCTTCTTTTGTTGATAAGACGTATGTAGGGCCTGATTTGTCCACAGACTTTATGCGTTTCAGCCACAAGAAAGTACTCAGATCTGCTGATTTGTCTTTTAACTTCCTATCTACACGAGATACAGCGAACATGTCAGGGTGTGTTGGTTAACATCTGCTGCTCGAGATCAACTGGCATCTGCATTACAGCTCATCGCTCCACTTTAGCGCCAACGTAACGTACGGCGTTATGGACACTTTGTTCCACAGCAGTCTGACAAACATCAACTGCTATTTACTAACTAATGAAAATCTGTTCTCCCGCAGAGCGCTGGGATCGGCTGGTCATGTTACTTTTATTATATTCACAATGGCTGAGTTGGTATTATTGTATGGTATAATTTCAGTTCATATTCATAAATGTAACTTCTATGCAAACAAATCTGAATCAGCATATTCATTTATTGTTTGTACAGAATGCCTGTGTTAAACATGACTGAAGCTGCATTGTTAGGCCGCATTCAGACAGGATCAGGCGCTGCAGCGAAAACGCAGGTTTTCCCATTCATTTGAGTTTGGCTGCAGTGGTGCGGGCCACAGAAGTGTCCACCAAAAGAAAAAACGCAGCAACTTGAGAAGTTGAGCCGGATCCAACTTCTGGAAAAAAGAAGCCAGACGTCACGCTGCACTGCACTCTGCTAATCAGACGATCAGATCATGCAAACCCTCCACAGACAGCCTGAAATGTCTCTGAAGCTGAGACTATCCAGGTGGATTCATGGACTAAACTCTGATACTCTACCTGTTGTGTTCTGGCTTTGTTTATGTCATGTACCCAGCTTCTAAATCTGTGTCTGGCTCGCAATGTACACTGCAAAACAATGACAAGTTTTCTTTGGTCTGTGTTTGATGGTTTGGTCGAGAGACATAGACAGTGAGTTAGAGTGAGCTAGCGCCGGCCACAATAAAGCCAGTTAATCGTGGAAATAAATTTATTTCCTGACCCTGCAGCGATTCTCCGCAGCGCCTGATCCTGTCTGAATGCGGCCTTATGGTGTTGGTGTTCATCTCCTTACCCAGTGTGTTATAGATGCCATCGGCCTCCTCCTTCACCTGCTCATCCAGCCGCTCCATATTCTGCACCAGCAAGGCCACCACCTGGCCTTCCAACTAGAGACACAGACAGAGAGATGAAGTTCAAGTTTTGACACATTTTATCACATAAAACAAAAAATAAAATACTTACCCTAACTTGGATTTTTAGTTGAGAAATGAAAGAATTTGATCATTTCTATAACACTTTTCTCACAACTTTTAACTTGTTCCAGCTCGTTGGAAGTCTGTCAACTAAATCCTTATTTTTGTAGGCTGCAACATGATTTGATGTTTCAGAAGAAAAATCATTTCACAAACAGGAAAAATGTAGCAGCAGGGATGACGGTGTGAATCTTCACTTTTAAGCCTCAGTTCTGGCAGAAGAAACTTCCAGTCTTCACTGACTGGAAGCTTCACTGAACACGTCCCAAGTGTTATCAGTCAAGTCAAGATTGGAGACTCATAACCAAACAGAGCTCGCGGGGGGGGGGGGGGGCCGGCTGGATAAAAGTACTATTACAGATGAAAGAAGACGGACAGTCGACACAGATTTATGAGCCACCAGAGACCGTCGTGGATCATTTTGATTCATCTTATCAAGGATACCACCTGGCCTTCTGGCAACAAGGACAGAGGAGCTGGAACCGTTACAGCAAAGAGAGAAGAGACAAATGGATTCAACCAACCCTTGCTGCCCTGAAACTGTTTTCCTTGGAAGTAGCTGTGAAGAAGCACGTGGCTCATGGGCGCTCTATTGCATCGGAAATGGACTGAATTTAAAGTATATAATGCCTTTATCATGTGAGCACTGTCCGCTATCACATCACAAGCCAGTTCACACACACACAAACACACACTAGTGTTTCTGTCAAGGGTCTTTGACATTTGTCCAATTGTTTTTAAGACATTATTCAGCTATTTTAGTGGAAAATGACATCAAACACTGTTTCAAAAGGCAATATACTACGCTAACAAGGAAAAGGAACATGACAATGTCAGATGCTCTGTTGAACTAATGACAGGGAGGTTTGTTTGCATCCTCAAGCACCGATAGGTTAAACAATCCAACAACAGATCTGTGTATGGATGTGTTTGTGGCACTGGGGAGCGCTTCAAACTTTTGTTAACCATGACAAACAGAAAAGTGCTGTGGTCTGAAAGCAATTACCGACACTACACTAGAGCTGCAACTAACAATTATCTTTATCATCAATTAATCTGTCGACCGTTTTCTCTACAAATCGAGTTGTTTGGTCTATAAAAATGGTCATCGACATTTCCAACATTTTCCAATGCCCACTGTGACATCCCTTAATGTGTTGTTTTGTCCACACCTCAAAGATATTCAGTTTACCGTCATACAGGACTAAAGAAACCAGAAACTATTCACATCTGAGTAGCTGAAATCACAGATTTTTTTTCTTTAAACAAAAAAAACTAACAAAAAAAAAAAAGACTCAAACAATTAATCAATTATGAAAATAGTTGGAGAATAATTTAATAGTTGACAGGAAATCGTTGCGGCTCTAACCTATAAATAAGTGCTCCGCTAAAAGGTCTAATTTTCTCTAAAAATGCTCTGCCAGGCCTGAAGAATTTGTTATTGGCTAAATATTTCAATTTGATATATATCTTTCTCACTGTAATGTCTCTTTCACTGAACATATTTTACGCTTAAATTCAAATACAGTAAAATGTGTAGTCCGACTGAGACGTCAGACAAAGTGGGTCATACATTGTAGTGGGAAAACTACCAATATCCCTGATGAAAGCCACTGGGATGTAGCCTTCTTTCATGAAGTGTCATAGTGGCGGGCTGTGAATGAGCAGGGGCGCACGCTCCTTTCCTCCATTATAGGTATATACTAGCACATTATTGTAGTTTGACCTTTGCCTGCGTCGCTCTAAATGTCAGCACACATAATGGGGCATCAAAAATCCTCCCGGCTTCACAGACGGCACGACAGGCTCAACGACAAAGAGAGGGCCAGACAGGGAGGGAAGATGTTACACATAGAACTGATGCCAACAGACACAGCTGGAGGGTGACGATGAAAAGCTTTAGAGAGGAGATGCTATAATTATATGGTTGACATTACACTTCAAATTTCCTGTTACTTCATAAATTAAATTATAAATGTATTTAATTGCCATGGCAGCTCACACTGACATGTAGCTAAAAAGAACATAAACAAGTTAATTATTTAAAAATTAGTGATACAGTTAATCATGACAGAAAGCACAAAGTAGTTACACATTTGTGTCGCAGTTAAATTAGAGTATGTGTCAAAAGTTAAACGATTTAACCACCTATAAAAACTATTTGCATGATGTGAGATGTTCTATTCAGCTATTGACTTCTTCTGCAGACAGACACTGGTCAGAGGCAGTGTCATGGCAATAGTTTGTAGTCCAAACAAACTCTAAATGTCTGCATATAAATGAGAGCCGACCCAAGTCTTTCTTTTACAGTTGATCAATCCCGTCGGCCTGGTTTGGATGCCAGATCCCAGAAACCTAGGTATAGACTCCACAAAACGCCGCCTCATCAATATAATCAAATCCTGAACTCACCAGAGCGTCTATGAGTACCTCGGCACCCTCCTCGCTCTCGTGGAGTGTGTCGATATCTGTCAGCTCCTGCAGCAGGTCCACCACTGCTATGGCAACATGTGGCTCAGGTTAAGGACAATAAGTTCGTGTTAGAAGACTACACCAGTGACTGAGCACTGCACTCCTATAACACTTCCAGACTGATGATGGACAGTTAAAAAAAGAATCAAAATCAGAGCAGTATTCTTCTTACCTGACACCTACGTTGCCCACAATGCAACTCAAGCACCGACAGCTCTGTGAGAAATTCAGGTGTGTTGTGATAGTAACAGCAAACACAGCCTGGAGGCTCTGGCCTCATGCAGAGATGAGGAGTGGGCTACAGAGGTTTGGTAAGCTCACTTCTTTTTCCACCCCCCCACCCCCACGCACACACACTGTTATATAGTTATTATATAGTTATTTATGTATATAGCTTGTAGTTTTGTTGCATTTTGTTTTGGGTTTTTTTTAAGTTTTATGCATTTATATTAATCTTTTAAATGTTCCCTCTTTTTATGTACTGATAAATTATACTAACATTTAGATACATTATTTATGAAAGTGCTAAGTATATTATTATACATACTTTTTTAACCAATGACAGGGTTATTTGTAGCTTTCAGCCCCAAGACTACTTCAACGAAACAAATCAAACAAAACACAGTTTCATTTTTAAAAATGGATTCAGTAATTTCATAAAATCATGGGCACTGTAGTTTTTAGGAAATGTTTCTGAACCTGGAGGGAAAAATGTATTTGCTGGGGGCTATTTTCATCTATGATTCACAGGGTGTGATTGACTCAAAATGAACTAGCGTGCTCAGGAACATGTCACCCAGTGCAACATGTGGATCACTGATGTGTTTTAAATAGTTTCTGGAGCTCTATGACACAGAGGAATAAGCTATATCAAACTTTGGCTACACAAGCAATACTTTGTATTCATTGTTGGTTTTAAAAAGAATATCACCACCCTTAAAGACCAACATGAAATGCCAGATAGTATATACAGGATGAATCAAAATGGACAGAGTCAAGAGAGTTTGAAACAAACTGTATGTGAAAGGATATCAGTGTTTTCATGACTGAGGAGGCCCAGCAGTGAGTGGACAGCATTAAGCTCCACCAGCAGGTGGTAGAGGTCTGGCATTGTGGCGATCACGTGCATTTCCTGGATAATGTCATTCAGATCCAACTCCGACTCCATGAACCTGGTTTAAGGAGCAAGAACTTTTGGTTAGCATGTTAGCATTTTGTTATCATTCATTTCAAAGCACAGTAGAGGAATTCAGTCATTAGGAATAGAGACATCCTGCCGTGAACTCAAGTGCTATACTGTCTTTTTAACACATTTCATTTTGGTACTACACACACACAAACAAAGTATAATGTGTAAGCAACTGAAGGAAAATGTAATAGACTTTGGTAAGTTCACATAGAAATGTGGCTTATTTTGCATACAGTGAGTCAAAACATTGTGTTTTTTTCAGTTGAGCTTACTTCTCTGGGTTGTCTGGAAACTTAATCCTCAGCTCCTGATTTTTGTACGACCTTTTCTCAAAGGTCAGGATCATTTTCTTCACTGAACTCTCGTCCACTGGTTCTGCCTGTTTGATTGGTACATAAGGGACAGAGAAGGGAGGAACATGTTAAAAAAGGATGGAAGGCAGAGAGAGAGAGAGAGAGAGAGAGAGAGAGAGAGAGAGAGAGGCTGCAATAACAATAAAGAAACATTGGGGTCGCCTCAATTATGTGAGTGCAGCAGAGCAGCCAGAAGTTTTCTACAATTAGGTGAAATGTAAGTATATTTCACTGGAAGGCCAATATGTCAGACCTCCTGCTGGCTTAAAAGCCTGTAAAGTGTTAGACCGATAATGACAGGTTAGAAAATAACAATTGTCTGACATGGAACAGTGGAGTGCTTTGATCTGAGTAGCTCTTGACACAATATTTGAATATTTGAAAAGGCTGCAGTGTTCGATAATAAGACTAGAATAATAGATGTACAGGTTTCTAAAGGCATTACATCATATGAGTTCATATGAGCGAAAACATTTTAAAATACTGCACAATTAGATAGATAGTGTGCAAACACCTACGGCAGCAATACACTTCAGGTACACACACACACACACACACACACACACACAAAAAAGACTACACTAGACTAGACAGTAACTTAAAGGAGAACATTCTGTGGAGAAAGGTCAGATGTCACGCTACGTATAGCAAAGTTTTCACTGCAAATCTAAATGTGAGCCATGCTGGGATAAGCTTCTCTTATTAACTACCTATGCAGAGGCTTACAGCGTACAGATATATGATATTAACAAGAGAAACATGACTACATGAAATCAAGTGAGAGAGCAACACATTTGCCAGGCCATCTCTACCCTGCAAATAAATGATTCTCCTCCTTTACAACTTTAAGCGCACCACACTGAGCTCACATTTCTTTGCTCACAGGAATGGTTGACGTGCATGATGGGTGATGAGTCTGTAAGTGCTAACAATTCAGCCTAAAAGCTCTCGTATTCCTCCATCATGGTGCTGAAAGGCAGCCCAGACAAAATCAACAAATAAATAAGAGCAACAACACCTGCAAATGCATGAGTTATAATAGTATGAGAGACAGCAATACGTGTCTGTGTGAGACATAATCAGAGTAAATGTGTGCATGTTTATTTTTTTGTGTTGACAGTGACAAGTAACTCTTGCAACACTTCAATGGTGAGATACACTGTTTACAACTATGAACATTTTCAAATAAAAGCTTCCGATATCAGTTTTGAATAAACATGACACAAAAAAACAAACACAACAATTCTGTAATAATCATATAAATCATTTTGCATACTTCAGGTTCTTCTTCATCCTGGTCCATCAGTTTCTCCAGGATCTTCTTCTTGTCACCAGTCAGCTCATCAGCCTCACCCATTTCACCCCCTACTTCAATTCCTGCAGCTTCCCGGTATCTGGCCAACTCCCTGGCACCGAGCCCTTTATGCTGCTTCCCTCCTCTGGAATCGTCCTCTCCTCCCGCTGCTGCTCCTCCATCCTCGTCCCGGGGACGCTTTGCTCCTCTATCAGGCTGTTAGATGAAAGGACATGGAGAAATGTAATGATGTACACGGACATTTGGTCTGTTGTGAGGAACTGAAATGACTAAAGTGTAGCTCATATAAAGTGGTGTGGAACTTAAAAATGGAAAGATATTCTAACATTTCATGCATAAGATAAGATTAGTAATAGATGCATTGTTGTGTAGACCCACGATTCTCAAACCCACGATTCTCCCCCAGGGGTCTGTGAGCCATAGGTTCGGGAAAAAAAACAAAAAAACATTCTCAGCCAATAACCCTCACTTACATTAGGTTTAGGACTTCAAAAACTCATGAAATGATTGTGACGCACTACGTAAATCTGCAGGATGCACTTGCAGCTCCTGCAGCTGATATAATTAGCACAATGGACGCATATTAAAGTCTGTCCAAAGTCCAAACCGGCGATGGAAGAAAAAATGCATCAAGTATCTTCAGGTACTAGCAAATAAAGCTATGAGAAGCCAGACAATAAAATAAAAAACATTCCTATGGCATCTAGGAGTACAAATGGCAGTAAACATTTTTTAAATTGGTGTGAGGATTGTAAGAGGGTCCTTGGAAAAGTTTCTCTCCTGTAAGGAGAACAAAAAAGTTGGAGAACCCCTGATGTAGACAGAACGTGGGAAGCAATACCAAAGAAACTCAATAAGAAACATTTTCATCTATATTTTTGTTTCACAAGCAGCAGTTGCTCCCAGATCAGCAGCCACTTTAAGACAACATAAAGTTTGAACCAGTGTAAAAAGTGATATTTTCCTAAAATAAAGTGTTATTTAGAGGGTCAGTCATGTGCCGTATTTTCAAATGTATACTTAGTTGTCGTAAACTGCATTTCTTTCCATGGTGTGAAGTGTGTACATCTAGTAAAATAAACAAAACTGCATAAATTACGATACTTCGCATTGACCATCGGCGTACGACACAGGAGACGTAACTGAACTGGCTGTCTTTGTCAAAGCATTGACCCCCGAACCAATGCACAAATGCAAAGTGTTATTTAAGTGTGTGTGTGTAAAACTAGACACGCTTCAGTGTGTCAGTGTGTCAGTGTGTCGTTGACTCCCTGTTCTTTCACTGCAGCCATATAGCTAGCAACCTGTTCAGCTAGCACTGTAGCTGATATCGTTATTTATTAGAGCTACAGTTAGCTTGGTGTCGCTAATTTAATGCACTTCACTGGTGGTTCACTAACTAACGAGCCTGGACAGACACAAAATTGTAAACAACGAGACTAAACTCAAGTGTGTTTGCTAACGTCCATCAGTGCCTGCTAGCAATGCTAATGAATGAATGAGCTAAGGCTCAGCTCCAGAGCAGAATAAAGCTGAATAAAACAAATTACCTGATAGTTCAGGAGCTCTCCAACATCCATGTCTCCGGGTTAAAAACAGAAACGTCAAAATGTTTTTGTTGAAGCTCAGGAAACAACACGAGCGCAAACTTCAGCTAACAACAAGCTCTCAACGTACACATGCTTGCCGTAAAACACTCACTGTCGTAGCAAGACACTGTCGTAAAGTTCGGCTGTTGACCATTGAACGCTAAAACCGTTAAAGGTGCAGTGTGTAAGGCAAACATGGAACATTCATAACTATGTTTTCATGCATGTATAATCACCTTTAAATAAGAATCTTTTTGTTTTTGTTACTTAAAAATTCTCCTTTTATATCTACAGTGGGAGCAGGTCCTCTTTCATGGAGGCGGCCATGTTGAAACACCGTGTTTCTACAGTAGCCCAGAACAGAAAAAACTAAATTGTGACTCTAAACAGGGTCCTTAAAGTTTCTCCTTTACACTAGGAAGGTGAGGGTGATGTGAGGAGATTGCAATGCAGCGATTAGTCTACTAGATGCAACTAAATTCTACACACTGGACCTTTATGTTATTTCTTTAAAGCTGGAAGAAAAAAAACAGTTAATTCACTTAATAATGTTTCCCCTTACATCTACAACTTGATAAATTGTAGTACATATATATACATGTATAAAACATATCTCTTTTGATGGCAAATCTGAGCGACTAATCCTGAAATATTTTTTAAAATATTACAATTCATCATAAACAAACATCAAAAAGCAGGACAAACAGGCAGGACAGAGGAATCCACATAGTGTTGAAGTTATTCATACTACAGTATTTGTGACATATGTGTTCACAAGTATATTGTTTGAAGGGATGTTTATAGACTTGTAAGCCTAAGGGTTTGTTCAAGGAAAATGAATAAATTCACAATTTAATATAATTACAGGTGTGCAATTAATATCACTTTTGTGAGGTTTTTGGACACTGTGTCAAAGAGTTGCTTGTATTGAAAACTACATTACAGTTGTTTAATATTATTGTGCTCACGCACTGTGTTGGTCAGTAATTACAGCACTAAAATATCATGTTTCAGAAATGATGCTGTCACAATAATGCTGGTATATTTCTGTCTATTTTCATTCATTTTTATGTGACTGCATTTTCATTAATTCTCACACAGCATCTTGTCTTCAAAGTAATCCAACCTGACAAAAATCTGTTTTTCCCGCAACAGAATCCTTTCAGCTCATTCACCGATCCTGAAATAAACCCCCTTAATGATGCAAGTAAAATTAGACATGACTGTTTCCTCATCGGACCTTGCACATGAAATCCTGGTCTTAAGGGCTCAATTTTGCTGCATTCATACCAGGAGAGCTTTATATGCCAAGCTGGCTTATTGTTTCAGACAGGCAGAAAATCACCTTTTCAATGAGCATCATTGGAAAATGTATGAGTGGTGCATGGTGTAGAAGCCTCCATTGCCACTCCAGTCTCTGGTCAGTGATCTGTGACAGTAGAGCAACAGAAACAACATTTAAAAGGAAGGCCACTGCCAAGCAGTCAAGCTCGACTTCCCAGCAAACACAAGGGAAAAAGCAGATGATCAAAGTAACAACAGAGAAACAGGGTGAAAGAGAATGAAAGCGAGAAAGAGGACTGAAAAGAGAAATTCATATAGAAATCCCAAGGCTGGAGACAGGGAGGCAGCTACAGATTAACACAAAGCCTTGATTGGGAACTCTTTTTTATGAGGTTGATGACTGAATGTGGGTTAAAAATAAGTATTTCTACATATGCCCTTCATTATGAATCTCATACATCATACTATACTAATGCCCTGTGCATATTCAATAAGGTAAATTAGATCAGATCAGACCGATATTTCCCAAATTAAGAGTTGATGCCAAAAAACTGAAAAATTGATGGTGAGTTATCACATGATGTGCATTAATCACAGGTTTTGTGAATGAATCAGGCTTGTAATTAAATGTTTAGTGTTGCTGACAGATGAATGACAACACTGCATGACAACAATGGCGTTGAGCCACATGTTCATCTGACGTGGACAAGCCACAGTTGTAGTCAAAGACAACAACTGCAGTGAAACATCAGTTTGCATGAAACATTTCTCAAAGCAATCATTGGGTTAATGTATTGTTAATAAACCACAGCTTTGTGAAGAAAGGTTATCTATCAATTTGACGTGTATGAAGGCACCGGTGTAGCAAATATTAAAACAAATGGTTAAATTCTATTTTGCTGCTTCAGTTTCAGATATTGTGCATACTAGCTCAATGTCACAATGTCATGGCTTACTGTTTCACTTGAATGGAGCGTAACCATCTTTAATGTTATTGGTCACATCTGTTCTTATCCTTCAAGTCAACTGAGTGATAAGTCAAAGTGCCCGCTGTGAAAAAGGCCTGTAAAGTTTATAGCATATACATCAATGGCCAGGCACAGCAAGACAAGTTTACGGTATAGCATTTTTCAAAGACAAAGGCATTTCAAAGTGATTTCCACGAGGCTTAGAAGTTCATTGATAATTGACAATAATATTAAACAGAATAACATTAAACAGAGGCCAGATTTAAACAAAGACGAGGACTAATGTTAAAATGCACATTCAGGTCAAAGTGCTTCTGCTTCGATAACAGCTCAAAAACCACCCCAAAACCAAGTATATGGAGAGCCACATTGTTGTATACCTGATGAACATTTTGTCATAAATAATCATATGAATAAATACAGACAGAATACATAACCATGAAATTGTGAATTCCAATAAATGTTTTAAAATCAGCTCATTATTATGTAACGTTGTTTCATTGTACTGTTATCAGACCTTATGATCAAGAACTTCAGTTTATAGGAGCAACTACACTACGACACTAAGCTGAGCTAAGTCAAGCAGCTGCGGGCTCCTCTTCTATCTCGCTGCAAGAAAGTGACAAAATCAATTTCCCAGAATGTTATTTCTTCTTTTAATGATCCCAAATTTTGTCAGATTCGATCAATAAGAATCTGTAACCAGTCTGCCACATGGACACACAAATAAGTTGTATATTTTCATATAAACATGTCAAATACAGTAAACCAGCAACCTAAGAATCAACTCTGAGTTCCCTTCCCTGCTGCAGCTGTCTTGAAGCTTCCATTTTAACAAATCCTTTTTGTTCTACACAATGATTAACACATTCCACAATCCCTGAAGGCGCCAAAAGCTTTTCATACACAACTGTCTGCTTAATGACATTGCCTCATCATTTCCCTGCAGAATTATTCTTGGGCGACGCTGTCGGATCATTTCTACAGAATCATACCCCATTTCCTTTGAAACAGAACAATACAATTTCACACAAGCTGTGAGGGCTGATTGCATTAAATCACATGAGGTCAGTGTGATAGTATCATGCTGCTGAGCCCAACATAAGAAGTGTGCTCAAAATTCAGAGTGGCAATGCTGTTATTAAAAGTGCAAGAGAGAGAGAGAGAGAGAGAGAGAGAGAGAGAGAGAGAGGAAATGATAAGGACCGATTGTCCTTATCATTTCCTCTTGCTAAGTCAAGTAGCGCAATCAAATGATTTTCCCTCTGCTTGAATATGATTGGAGTTATGCATCACATCAGCAGAGTCCTTCAAAGCCAAATCAAGATAAAGTACTGATCTAGATTTCCACAGCAGTTTGAGACATAACAAGTTGTTTGGATCATAAGTTATGATTGTATTTGACAGACAAGCCATAAGCCATGCTGTCACCCTTCTTAGACAGGCAACCATTGATTTAGAAAAAGACTAAAGCCACCTTAAGTGAGAAAAAACATGATTTATAATGTGACTGTCTAAAATTAAAAATGGAGCTTGACTTGATGCAGTGTCACCGGCACGAGGGTACAAAAATGGTCATCACATCTTTCGAATTGAATGTGTATGCTCCAAGTTGTTGAATCTTTGTACATAGGCACCCATAGCGCGAGCTGAGCTTTTCATGTCAACATGGACGCATATGTGGAGAAAGTTTGCCATGACACAGACAAAAGATGAGGCATTTTGTTGGAAAGTGTGAAAAAATATGAGGGATCACTTAATGAAAACAAAAAGTGGAATGAAAGCAGATTCTGGTAGAGCTGGGACTGCTGTGCCAGTTCATCAAATATAATATGATATAATAAGATATAAGACAAGATAATGTTGTTCCTCTGATAACACACATTGAATTCTTGCTTAAGAAGCATTTTGGATAATACAAAGAAGATCGCGCCACAGTTTTCAAACAAGATTAGACAAGGCTTTAGTTGGTGAGTGCAACAAGACTCCTGAAGCGACATGGGTTGTATTGATTTTAATGGAGAAGACTTTTATCCATCAGAATAAATCATGTATTTTGTTGCTTTCCCCAGCTTATGTGTCACTTAGAAGAGTTTGTATTTTCAAAATTGTTCTCATAATAAATTTTCTGAGGGATCTGTGGATGGATTGATGGATGGAACCTCTTGAATGTGCTTGTCTGTCTGTGAAAGTTCATAGCAATTTCCTATTGCAACGAAATCTCTACATGGAAGAAGTAGTACGGAAAGCAGTGATTCATACCACAGGGAAACCACAAGCCACCGGCTGAGGTGTGTTTACAACACAGGGGTAAAGATCAGAGCCAGTTGTAATTGGAGCTTTCACTAAACACACAAAGTCAGTTGATGCTAACATTGGTTCCACCATGGTGGAGACAAGCTACAACAAATTGTTTTTTCTTGACTGTGCAGTGGTCCTCACTGAGGAGGGAAAACTCAGCACTGACATGCACAAAAAAAAGACAGAAAACACAAACCGGCACCTCTATTTTCAGTCAGACCATCCGCTTCAACACTATCACCAGAAATGACTTTGAAATTGGACAATTCTGCACAGTCCTGGATTGCATTTAGTTTGAACATCAAAATAACAAAATCGTGTTGTAAAGTATTGTAGAGGTTAGGTAACAATAACACCTTCAGTTACAGATTCATTTGGTATGAAAGTAACTCACACTGGGCAGGAGACACAATTTTGGGATAATCTGAATTTGGAGAAATGTTATCCGAATGATGGAATATTAGGAAACAGACGCACAAGGTTCTGTGGAAAATCCTGAGGTTATCCTAATTAAGCTTTTGTGAAATTTGAATATGTTACGCTAGAACCAATATGCTAGAACCAAGCGGCAACCACCATGGCTGTGAAGTGAAGTCAGTGTGAAAGTGTCAAAGACTGCAGTTTCTCAGATGACCACTGGCTGGCTCCAGAATAAGTATCTCCATAAGACCCCATGTTAAACCAACTTCACAGCAGAAATAAACATGTTTACAGCCTGGTACAAAAACAGTTTTGGTCTCTGTAGCTAATCTCCCTGTTCATGACAACTGTACCGAATTTCTATTTAACTCACCCGTTCAAATTATATTAAGCCTTAAGGTTATGCATAATTAACAGCGTGGCCACTTTGATTGGAAGGTCGGTGCCATTATAGGTGGCTTATTTGAGCAGCCAGGCATCAGTCAACACACCTCAGGTCCACCAATGATCCATATCGTTGCCAATTTTTAGATTACCCAGGAGGTGGACTCCTAGCAGGACTGCCAAGATGGAAGCGGCCAGAGCCACCACTTTCTGAGCTTCAAAACAGGTCTTCAGAAACCTACGGGTGACGTCACAGATATGACGTCCATTCTTTATACTGTCAATGGTCAAACTTCTGTGCTTTACCAAAAAGGAGGCAGATAGTCATCAAGTGTGTGGCATGGTATATCAGGATGTGAGAAGGATTTGTGCCAAATACAGTATCCTAGTATTGTTTTAAACTGAATAGCACACAGAGAGAGTGCTTTGTTTACCCGATGGACTAAACAGAAGAGGAGCTATTTTATGCATGACATCCACTACAGTGATGAGTGTACAGATGTGTACATTGGAGAAACCAAGCAGTCCCTTCACAAACACACATCACAGGACAAGACTCAGCAGTGTAAACAAATTTACCAACTAGAAAACACAGTTTTGACGACCAAAATGTACGTAATACATTATTGGCTGTTTATGCCAACCTGAAAAAAACCCTGGGGCGGTTGAGACAATGCTTGTTTGCTGTTGCACTAACATCGGCCACTGATGAGATTGATGTTAGTGCAGCAGGATCACACACTGTTACATGAATTACTTTCTCATTTAACAGTGGAAGCAGCTCTACTGGGAGGCATGTCAAAGATCAAAATCTCATTCATTTTCCTTTTGTTGTATTGCTTAAGAATAGAAGATTTAATGAAGTATGCAGATGCACATCTCTGAGGTATGGAGTCTCTACTGTGCCAAATATAATATAATACGTTCAGTGATCAATTGAATATATACATTTAAAAGTCCTTTTTTTATTTGTGATTAATCTAATTAACAATTAAATGATGGAATGTATGCTAATTTTCACATAAAGAACAACCATTTTTAATTGGCTCTACTGCAGTGAGACTTTTATTATTATTATCACGCAGTCATACTCAGCAGTTGGGTGTAGCATTTGAACCCTGGCTAAGTTTATGGGCTACAGTAGGTATTTATTTATGTCATGCTTTGCCGGTGGTGACGGAGGTTGTTATTTGTGTTTGCAATATTTGGTTTGCTGTGAAACTTCGCCGAGTGTGTTAAGTGTGATAAAAGCAGATTAGAGCATAAGCACTTCCAAGTTGCCACTTTAATTGGCCAAGTCATTATGAGGGCAATTCCTGGATGATGTCAACGCAGCATTATGTTTTCAACTATTGCTGCTGCGGCTTAGAGCCTTCAGTGACCCTGCTGCTTTGGAAAAGCAGGGGACGTTGGGTTTACTCAGGCTTATATAAGGACATGAAGGCATTTGGCAATCCATCTCAGGCCTGAAAAACTCAAGACTCCTACTGTATTTTCTCACTCTTACTCTGCTCTTCCAGTAACTTGATATTACTCATTAGTGAGCACTCATTTGCATAGGTTGCATAAGGAAATTTTGCTTTTTTGCATTATGTAATTGACAATAAACTAACTAATGGATAGATGGATCTGTGGTAACATGGTGCTTCCTGATAAGAAAGAACAAGAACAAGCTCAAGCCTATTTTGTATAACTGCTTTCAAGGAAGCCAGCACATGTCTAATAGCTTTCCTCTCCATTCTCTTGTATACAAACCTGACACAGATAGTCTGGAGGCTGCTGCTATAACACGGTGGAGAGACAAAGAAAAAAAAGGGGGGTGGGGAGAGAAAGAGAGGACGCCAAGAAGTTGGACGCATGCACACTAGACTTAAGAGATAAATGTATATAGAAACAGTGTAGGAGGCGAGAAAAGAGGGTTAGAGAACAAGAGATAGAGGAGGTGGAGAGTGTCAGGCAGAGATAGAGAGAGGAGAGGAAAGCAAATTAATTTTATCTCCATTATGAATATGATGGCTATGGTGTGCTGTGGTGGTGGTGGCCCATGCCTTTGGGTGATAGCAGACCACGGGTGGCTAATAGGAGCAGACACACACACACACACACACACACTGTTCTTGGTAGGGTGGAAAAGCCTCTCAAACAGAGTTTAGAACAAGATGTGATACAAAAACTCTCCCATGAAACGGATACTGATGAAAGTGTTTTAGGTGGATTAGCAACTCCTTAAAGGCGTGAAAATTAATTAAATTAATTAATCTGCTCACCCCTGTGTATAGTGAGTGGAAACCTAATTTGAAGTCACAGAGCCACTGAACACAGGGAGCTTGTATTTCAGCTGCATCTGAATTTTAGAGAGAACTTTGAATTCACAAGTGAATATTGACAAAACAAAAATGGACCTCCTGATCTGAATCAAGGGTCTAATGATAGAGACTGCTGTACAACGATTGTAAAGCTCTCTGAGGCCACTATGTGGACAGTGCAAATTTTTACTTTAAGACTAAGGGCCCTATTTAAACGATCTATAGTGTATGGTCTATAGTGTATGTTGCATGTGTAGTTAGGGCGTGTCCAACTCCATTTTTGCATTTGCTTTTAAATGGCACATAATCTGGCACATAATAATTGTGCCTTGTGCCTTACTTTGCGTAAGGCACAAGGCACAAGAGGGTTGTATTTAGCATATTAATTAGTCATACGTGGGCGTTAAATAAATGAAATCAATCAGAGTGTGAATGACAGCTGCGTTGGTTGGAAGCAATGACGTTTGCACTGCTAGCCACAGCAGAGACAGAGAGGATGGAACAGACCCCTCTCAGCAAGAAGGTCCACCAGGCAGCTGGAGCCTTTCTGTCTGGAGTTTGCATATTCTTCCCCTGTCTGTGCGGTTTTCTTCCATGACAAGACAGTTTGTACCCCACCTCCTGGCCAAAGTGAGTTCAGATGGGCTCAAGCCCACCAACACCCTGCACGCGATAAGAAGGTAGAGATAATGGATTGATGAATATAAATGTACGATTTTCTAAAAATGGATTCATACTCATACTGGAGACCATTTAATAATTAGTTGGAGGCTTCTTTGTGACACACAAACATACTTTCTGAATCACATGTAACTCATTAACTTAACTTTAACTAAGGTAAAGGTGCTCTGGGGAGTTTGTTTACATTCAGCATTACTTAACACATTTTTATTTATTTTTTTATTTTTTTATTAGCCTTTATTTATACAGGTAAATCTCATTGAGACCCAGGGTCTCATTTACAAGAGAGACCTGTTCTGGGTAGGCAGCAGCAAAACACAAAGTTACAGACTAACTGAACGTACAGGAAACATAACACAGAACGCAAACATTAAATAGTGTAGTGCTAACTACAAAGTGCAAGAAGATATGGCTGGTTAAGTACATGTGCAGACCCCCACAGACTGTCTCATCAGCCTTCCTATAAGCAATTTGAAATCCCCTAAGGGAATAAAGCTGGACAGCTTCAGCCTCTGCTGCAGCATGTTCCAGGTGGCAGGCGCGGCATAGGAGAACGCCTTCTTGCCAAGTTCCGTATGGACTGACGGGATGGAAAACGAGATGAAGTCCAGGGACCGGAGGCTGCGATCGGACTGTCTCCGTATCAAATATGTGGACAAATAGGAGGGGAGCAGTCCGATGATGGATTTATAAATAAATAGATACCAGTGAGTGGTTCTGCGCATGGAAAGTGAAGACCAGTTTGTAAGAGAATACAATGTACAGTGATGAGTAAGGGGTTTACAACCAGTTATGAATCTCAAGGCCCCATGATACACGGCATCCAACAGTTGCAGGGAGTGAGCGGAGGCATTCATATATACAACATCACCATAATCCAGGAGTGGCAAGAAAGTGGCCGCAACAATACGTTTTCTGGTTTTAAAAGAAAAACAGGCTCTATTTCTGAAGAAAAACCCCAGTTTTAACTTCAGTTTCTTCAGTAACTGGTCAACATGACATTTAAAAGAGAGGTTATCATCCACAGTGATGCCTAGATATTTGTAAGTGGTCACAGACTCAATGGGGGTACCCTGAGCAGACATTATACAGGGTAGAACAGCAGGCACCTTCTTTTTGTTTGAAAAGAACATAACCTTAGTTTTACCTGCATTTAAAACTAGCCTGAGTTGAGACAATTGCGCCTGAATAGTGTCAAATGCAGACTGCAGATCTGTGAGCACCTGGGCAACAGAAGATGCACAACAATAAACAATGGTGTCATCAGCATAAAGATGTACAGATGCATTAATATTGTGACCCACCTCATTCATATAGATAGTAAAGAGAGTGGGTCCTAAAACTGACCCTTGCGGCACACCATTTACAGTGTTAAGGAACCCGGAGCAAAGGCCGTCGGACTGCACACACTGCTTACGGTTTGAAAAATAGTTAAAAAACCAGCCAACTGCATGATCAGACATTCCAATGGTAGACAGCCGCTGACATAAGATACTGTGATCGACTGTGTCAAATGCCTTAGAGAGATCGATAAAAAGAGCAGCGCAATATTTCTTGGCATCCATAGCTTCCAACATATCATTTATCACCTTGGTGGCAGCAGTTGCAGTACTATGCTGCTTCCTAAAACCAGATTGAAAAGGAGATAAAATGTTGTTTAGGCTCAGATAATCCTTAACCTGGTCATTCACCAGCCTTTCAAGAACTTTTGCTAAAATAGAAAGCTTAGAGATGGGTCTGTAATTATTCAATAAAGTGCGGTCACCCCCTTTCAAGAGAGGGATCACATAGGCGGTTTTCCACACATCAGGAATAACATTGCACTGAATAGAAAGATTAAAGATGTGAGATACCGGCAGAGCTATAATCTGCGCAGCCAGACGTAAGAAGTAGGGGGGGAGGTTATCAGGACCTGCTGATTTTCGAGGATCTAGGTCTTTCAAGGCCGTAAGAACCTCTTTAACTGAGAAGGGGGTAAAAGAGAAAGAGAGATCCTTGTTGCCCGAGGTTGAGCTGACGGGGGACAGAGTGGGTGAGTTACCATCACAAGATGAATCAAACAAGGAGCTGGAGGCTATAAAATGTTTGTTAAAACAGTTTAGCATCTCAGATTTGTCTGAAATAGGGGTGGAGTCAACAACAATATTGGGAGGCAACTCTGAGGAGCAGGTATTGGCTGAAACCATTGCGTGTATCCTTGAGGTCTAACGGACATGTCGAGTGCCTCATAAAACATTTGCAAATTCATGTTTACTAGCTGTGTTTGTCTCTTTGTGTCAGCCCTGTGATGAACTGTCAACTTGTCCAGGGTGTACCCTGCCTTCTGCCCAATATCACCTGGAATCGGCTTCAGCCCCCCACAATGCTGATAAAGATAAGTGGTTATGGAAAATGGATGGATGTTTACTATCTTGCAATCTTCTGTATTAATAGTTAATAATCTGTATTTGCTGGCTCATTGTAGCCTGTTACCGCCACCTGCTGATCAGTGGAATAATGTGACACCGTTGGTATGATTGAGTGTGCGTGCATCCTTAGCACCAGTGCTCCATAGCACTACTGAGATGTCAAAACTCCACTGGGAACCTTTAAGTGGTGAGCTCGAGTCAGAAGTGATGCTTAAAAATCAAATGTGTCATTATCTCACATTTTTTAATGAATTATTCACAACACTGAAGAAATCCCTTTGGATTAATCCCTCCATCGTCCCTTCTTAGCACCCACACAAGGGATCAAGTCCCTGAAGCCTTGCTTCTCCTGAATGACATTTGCACAAACACACACATTGGACGCATAAAGTTGTACAAACCCATTTATATTCTCTTTATCGTTCCCTCACTCACATCATTCTACACACATTATCATATTTGCACAATACGGAGATCTGATAGAGGGATTAGCAGTTTAGAAAATTTTCGCAGTACACATTAGCACCCTTCGACATCAAATCTACGCTGCAGGTTCAAAGATTAATTTTTTCCAATTAGAGAAAAAAGAAAACAGACTTTGTTTGAAGAGAAACTAACATTTTTTTTTTTTTATCCAGCTGAGGTTTTTTTTGTGCTTGAATCAGTTGGGAAATCCCCATTGTCAATGCAGGTAAAAGATAACGGATGAGAGAAAAAGTATCAGAGCTCAGTCAAGCACTACAGTGACCAATTTAGAGTGGGAAACAACACAACACACCACCTACTAAAAAGAAAAATGTCTATCCAGGCAGTCAACTTTAGCTGAATTGTGACTTACAGCATGTCAGCTTTAAAAGAAGAGTCTCAGAGATCCAGAGGACTGATAGTCAATGCCTGCAAGACTACAAGATTACAAGAAGGATTTAGAACGCTTAATTGTAAAGTGTTGCATGAATTGGTTTTATTAATTAGGAAGACACTGAAGTGTCCGGCACACTTATGGTCGGACACTTTGGGAAATATGATTATTCTCTTTTTCACCGAAAGTTCATGAGAAAATTGATACCACTAACATGTCTGTAGACTAGATATAAAGCTGTACGCAGGAGGTTATTAGCTTAGCTTAGCATTAAGACTGGAAGCAGTGGGGAAGCAAGCCTGGCTCTGCCTACCAGCACGTTAATTTTTTTATTGTGTAGATGGATTTTTGCCGCTAGTGGTTTCCCTTATGTCCAGTTTGTATGCTAAGCTAAGCTAATATCCTGCTAGCGCTAGCTTTATATTTATCATACAATATGAAGAACAGTATGAATCTTCTCTTTTCTGAAAAATAAAATTAATTAAAAAAAATTAAGTAAATGTGTAACCCAACCATTGCCTGTGCAAAACCAACAAAAAGTCAGCTCCACAGTGGTTAACCTTGTGAGGACGAGCTTTTGATCTGCAAATAGGAAGTGGCACCCAACAACAAAATTCTGTTGTTTTTCCCCTTTACACTGTTATGTGTTAATAGACATGTGGTGTGGGATAATGGGAACAGATGTGAGAGGTCAGCATGAGCACCGAACTAACAGCTGGGAGGTTGACGGTAAGAAGTGAGTTTGCACTATAAAAACACAGTGTTTGATTATTTCTAATGCACTTTGAAGGCGTACCCATAACAGTGATTAGATTTTGCCCTCAGCCACACAGTCGAACCATTAATAAACATGTGGTATGTAAGCATGTTAAGTCCAGACAAGGTTAATAAGGTAACCAATAGACAACATCATCAACATGACACCTGACCTAAGATTTTTTGTATTTTAAGTTTAAGGTTTATGTTTGAATATGGAAATTATACATGGTCTAATTTAATATTAGTAATTGTATACAATTCCGCAACAGAAATCTTGTCTCCTTTTGTTGAAATATCAGATTGAAATGTTTTTAGAGAATTTTGGATTTCTCTCTTTATAACTCCATAAATCACAAAATACTACCAGCAACCATAAAAAATCAATTTCCGCCATGTTGTAGGAATAAAATGATATATAAATCAAGCTATGAATGATATATGAACAAACCCCTCCATAAAAACCTTCTGAATATAGATAGGAATCAAACTGTGCTGTTAAAGTGAGAAAACAGACTTAAAGGATATGCAGCTATTCTAATATTTCATGCATTTTGCAAGACACTACAGGTGAATAGGTTAAACATTTTAAATCATAGATATCACCATGAAACTTTTCTAGTTGATACTTACTTAAATCTGGCAATTATTTCTGTATATACTGTAATTATATGCAATGGTGGTGTTTCAGACAAATCTACAGATGCAAAAAGTGAAGTAAAATAAACACCTAAATTACTTGGGCAATTTCTTTCTACTAGCCTAAAAGAAGACATAATATGGAAGCAAAATAACCACCTGTAGTTTCCTGCCTTAAGATATTCAGCATTTGGTCACAAGCTTGACTACCTATCAGCTTTACCACTATCAGGACACCAGCACGCGTAAATATATTTCTCCCGAGCAAGGTGTGTGTGCATGTGCAGGATGTCACCTCCCCTTCCCCCGAAACCCTGAGGTGGTCTGAATAGTTAATATAAAGCAACTCCAATCCACATGAAGCCAACTAAAGACAGAAATGAAACAAATCAAACTGCCAACAGACAGCTCAGATTATAAAATACTTGTCAAAAATGGGATACTTGTGGGTGAACAACAAGCGAGATGAGATGTTTACTGTCACTTTTGAAGGACGTAAAGGACACAATCTGCATTTAGGCGGGGGAAAGAGAAATCCAATTTCACTGTGTATACCGCAGTCGCATTTTAATGTCAGGCGTAAATGTACTCCAGCTGAATCATATCCAGAAGCAAACTGGGTGTGAGATGAATGTTAAAGGGGCTATAAGTAAAACTGTTACTGCCTCCTAGCACAAAATGGCAGTAATATATCTGCAGGGATTTGTTAAAAGCCTCTGCTGTAATTAGCAAGCGCATTTGTCCCCTCTGTGACAATCTGACTTTATGGTTTTGTGACAGTTACAGGCCACTGCAGCTCAGGGCGACAGGACATGGGGTCAAAACTTATGGTACAGTTCAAGTCATCACTTCTTGCAGTTTCTACTTTGACAGATCATTTAAGGTCAAAGATTACGCAGTGCCCCTTAACTCCAGGTATAAGGAGAATCGGTGTCTGTCTGTATGTCATTCTGTCAGTCTGTCTCTCTGTCCATGTAAGCAAACCTACAGTCCTCTGCGGTGGCGAGCCACAGGCGGCTGGCCTCTCTCTGTATGAGTCTGATCCCCGCCGCCTGTGAAGTCAAATGTTGACAGAGAATCACGAACCACATCAGAATACTAAAGAGGCCAGAGAGCGCCTTTATGTGAAAGAGAGAGAGGGAGATAAAGAGAGCAGGAGAATGTGTGTGTGTGTGCGTGTGTGTGTGTGTGTATGTGTGTGTGTGTGTGTGTGTGTGTGTGTATGCCTGTGTGTATTTGTGAGAGTTTGGGTCCTCATATTCCTGCACTGTAAAAATTACAAGCTTGGCCAGGGCTTGTATTTTGCAGCAAGAATTATCATCCTCACTTCAGGGTATTTTTGTGTAGCTATACTGCCGTTCATTCCCTTGAATTCCACTTCAAATGACCTCTCTCAGGGAATAATCATAAAGTCTCCAAAATAAAAACTCTGAGACAGTTTCTCTTTTTTGAAGCAAATGTCCTGAAACAATTCGTATTATTCTGAGAGTCCGCAGTCGAGTAAGTTGACTGAAACTATCTTAAAATGAGGCTGATAAGCTTTGATAGCACATAACATCTCTTGCCGACCTTGTCATTTTTTGCAGTGTGTGCCTATTATTCTTTTGCGCCTGGCAGTGTGTGTGTGTATGTGTATGCTAGTGTGAAGAAAGAGAATATGTGAGTAAAGGAGATAGAGATAGAGATGAAAGGCCAGTGCTGACCATAGCGGCTGGCCTGCACGGCTCTGTGGTTTCTGAAGGGTGTCTTGGCCTCTCATGCAAATGAGCTTGCATCTTATCAGCTCTCCACGACACTCAAGTCCAAATAACGAATACTTGGCCATAGTGGTCGGGTGCGCTTGATTCGGTCTGTCAAGCTCATTGAAACCTCTCGAATAAAAAGCACTAAGCCGTACTCGCAATGAGAGTCAGGCTTAATGAAGTGTGTGTAACCTCCACTGAGGAGGTGTAATCTTTGTGCATAAAGATTCAGCATATATCAACAGTATTTTTTAGCAGCGCCACAGAGTTTCATTTTCAGTTCTGGTGTAAATTTAATAGACACTATGCAAAAGCTGCAGTATGATCATGTGAATAACTAACAGCACAACACTGGATTAACTGTATATACAGTACTGTACGTCTGCGTTGTTCCATCTGTAAATCTGATAATGATGAAGAGCTAATTATGCACACATGCACATCTGCTCTGCTGTAATTGCTACGTTCCTACTTATGAATCAGACTTTTGTTTTGAGAAAATAAAGGGCATTTGTTGTTGTCTGTTTTGAATATTAAGAAATTGTGGTAATTAGATTTAAAAAATACAGTTGTACAGCACTTGCAGTTTAATTGTTGTATGTACTGTTGTTTTTTTGTTTTGTTTTTTGAGAGATTCGGGTACAGAATAATCAGAAGCTCATTTACATTTTTACATTTTCCTCTTCACAGGAGGACCTAGTTTATTGTTAACTACGGCAATCAGAATGCTTTTACAGCAAGAAACACAACATATAAAACCTGATTTGCAACTCTTTGTTGTTGTTAATTTGTTCTTGGTGCAAATCTGAAAAATCAGAAATGCTGAATTTTCACATTAGAGCTCAAACTAAGTTTTCATTTAAATCCAATGGCTCCCACAGTCTTCATGGGACAGGGGCAGAAATTTTAGAGCCAATTTATCACAGCTGCAAGATAAGGTTGCTGTTTTTTATCATCACTGAAGCAAAGAATCAACACACTCAGAAGTATCCCTTGTAATTTGTGAGCATCTTCACAAATTAATTATTCTTGTGAGCCTGCTGTCTATCTCCTGGCTAATGAACTTGTTGTGCTACATGCTTTTCTTTCCAAATGTGCTCAGAGTTTTAATAACAGTTATCTGTCTGATGCTCAGTGATACAGATAAAATCAGGAAACAAAAAAATACATCAGATGTGTGTGATGTAGGTTTGAAAAAGATCTCAATTAGTTCATTTTTATTTGCAGTGTGGACGTACAGCCGTACAGAGCTTTCACTCTTAGTTGGTCTGATGAAAACAGTCTTGTTTTATTCTTGCCATTTAATCCTCAGCACCATCATTATCTTACATCACACGTCCTCTTTGTTGAGATTTCTGTATTCTACTGTCTTCCTGCTGCAGTCATCCCCTATCTTCACGGCAATCATTTAACCTTAACCTTATCTTGAGATCACATTGATTTTCTTGCTATTAAAACACCTAGGTGAGAGGACTAAGCCAATGTCAGTGTCAGTTTCGGTGTGAGAGGATGTCGTGTGTTTCCCTTCCGAGGCGCCTCTTTTCCCATGACATTATCCAAATTCAAGAGTTTGTTTACTCACAGAAAAAGCGTGGGTTTGAAAATGACTGAGTCACTGCTTTGCCCTGCTGATGAAGTGAGCAGATTGGAAATTGGGAAGGTTAATGAGATTTTCACAAAGTGTCCGTCTAGCGGTTTGAACTCAGATTAAATTGACACACTCTGATTAAAATTAATTGACCTGTGAAATGAGTGTGTCCCTCAACAGTTAAGGATTGATGGATATCGCAGAGGGGTCGAGAGGGAAGAAGACAGTGATAAAAAAAAGGAAAATTAACTTAGTTTGGATGGAAGTAAGAGAGAGTTATGGTAAGAGACAGTTCATACTCCCTACTAATGATCAAACAGGAGAGCACTCTGGCGTACAGTGCAGTGCGGGATGATTCTTGTCATTTGACTTTATCTTTAAAAAGAGTTATTTTTGCCTGCATGGAGCTTTTATTTTAAACCTGCTCGAGATTAAATTTGAAATAACAAGAGAAGAGTTTACGACCATGCTCGCCTCTGTGAGGCTGTAATTAGGCACAGCGGTGCTTTGAGCTAAATGTTAACACCATGCTCAATTGCTCACAATGACAATGCTAACATGCTGACTTTAAGCTGGTTCACTGTTTTCAATGTTCACTGTCTTAGTCTAGCATGCTAACATTAGAATCTGGTGAGGGAGCAAGAGGAAAAATCAGGTTACCGTCAATGTCTGCACCAAATTCCTTTGAAATATTTCTCAGGGTAAGTGCAAATTTGACTAGCTTTGCATTTCTCTTCTGGGCACCCTGGAAACCTGTGCCAAGTTCATGGCTATCAATCAAATAGTTATCTAGATATTTAGCTAAAATTTGTCAAGTTCATAGTGGTGCTACAAGAAAAAACAAGGGGCTCAATGTCAGTAGGTGTCGTCCTCTGGTGAACATTCATCCAATAGTTGTTGAGATATTTCAGTTTGGTCCAAAATGGTGGACAGTCCGACTCACCAGCATTACTGTCCCTAAAGCCATGCTGCTAACATGGCTAAAAATACACCAATTCATATTTACATCAATACAAAATAAAATATGGAGACTTGGTCACCGCACCAAAAGGTATGAATCAAGGCTAGGGGTGCAAAGGGGTTATGAAATATATTTTTACTTCTTGGTACTTTTCCTGTCAAAGTTTAACATGCTTGATTGTTGAAATGACAACAAAAGCCACTCAGAAAGATGTTTACGAATACGCTGCCGGTGACAGGTCCACAGAGAGGAAAATTGTAGCTGCCTTGCATTCAGGCCCATTGAGGCCACAGTCAAATTGGTCTGTCTACCTCCTCTACAATATATTTCTGCCTGTTTGTATGTCAATGTAGAGTGGTGACTCTAGAAATAGGTATTTGCTCTCTTTGATGCATGGGGATGGACACAAACACTTACAGTAAGGATCCTATGAAACGGGCACTTGAACTTTCTTGAAAGCTGAACATGTTCTGTGTTGGCCTCATGCTGCACTAGTGGGTGTAACTTAAAAGTCTATCTAGTAAAGTAATTGCAAATTCTTAAGCAATTCTATCTTTCAAACTTGTTTTCTCTCTATGAGTAATAGCTACCATTGGGAATAAAATGTACAACATAAGATTTCTGGCCCAGAAATGGTAAATACAACAAATGACAAAGAGAGAAGCAGTGAATTTCTGGCCTATTCTGTATTTCAGACTCCTGCTGGCATTATGAGACATGTTTTCTCCAGTGTAAGAAATCATAATTGTAATTCCAAACACAATGACATCATCCTTTCTATCACATGCAACAAGTGTAGTACCTTGAAAGCGGAGACACATTTACAACCCATAGATTCACGCTACATAGTAATACATATTAACACATTCTCTGTAAGAAAAAAAAACATTTATAGAAGTGTACTACTTCATAAGAAAAAGGAAAACTGTTATAGTTATAAATACACAGATTCATTTTCACTCTACACTGGAACAAAAGAATATTTTTTTCTAATTATCTCCTTTGGGACCTTTGAAGGAGCAGCTGAAACATAAAGAAAGACTCATTTAGACATTTGCAATTGTGTAATGTTTAATAAAATACTGTATGATTACATGTTGTTCCAAAATTAGATCATCTGTTACATTAAACCCAAAGAGTTTGAAAGTGACCACACATCAGCGAAGCATTTTGGTGTCCTAGTCCCTCAACTTTCACTCAATGTGTGGGTGAAACTTTCTACTCTCTTATTATTATTGTAACAGCCCAGTGATTTCATCCCTGAGATAAAACCCATTTTCACATCCCAAATGGCCCCTTTGTACAAAGAGTTGACTGCAGCTCATACACTGCAGCGTTGGGCTAATTCACTTTCAATTCAAAGTGATGGAAACTCTAATTGAACGCCCATTAAGACAGTAATAAGAAAGCCACTTCCAGGAATTGACTGAACATAACAGAGTTGGGTATTTATTCTATGAAGGAGAAACAGTTTATCATACTGCAGATCAAATGTTTATCATATCAGATCTTAACTGCTTAATTACCGTATTCACTCAAAAATATTGTCACCGTAAAGATGCAAGTTCATAAAGCAACACTAAAGATGCTACAAACCTTTCTGGGAGAAGGGATATAAAAATCAATGTTCCTCACATTTGGTAAGGCCATGGCTCACAAACATAACAAGGATGCTGATGGCAATAGCGGCAGTCCAATGAGTGGGCATTATAGCTGCAAGGCCATAACTGGGGTGTGTTGGATGGATGGCGTTACAGAGAGAATGTAATGCTTGGAAAGACTTTATTGTGTGTTTCCTAAAAGGATGTACTGCTCGACTGGCAAAGGGTCAGGCAGGTTCCTACAGTAGGGATGGCACACATACAAACCCTGGCTTTATTTTTGACTAATTATCTACTCTAAAAATTCTGCATTTATTTCTTTGCTGTCCTAAATTGATGGGTACTATTTTCAAGGTTCTGAATATATGGCAGGAGTGCACACACTATGAAAACTGTATCGTTCTATCCCTCTATTGATGACTTGTGGTGGACAATCATTATACATACTTTACTGTATCAACCATAGTTGCTTAGTTGTGAAATCAAATTGTTGGTGACTTGGGAGCAGGCGCACAAGCTAAACACAATACTGACATCAGTTATTATGTTAACAGTTATATGCTGACATGCAGCAACATTAGCATGTATTTGGAGTAATGGTTCTGGCAACTTGGTGATTGTGAGTCCAATATTCACTCTTCTGACCTCGACCAACTCCAGAGTAAAATAACCGGCCATTTAGCAGCTAAACGAGCCACCAGGTAAACCAGCTAGCTCCTAACACAGGTGACATAGGTTGAATTTATCAGGACTTTTTTAGTAGAAACAGCTCTGCTACTGAAAATGAGACTGAATGAGTGTGGATTAAAACAGTTGAGGTGAACGATGTCAAAACACTCCATAATGCTGAGGGGAAGTCCAAAGTCACGTGATAATTCTCTGCGGGTTCAGCACTGTAACCAATGCCTTTCACATTACAATAGTCTCTGACCTAAATAAAAATATTGATTAGTACAGTGTTAACCTACATTTAAGTGTATTAATATTATCATTATAGAGAGCTCTCAGAAGATTGAACACCATGCAAACCCTCTGGTGATTATACTGGGGGGCTACAGACTTAGTAACAAGAGCTAATTGTGGTTCTGAACATAAAGCTTGGCTTTTGGAGTCATGAAGTTTAGGTGCTATTTATGACTGGCATGCAGTGTTTTCATATATGTATCTATATCTAATAAATGTCATTTGTGTTATCTAATAAATGGCCGTCCGGCTAAGTATCTATTTTGAACTCCAGTTTAACTACGTTAGTATTAGTGTTTTTTTTATTTGTGATTGAAAGACTGTTCCTGACTGCTAGCCAAATAAAGACAACACTTTTTCAAACTGCCTGTGGAAGAAAATCCCACTTGTTCAGGCTGCAGTTGTAGGAACATTGTGCTTCACTGTATAGAGAATGCTTTTTGGATCTGGTGTGGTTGGGTTTTTTTTCTGGGATTGCATTATTGTCTGACAGATAAATAGAGCGTTTTTGAAATTAAAAATCAACCATCAACTCATCCAAAAAACAGTTAAATTATGTACTTATTCTTTTATCCAACGTTGTGCCACCATTACCCTCCATGTAACTTGTTAATATGCAGATCACCTTCCTCCCCTTGCTCAGTGGTGACACTGCATAAAGGGAAACGTAGCATGAAAATACAATTACCATGCAAATAAGTCATGTAAATGACATCAGTGTAAGAACCTGAAGTCTCATATCACTGCAGTCCAATCTCTCCTATCCATTTGGGGGCAGGGATGAAGTAATAAATTAAAGTAACTGTCTTAAACTCTGTCCGAACCTACGCTTACTTTAAGTGTGTTTTTTAAAGGTACAAGTTGGTTTTCTGAAATATAGAGTGCTAAATTCATTCACCTGGTGAGCATGAACACTGAAAATATGTATTCATTTTCCTCCCTCCCTCTTTTTCCTCATCTCTCCTTCCTTCACTTTTCAGCTTCTCTACTCCCTCCCTCTTCTCCTCATCTCTATCACCTTTCCCTGCCTCCCTTACTCCTTCTTTCCTCTTTCCTTTTCCTCGTTCCTTCCTATCTCTCTCCCTACTCCACTACTTTATTCCCCTTCCCTCAGTTGTTATGCTTCTCTCTCTCCTTTCCTCCCTCCATCTCTCCCAGGCCTGACTGATGGTGTGTTGAGGTGAGGCAGACGGACGGTGGGTGAGGGATTGCCCCTGCCAGCCTCTGACATTGGGCCCCATTCAGGCCGGGGAAATGATCGATGTTAAATCTAATTTTAAACACCCCCAGTTTAACTCCGGCAGACAGACGGAGAGTGGAGGCCAGCGTCTGGCAACACAGCTGGGGCAACCTGATAAGACCTAAGGTTCAAGTCTACCTGCAGGTGTGTTTGTGTGCATGTGTGTGTTGCCTCCTTACTTGAAACAGCTTACTTGACACAGGAGCCATCTGTCCTGTACTTAAAGGGGAGTTGGAGGGCGCTACCTTATAGACAGAGTTGTGGATTTCTGTGCGCTCAGTGCTAAATCCACCAAAATTATCCAATCTAAGTCAGCAGAAACCAAAAATTGCTGCTACACAACTGCAGAAAAGTTCTGTTGATGTTGGTGCAACTCCTTTCAATAGACAATATAGAAACAAATTCTTTAATGAGTCCTTAAAATGTGCAATTTGTCTTGATTGAATTCTGCATTTATCACAAGACAGGAATTAGCACACATTTGGGCACACATGAAGCACCCTTGAGGATTGAAGGGGGTGGTTGAGTGTCACAGGCAGAGGTAGGTGGCTTGCATTTTTCTCATTCACTCTGGCATTTCTGAAACATGACACAACTTAACTGTAAGTACAATTTGCACAGATGTTTCATCATAACTCTATTGCATGCCCATGTTAAATCCTGACAGTAAAAGCAGGCTACTGTGACATCTTATTTTGTAGTGAACCACACAGCAGAGTCAGGCACAGGCTAACAGTGCCCAGAGATGCATTAAAGGAATGTATCTCATCTCCTTGCCCAGTGAGTTACCTGCCAAAATAGCCGTTAGGTTGGGTTTTTAATTACAGATCACAGCTAAAATCTAATTTGCTCATGTTGTTCCCATCATCGTGTTAGTGAGTCTTTCATAAACTGACAAATGGGAACAAAGCCTGTAATTTCAGGCATTAAATGCCAAGAGCTGGTCTAAAGACAACAGGAGACTCACAGTGTGGACTGTGAAAGAAGTGTGGGGGCACATTCAAGGAGTTCATGATGATAACTATAGATTTAAACACTGCATGGACTTGCACTAGGACATACAGTATCTCTGAACCTCAGACCTAACCAATCATTCCACTGTCCACTGTTAAAATCTAGGGACTATGAGACTTTTCACCTCCACTGACATCTGTAAACCTCATCTAAAGACCTCTTCTCTTCTTTAGCTAGTCATAGACATGAAGTCTTTTTCTGTTGCAAAATCAAAAATATTGTTTAAGAACACTTCGGATAAAGCATAAATCTCTCCTTTGTGTTTCTTGACCAACTTTTCAGTTGGTGTTCCAATACGCTGTCTTCTTCTTCTTCTTCTCAGTGTGGTGTGCTAAGCCGTAATGGGCTCATTACAGGCCCCTGAGGCCAGAGGCCCACTGATATTTGGCAGTTCATGAGAACTGCAGTTGTAGTGGGTATTTTTCCCTCCAATGGCCACAAGGGTAAACAATGGAGACTGCTCCACACAGAAAAAAAACGTTGACAAGCCACACAAAAGTAAGATTTATGCTTTATCGGAAGCGAACACTAGAAGAATTATTGAACTGGGGCCAATCACAATTATGTTACGCTGCAGTCACATACTGTACTAAGTTTGTATTCTTCTCGGATAGTTGAAGCTTTTGTTCATTTTATTTCAACACCTGCTGAGTCATTGTTAGCTCCACATTGTTTGTCCTGTATGATAGAAAGGAGGGTGTCTAGCTAGCGTTGGTAAATGACCTGAATGTCACAACTCACAGCAGCAACACAAAGCAACAAACTTTTTGACTGACAAGTCATTCTCAGTAAGTCCATTCTTCACATTACACACTAGCGTTGGCTGGCTCTGAAAAACCAAGATGGTAAAGTCCATAATGCCAAATTCAAGGCTTCAAAAACTGTTGTCCACAAACCACTTTTATGCAACAGGTAATTAATCCATTAATCGGTCCATTAATCACAATGCACCAGGCTTACAAAACTCAGATAAAACTGTAGGCCATGCTGATGAAATATGAATCAAAACTTTGTTAATGCATTGCCTGTTTTTCACCACAATAACAGTTTAGCTGTAATATGAGAACTATATTTTTCCATATATTTTGGTATTTTTTCTTGCTTGAAAACAAAGTCAAAGCTGAGTGCAGCCCGACTCACCATCTTTCTGGCTACGAAAAACCAATCCATAATGCCAAAAACGAGGCTTCAAAACTGTTAATAGTTAATAATGTTGCATCCTTACAGCTGACAGTTAAACATTTAATTTAATTTTAGTTTGACTTTAAGGATAATTTTAAGTCTCAGTGCTGCACTAAAACATCCACTCACATCTTGCAGACTACCACTCACCACACACTGGAGCATGTAATTGTTTTATTCTAAAAAAAAGAAGAAGATTGAAACTTAAACACAGAAGTCAGAGCAACAAGCTTTTCCTTCAGCAACAGTGACGTGAGCTCTGCTGTTTGTCGGTGTTTCTCCTTTACGTTTTTGTAACTCAGCCTGATGATGATTTATGGCTGGCTGGGCGAGCTGATTAAATCACTGAACAGAACGCCAGGTAGCATTACTACGGCCATCACCACTCTATGGTTGTCGCATGGCAACCACTACGTTCCTATCTGCCTGTCTGTCGTTTGGTCTGCCTGACTGTCTCTCACACTTCCTCTCTTGTTTTTTTTCTTTCTCTTTCTTGCTCTTACTCTGTCTCTTTTCTTTTCTCTGCACGCATAGATGGAGCCCCAATGAATCTAATTAATCTCCATGGATACAGCAGTACAGAGCTGGGTTTTTAAATTGTATACTGTTATTTTGCACAATTCGACAAAAGAAAGCAATGACGTGAGCGCTCTGTAATGGAGTTTATGTGTCTGAATTAAATGCAGGTCTGCGGCAAATATATACATGCAGGCTTCAACTCTCAAATATGAAATGTGAATCTAATTCTCTCCTGTAAAATGTGTTCGTTCACTGCGGTGATGTGTAGGTGTTGCATGTTTTACATTATCACTTGAAATGACGTTGTCATTTTTCCCTTGATCTTTCTGTCGCTCCGTGTTTTCTTAACAAATACAATTCAAAGTTGCAAATTCAATTCTGACTTGCAACCGAAAAAAACTTGGCCATGTCAGCTACATGTGAAAATATTTGAATTACAAGATCCAGGCTTAGAGCTCTGAACAGACTTGGCTGCAGCACATTAAATCTACTCCGGTCCCAAAAGGCAGCATGTCAGCAAACAGGAGAGTGACTGCAGGTTAAATAAAACTGGTGTACATAATATGCAATTGTGCAAACACAGAGCAACCCAATATCAAAGCTATTGCTGATATGTTGCACTCTTTGTGTTTAAAGCAGGGACTATACCTGCTGTAAATGCTCTGTCATGTCAGACACCTAATATACCGGTTAAACAGCCTCCCAGCAGCCCCAGCAGTTGATGGCCTGTAAATTGTTGATCAGTGGCTTGGCACAAGCAGGGTAAATTGATTCCAGGAGAATCCTCCAGGAGTGAGGCTGTCTCTACAAAGGCCAAATATACAGCCATGCATCAGAATGAGATGGGGGAGAGAGAGGAGGGTGGAGAGAGGCTGCGGTGAAGGTGTAAAGAGAGAGAAAGAGAGAGGGAGAAAAAAGGGTGAAAATGTCAGTGATTCTGTGCGTGTCAGGAAGGAGATATGCACAAGAGACACTGCGGTGGGTGCAATAAAGAGAAAGAATAACGGTGGAGAATGAAAGCAATTGTGTGCATGTGCATGTGTGCGTGTTGTGTGTGTGAATGTGTGACTCAGAGCATGCCTGTGAGACAGAAGCAGTAATACATTTATAAAGAAACAAAGCGAAGGCAAACATGTTTCACTCCATAAATGGATAGATCTGTGGTGGGTCAATCAGTGGGAATATTTTTTTAAAATTTGTTTTTAAACCTGGTTTCTCCAAAGTTCAAAACCAGGTGCAGTGACTGTGCACCACAAACCTCACAAAAGGAATAGTTACAAAATATCCAACTTAAAATCACAAATTGGCTTTTTACATTTCTGTTCATGTACAGCAAGATACAACATCTTAATTTGGCATTAGAGTTGCTGGTAAACATGTTTTTGACTTTGACATACCCATGCTGTTTCCCATAGCCTAATGCTAAGCATGCCCCGACTCAGCTCCATATCTAACACACAAGACAAAAGATCACTATGAAGCTTCTTATCTCACTTTTAGAAAGAAAGCAAATAAGCAAGCGCGTTTCTCAAAATGTCAAACTACTTTATTTCTAACCCATTTCATTTCTAACTCTTTTGAAAATACCAGAGACCAGTGATGATATGCATCATTTTCACTGTGATGTCAAAATCTGATCAGCAGTGTTTGTGTGTGCCAGTGCCTGATGGATGGATGAATGAAAACATGAAAGAAAACCAATCCATTGTCCCCAAAAAGAAGACAGAGAAATATGATGACTTGCTGTATTATATAGCGCAGTGTGTAATGCTTTTATCTATCTGTATTTCATATCTCAAATCCATTGCTGATAATCTACCCTTGTATTAATGAAGTCTGTAGGATTCAGAGAGAGAAATCCACCGCTGCTGCTGCTGCATAAACAACATGGCATACAGGCTTTCTCTTTGCCAGGCCCTCACAGCTAAAGCCTTTTTCTCCAATGCTTCCCAGTGTTTCTTCCTCACTCCCGTCATCAACATGTCAGCTGGCGTGCTGCCGTGACATTGTGAAGTCCGGCGAGCCAAGACTGGCATTAGCTTTCAAAGCCAATCGTGGAAGTTGTGGGAATGACTGTCCTGCTGTTGACCTTCTACTGGCTGGCTTCAGAAGTATTTGAATTTGTTTGTAGAATTACTCAGTGGAATTACATGTTGTGTGTTGTGTTGGACATGATCATATGAGGCAGTACTGGTCCGGCTCTTTTTCCATATTTTATCTGCAATCGTAAATGATGAAGTCATCTAGAAGTCAAAGAATGCTTGCATATAAAAGTAAGCAAGGTTTCTTGCACATTTTGCATCCAGCATAATGACACAAACATGATTCCAATCCTTAATAATACACAACAGGGAGGATGAGTGATCCCAGAGGTTCTCTCGCCAATTTTGGATGCAGTGGACAGTGACTTGGCTGACGAAAACAAATGTCAATTCCCAAAATGTGTTGTGAAGTGACTCATCATGTCTGAACCCTGCAACGAGGCATCTTAACTTTCACTGTGACATCCAGCAGGCGCCCAACTCAGAGTGCAGACACATTTTCTGAGACAAGTTGATTACACTCCCACAAGGGCACAAATATTAACTTGGCATTCCATCTGCTTCCAGAAATCTAACACAAAAATACATTTTAAACATGATTTAATGTCGTAATGTAAATGATATCTGCTGTTCTACACACAGAGTTGAAAACTCCCTTAATTCATCATGAGTGGTTACAATCAGGGGCTGGCTGACAAGCTGGAGGCTGGATTTATGGGCGGTAAAAGGAAATAACATAATATCTAGAATGGACAGCATATAGCTTAGAGGTATACTCCATACCAGTGTTTCTCAAACTTTTTACACCTCGTACCACCTCAGAAAATAAATGTCTCTACAAGTATCACCATCATGACAGCATAGGCTGGCCCTGTTCAGCTACAGACAGTTCACACAGGAGGCAGGTTTATTCATAATAAGAGGATTTTTTTTTTATTGTTGCCTGTTGTTGAATCCGGAACAGAAACAGCTCCAGAACCAGAGCTACTTGGATGCAAAAGATATTCTTCTAATCTGCACTTCTGTTTCTAATATTTTACATTTAGAGCAGGGGTGTCCAAACTTCTTTTAAAGAGGGCCAGATTTGACAATGTGAAGATGTCAATACTAACATTTTAAAAATGAAAAAATCGGGGCGGCGTTTGGCTTGGTTGGTGGAGCAGCCGCCCCGTGTGCGAAGGCTCAGTCCTTGCTGTGGAAGCCAGGGTTCAAATCCGACCTGTGGCTCTTTCCTGCATGTCGTTCCCCGTCTTTCTCTCCCTGCATTCCTGTCACTCTTCAGCTGTCTATATCAGAAATAAAGCTTGAAAAGGCCAAAAAAAAAAAAAAAAAAAAAACTGAAAAAATTACATAGTTACATACAAATGCACTGTTCTGTAACTATTTTGTTTTCATTGTCACAATTTGTCACAATGATTTTTTTTAAAATGACAATGTCACCAAAACCAATCAAGCGTGAACAAATCTAAAAAACAGTTCTTCCTTTCATTTACATCTGGAGTCAGATAACAGAATAAATTGTATGGAATATGTTAAACTTGCATGAAGTTGATACAAATCTTAAGATCATGTTCATTCTAAACATGACTTATTATGAGTAATGCAAAGTCTGTTAACATTTAAGTTTAAAACATATCACTCTTGTTCTTCTCTTTAACAACATTCATAAAGTAATATTTTGTGTCACATCTACAGATATATAACACCAGCAGTTATGTCCTTAAAGGTTCAAATGCTTCGTTATGTCAACCAAAAAAGCCAAATCTTGCAGACATACAGTATCTGACAATCCTAGCATGCCATAAATAATATATTATAAAAATGAAGCTTCGGGACGCATGAAATCTGACCGCGGGCCGTGATTGGCCCCTGGGCCGGACTTTGGACACCCCGATTTAGAGGCATGATTGCAGAGCCTTTGAACAGTGTCTTGTTTTGTTTTTCTACCTCCTCTTACTATCTTACCAACATATTGTAGCTCATAATCATGCATGTGCACTACCTGCATGACTGTGACTACAGAGCAGCCTGATGTTCAAACAAAATATTACAGGAAATGCCAAACTTATTTTAGAATACCTTCCTGCGATCTCATAGTTTAACTATTTCCACTCAAACCAAAGTATTACAGTTTTTCTCCATTGGTTTGGCTCATTTCTTGAAACAGAAATTACATTCTCAAAACAACATGGACAAACCTCCAAACCACTTGGCAATTGTTCGCAACAGAATTGTATTTCTCATTGATTGCATCACATTGCAAATGTCACAAGCACAATTTCCAAGTGAATAGATCCTGTTGATCTAAACTGACTGACTGATTCTCAGTCTAATGGTTGTTCTCTCCAAAACATGTCAGCATCATTTCATTCTATAAGTCATCACATGCAAAATAGTCTGTTCAATTTTCAAAATTAGTCAACATAATACCATGAATACCATATACTGTATTTATTTACAGCACTGTAGGCTACATATAATTTTCCTTGTTTTTGTTTATGTGTTTATATAACAGTAAATTATGCTTTATACATTTTCTTTTTACTCTGATATGGAGGTTACTTTATGTGTGTGAATAAAAATGGCTACCTTTCCTTGGCAGTGTGAGTGCAATGTGTGATGTCAAAGCTCAGAGGCTACTCTTACCCTAAAATCCTGTTTTTTAATTTTTATTTTTTCAGTTTTATACACAATTGTATTCTGTTAGCTAGACAAAAAAACTAGTACAGTAACTATTGTGAATGAAGGACTGAGCTAAGACTGAGAGGTGGACATGAGGGATATGGTCCTCTGCCATAGTGACAAAACATCTAAACATTTTGACTTGCAGTGCTAACACAATGCCAAAGGGACGATGCATTTTGGAGGTACTGACTATTTATATGAGAAAGAAATTTCGTTTTGACACGAGTGAACTGTTTTGGGAGAGATATGCGCTTTTGCAAGTGAGCTATGGTGTTGTGCTGAACTGTAAGACTGTTTTGCCAAATGATCTTAGAGTTTTGAGAATGTAATTTCTGTTTCGAGAAATGAGCCAAACCAATGGAGAAAAACTGTAAGATAGCATTAAATGTTTCTAAATTAATTTATTTAATGAAAAATATATATATTTCAAACTTGTACCACAGTTTGAGAACCGGTGCTCTATACATTTGTGTATTATAGCTGACATTTTGTAATGTATAAAAGCCAATAATGAACTTGAAAAGAGACATTACCAACACGTATATCATTGTCACATATAGATAGATAGATAGATAGATAGATAGATAGATAGATAGATAGATAGATAGATAGATAGATAGATAGAGAGGAATGAACCAGTGTCAATAACACTCCCCTGCAGGCCTCTGAAAAATCAATCACGACGAAACACACCAATTAAAACCTCGGGAGTTGTGGGACTACGCTCATTACCTTGCAAAGTTTTGGAACAAAACAGAGACCAAATTCATCAAACAAAAGTTTAGAATGTTATTTCTACCCCGCCAGTGTAATTTATCACGTTTAGGGAAGCTGTCACAAGTTAAGTGGATTGCCAGTAATTGTGGCTGGCCCACCTCTAAGCAGAACCGACTAAACCAGCTCATCAGGGACAGACTTGTGAAATGGAGGGTAGACATCTCTTTATCCCTGGGCAGAGAATTGAAGGTGGCAATCTCTCTCTCTCTTAACTTGCCTTGTCTTTTCTGTACACTGTTTTTCTTTATTCTCTGGCTCCCTGCCTTAATATCTCACAACTCTGTCCCCTGGATGTAAAACAGATGTACTGCTATGAATTAGTTTTTGTTTTGAAAATGCTTAACAGAGTCATTAAATGCAGATGAATCTCTCTAAATTCCCACATGAACTCAGCTGCTCATAATGCTGCAGCATATTTCATTATGTCCTCTTCATGCCTTTATAGATATATATTCTGTCTACATTTCACACCAGAGGAAAGTAGTTTTATAACTAATTTCACTGCAGTAAGTAAATGAGCAATTTCTCCAAATGACTCTGTTTTAGTTTTGGTGATATTCTGTGAATTTGCATAGCAAAAATTTTGCCATTTCTCAGAAGTCTCACAGCGCTGTGTTGTCTGTGCATTCATTCAGACTCAGTATGTTTGCATTACTTTGAGGAAAAATTTTAAATTCAAACCACATTTGGACCATATAGCAGATCCCCAGACAGGCATATACAGTGCTTCATTCGGCTTTAGTGGTTATTAATTCAATTCTCAACTTACAGTAGTAGAACAGAACAGTATAATGAATCCCTAATAATTTTTCTTTCAGCAGAGAGACATGACAATCTTCACGTTGCTCCCTGACCAATCATCACTTGCAGTCTTTAATGAGATGTGTGATGTCACTGGCAAAGAGGTATAGTTACCAACTTCCTGAAATAATAATGTTAATAATCAGCCATGGTGTGACTGATACTGGCTGTGTCATGTTCAGAAAAGCCTAAATAAAAAAGAGAAGGTGGTGGTGACCTTCTCTCTGTTTTACAGTTCCCCCTCGCAGCATTATAATTACGCTTTAATTATCTCATACTTAATTATAGCTTATAATTATCTATTGGAACATGGTATTTGTTGTGGAGGGCAACAAAAATCCAACATGATGGTCTTTTTGTTGAGTCATTGTGAGTGTCCCAGAGTCATTGGTTCTTGTCCACGACAAAACACTACACAAGATGAAATGATCAATTGTCGTGCCTGATGGCCATTTCCTGGCCGTTCCTGATTGTTGTGGAGAAATTTATTCATCCATGGTCAGTGCAATCAGTGGAGAGAAAGTGCACAGAGTCCAAGATGTCTTCTGCTAAAAGGTTTGTTGAAGCTTGGCCAAGGAGAATGGAGGATTTATCAGTATACTTGTCGTGGCATCAAATCTGAAAAAGATGTCCTCTCTGGCTCGTCTATATGCCCTCAGAATAATGACACAACTACTCTATGTTCCTAAATGGTCTTTAGTCTACAATCAAGGAAATAACATTAAACACCATCCCTTCAGTGACCTCAAAACATATATTTGACCCCCATATGTGGCATGCTAGAAGAGAAAATCCCCTCACACTGAACAGACCAGACACCCTACATCTCATCTGATCATGTAGTCTGACCTTGACATAAGCTGTAGCTGCTAGTGAAACATTAGCATGTGTTAGCAGGTGTTAACAATGTTAGCAAATGTTAGCATGCTAACTAAGATAGTTAACATGGTAAATATAGTAGTTGTGAAGTAGTAGTAGATAGAAAAAGTGCTCAGTGTGATTGAAGGTTCTCTGTCTCTGGGAACCAAAACTGCTAAGCTACACACACACACACATACACACACACACACACACCTGCACACACGCACACACGCACACACACACACCTACATGAACGTCAACCCCCAGACTACCACCCCAGGTCATTTCAGGGGGTGGAGGGGTGGACAGGGGTCCACGACGATTTCTCAGAGCCAACTGATTTTTAAGAGAGATAGATGAACCCAAGTCTTATCAGACGAACAGATGTCCCACAGAGAACTATGGGTAATTACACTGAGCTTGCAACTCCCATCCTTCCTATCACTCCCTGTTTGTGTGTGAAAGGGAGGCAGGGAGTGGGAAAATGTCCCCTGTTATAACAGATAAGTCTATCCAAATAATTACCTCGCTATGATTTGATCGTATTAAAAACTGAAAAATTTTCTGTTTTGTAAGCTGCTCAGGCGATGTAGCCTCTGCTGAACAGCTGAGATGATAAAGGAACCAACTTTAGAGTGAAAGAGCAGAGAAAAGTGCATGTTCTGTTAATGTTTGGGGTGAAACTAACAAGTTATCGATGCTCTATTAATAGGATTGACATAGCTAACATCTTGGTTTTGAAACGTGACACTTCCAGTGATAATCACTGACTGCCATGTGTGTCTTACATCTGGTGTGTATCCGTGCTGTAGCAGCTACTACATCCTGTTCTTTTTCAGATGCTGTAATGTAAAACAAGAACTCTGTCACTAGCTTACCTTCCAACCAAGGTGAAAGAACTGGCAAAAGCTTGTGAGAAGAAATAAAGTCAACCAGTCCTGAGGCCATGTGGGTGATAGATTCCACAAACTGCAGGTGTGGCTAGGTTTTTGAATTCCTTGTCATCTCCTGTTAAAAGTTTATGTGAATGTTGCACGACCACTATGGTTGGTATTTCAACAATGTTGACATAGCTCTGCTCCAACCCATCTGAGGGTATCTATATTAAAAAACTCCCCCTGCTGTTGAGGCGTTTTTCACTCAAGTGACATCACATGAGGTAATTCATCAAATTTTGCGCATCTCCCTCCAGAGCCACAAAACTCTTTTTTCATTACTCCTCAAGACCTGTAAACAAACTTTCAGTGTGAAATTGTCACACTGTCAGAGTCCCCCCTCATTGTTAACAAGTAGACTCCTACGTGCTTCTACAACTGACTTGGGTCACAGGATAAAGGTGTCCTCGTGTGATTTACTACAGGTCAAAAACACCCTTTATTTCCAGTACATCAAATAAATAGCATCTTCCGTTAGGCTGTCTCTGTCTGGTAAAAGCCACTGTCTTTTAAACTCCATGTCCCAGTTTCCAATGTGTTTGCTGTTGTAAAGTGTTTTGAATTTAGCATCTTTTGGTTGCATATAGTTTGTGTAATGTCTACTGTCATGATCAACAAAAGTTGCTACATTCTCACCAGATACTGGTTGAGAAATATTTGTCATGATTTAGAAGTAAACACTATTTTCTGCTTAGTTTAGGAGGCTACTTAAGGCTTCTTTCTATAGGAGGTAAAGAAAGATGTTTGCATGTCAACTGCAAACTGCATTTAGAAATAGTGAGTCAGTAAAACAAATAGCTGGCTAGTGTTCAAATCCAAAACAGCTGTCAGGACATCATTTCTCTGCCAGGTGGAAAGAGAAAAAGAAAGAATGCTTCGACTACGTGCCGTCAATTTGAATTGCAGAGTTTGTTTGTGTGTTTTTTTGGAGTTGAATGGTAATACCTGACTGCAACTCTCTAAAGTGATTTAATTCCCTGACGTCATTACGCTGGCATCGAGCACTGATTTGCTTTGTAGTGCTTTGTTCTTGTTCAGAGAACTGTTTGTTCATCAGCTTCTCTGCAGCCACTTTTAACAGAAATCTCGGTTTTCCTTGAGTTTGTGTGTCTGTGTATGTGTTTGCGGGTTTCTGTAAGTTGCTGCTAATGAAGTTGTACCAGTGCCAGGTCTGAACAAAGAAAGAAAACCCGGAATGACCAGATTTCTATCTTCGTATCCAGCATCCAGCTAGACTTTATATTGCAGTTTATCTGTAGCAAATGTAGTTTGACTCTGAGCCACATTCACACTTAGTCATATTTTAAAACGTTTCTGGTATTGTGCCATAAAAACCGAGAGAAAGAGGTTAAGTTAGCAAAATGATTATAATTTAGGTTCACATAAAAATCCCATTGCACTTATATAGTAGTAAAAATTACTCTCCACTTTAAAAAAAGCTAGATATGCAATCACATATATGGCCCTCACTAGATCACCCTGATAAAGAGACAATGGTTGGCTTTCGGTGGACCCAATATAGTTTGATTTACCTGCGGTCGTTTTAAAAGGGGAGCACAATATTCCCCTTAATGTGAATTGAAAAGCACTGGAGGAGAAAATCATTTCATCACTCTATCTGTGATGGTGTCAGTGGAGGGAGGGAAAATTGACTAATATGTGTGTGTGTCTATGTGTGTGTGTGTGTGTGTGTGGCGTTTTAGTGGATCCACAGAGGATAAATGATTACCTCTGTTAAGATGGAGCTTTGAGCTGGAGAGACTGTGTGATGCTGTGATATTAAAGGCCCAGTGTGAATCCTATCGACCACGGTGCATCACCACCCACACAGCCTGCATTCATATAGACCTTCTAGCAATACAGTGTCACAGCAACACCTTCTTATTATTGAGTTGTACCGCCTTATGCACAATTCATGTTTTTTGGTTCTTCGAAATCTTCACATTTGTCCTCATCTGCAAGGATGGATATTTCCTTTACACTGTTCTGGATCAGAGGAAATATCCATCCTTTATAACCTGGGTAATGTTTCGTGAAAGAGATCACCAGTTGTACCTCCTTGCTGAGGAGAAAACAAAGGCAAACATTAAAATGAGTAACCTGTCTTGACTAACTTACCGTAGTTGTACTTTTTCTTTCATATGCAGTGCACGTGGGATTTGTGGTGTTCCACAATATCAGCACATGGCAACTATGATGTGGTTAAGGCAAGGGAACAATCACGACTAAGGCTAATAAACCTTGGTTAAGTGTACCGCAAGGAGTTTTTAACTAGTTATGAAACAGTCTTAATATAATACTGATGCCTCAATTTGACCTAAATAAACAAACGACACCATCAGTGAGAAGACTGGCTATTTCTATATGTTAACTCTTCATGCCCGTCATTAGGTCAGATTCCCTTTGAAATGAACAAAATGAACTAAGAATTAACACAAAATGAAAATTCCTTGGAGCTGCTTTAAAGTATGGTTAAGGTTAAGAATAGTGAAAGATTGTGGTTGTGGTTAAACGTGCCATATGTAAGATTGAGAGGCATTTTATGGATTATTTTCATGCTTCAATCACTTTTTATTGCTAATAGCTATACAGGTTGTAAATGTGCCCTTCCATGACTTTCTCGATTGCCTGTATTACAGCCTGTGGACTGATTTCTATGTAAAAGACTAATGACTTTTCTGAGAAGATCAAAACGATGTGACGTTATTGTGCGCTCTCGAAAGCCTTCTTTCTCAACACAGCAGCACACAACAGTAGTGCAACACTAGTTAAAGTTAGCATAGAAACTGAGTCCAGTAATGTCCACAAACAACTACCATCCAGTACAACACAAAGTCCAAAATCAAAGCTAACATTTCTGCAAATCATGTGAAATATACAGTATTGTGATAATGTGGTTTTAAATTGTAACAAACATTTTCTGAATGTTACATAGAGAACCTTTAATATAAAGGCGAAAAAGGTTGACTTATTACCAATGTATCACCCGACCTTCACACTTCACTTCCTGGCTAATTACACATGGGCCACACATGTTCTTACACTGGCATGCAATATTGGAGCTGGATGTAAAGGTAAGGTAAATTGTGAGGTAAGAAATTGTTGAGTATGGACACAATTTCTCAGGATATTGGGCTGCTTTTTTGTCATGCCAGATTTCAGTTGCAATCTCAGGATCTCTGCTGTAGTGGTAAAGGTTGTTTTCGGCTGTCCTTCCAGGACACCGGAAGCAGACATCATTACATCTCATTACTCATTGTGACTTAAATTTCTATGATTCTGAATCAATCCACAGATTCCAAAAATCTCTTCTTATATTGTATAATAATATTGTGTTGGTGGAATAGAAAAGGTAGAACTGTGTTATGAAGGCACAATGCAGCACCTGGACAGCGCACACAGATTTAATCTTCAAAGGAAGTAATTTGCTTCTACATCAAAATCAAATGTTTTACTCACATACTTTTGTTTTGTTTGTCAGTCAGACAGTGACCAGTTAGCTTAACTGTCAATTATATTTCATGTTGTAATTCATTTGACTAAAAACACAAGTGAGAAAATTATGATAAAAAAATACAGTACTTTAGAAAATACATATCTGTGAAAGGGTTGGGAGAAATCAAACCATTGCTACCAATATGCATTAATGGCAGTGTGGAGCAGAAATATCTGTGAATCTTTGCTCTTGATGCAGGATGGAGGAGGTCTTATAGTCTTTATCTTTAGTCTGCACTCTCATCTCCTCAGGAAAGTCCCTCAGGGGACAATCATTTCAAAAGGGCAGTGACCAAACAAGATGCTCTATGTATCTCGCTACTGACGTTACTATGGCAACCCAGTCTTCTGCAGAGTGTGTGCATGTGCGTCTCTATGTTTCCGTAGTAGTGTGAGGAGTGCACATGCTGCTCCTTTTTGTCTATGTAGGCCTGTATGCATGCAGCATCTATGCATATGTGTGTGTGCAGATGCGTGTGTGTGTGTTATAGCTGTGTTGTTTGAATGAATGTCTCACAGCTGTCACAGAAGTTACTGCTTGCTAATACTACATAATAATGTGTGTGTCTGGGTAGGTGTGAAGGCAGGGGCACCTTACCTTATGTACTGTGTATGTCTATGTGTGGACTGGTTGCACAGCAGACATTTGGACTTGTCAAAGCCAGACTTAGTAACAGTTACATTAGGATCTTCCCTGGGTGGAATGCCGCTCTCATTAATACATCTGTGAGTTTCCTGGTATGACATCAAAATGTCCGCTGTGCAACCAGTCGGATGGGGTTGCTGAATCCAGCATCATGAGGCAGAAGAAGAGAATGAACAAAGGTATTAAGGAGGAGAGCGTGTAGGTGTATGTCACTGTGATGTGAGATGAACCAGAGAGCAGAGACAATTCAAAAATCCCAGAACTCACTGCAATCAGACAGGTTTGTAAACGTCTAATAAACCTAATCAGAATATTTTATGTAAATGTAATTATATTGCAAATGGTGTAACAATATATTTAAAGGTCCTGCACACCCACACAAGTGTTTTAAATTACTCTGTCTAATTAGATCTCTTCAGGTTGAAGTTGGGTGGACCTATGCACTGAAGAAGGGCACCTCGCCTGAAACATCCATGTGGCATTATTAAAATGTAAAACTGAGTGCTGTCCTGGTTATTCTTTTCTGACCAGCTATGTTAAGGATCTAAAACCCAGCCTTTAAGGTGTTGAGCACATTGTGCCTTATTTTTTATGTAGTGACAGCATGCAAATTCAAGTAACAATTATCACATAGAAATCTGCAAACAGACACATCTACACCAGCACAAATTTGGACACACCTCTCGTGATTCTTTTTCATAGAAAGCTGAGCTGGAGTTTACTTATTCTGCAGATTTTTTAGATGTTCAAGACTGAATCAAACTTTTTCAATCTTTGAGCATTGAAAAGGGTTTTTTGGGGAGGGAGGGAAGGGAAGACAAAACCAAACACTTTGACTCTCAGCTGAATTAAATAAAATGTCTGGCTTCAGACAAATAACAACAACAAGGTGCTAAGTTATTATAATCAAAGTAACTGATGGTGTCCTCCTCTATGTTGGGCAATCGGAAGGAAAACAGCTACTGCAAACTGAAGAAAAGACTCAAAATCAAACTGCCCTGAGGAAAGGTGGTTAAGGATAATAAAAGATGTCTCAATGAGCAACCACTTTCTTTCATTAAAAAAAGTCATATGCTATCTCCACTTGGTCTACTCTGGGTCATTTTCCTGGAAAATCCAAATCACAGTGAATGTGTGCTTGCCTGCCTGATTCGGCCCCTTCCAGCTGAGAGTTAAAAACATAAAGTCAATGCCTGAGTTTCCTTGTCATAAAAAAATGTATCTAATTTCAAGCCCACTGACCAATCATGTCAAATACAAATATGTAGTGCAGCTCCACTGGCTCTAGTACTTGAAAAAGTGACTGGTAGCGGGGAAAACAAAGACAGACAGAGGATGTTGGGTGAAGAAGACAGAGAGGAGTGAGTTGACATTTGTGTATGTATGAGAATTATCTCTGCTGTAATTGCTTTCTCACTTGTGCATGTAGGACATGTTTCTTCGTGCTGGACTTGGTTTATAAAGTCATCCATCATTGTCCTCGTGTCGTCACGCAGTCTGTAGCACATATTAAATTTTAAAATGAGCATGTGGTGAAGATAGATGCACATTATGTTCTAATGTCTACAATTTCCTCCTTTATGTGTCAGGATGGAAACCCGAAGCGCGCGCGCGCGTGTGTGTGTGTCTATTTGCTAGTGCTGCATTCACTCTGTGACGTGTTGGCTCTGTGCTCTGCTTTGATATTGTCTTTCATATCATTGTATCATTTCTGACGAGCTGACATCAAGTTAGAAAAGTACTAGAATTAAAGGAGCAGTGTGAAGAACTTTATGGCATCTTGTAGTGTAATTGTGGATTGCAACCCCCTCTACTCATCCTCCTATTATTATTTTTTTTATATACGAACAATGGCTCCCATGACTATCTGTGATGATCCACAAAATTATTTCACATTTGAGTTTTTCTGCCTGAAACTTTGCTGTTTTGGTTCATTTTCATTGCTGTCATCGGCATTGTTGCCTCAGCATGCAACTGATTTCAATGAAAAACTGTTTGCTAATACGTTAGCCATGAGTGACATTATGTTAAATGTATGTGATGTTCACGTTAGTTTTGATCCTGACAGGTGAAAATCGATCAATACTGCTTTAAATGTTGGCACATTCAGGGTCAATGCAAATACACCCACATAATGTTGACATATGACATGAATGAGGATGATGGATGATAGATAGACACTTACAAACTGACAATATACCTACAGAGAAATACCATTTGGTTACATAGTAAGATCCTTTTTGTTTAAACAGTCTTTCGCAGATGTAGAAAACAAGCAGCGTTTCAGTTGCTCTCAGATTCACATGGAAGGACTCACACACATTAACATGCACACACAGCCGTCCTGGCTGTATAAACAAAGCACATAGCAACTTAGGGAACACCAGGGAGGGAGAGGTCATTCTCTACTCAGGACGCCATTACTCCACTATCTCTTTACATCACAAATAGTTGTTTGCTGCTATATTAATGTTCTAAATCTCATCTATAACCTTTAAGAAGTCGAACACAGTGGATCAAGGTCACTATAAATTAATGTGTTAACTTGTGTTTATGTTCAAGTCCAGTATCTAGTACTTTTTATTATATTATTAAAAGGAGTACATTGTAATTACACCTTATCAGTGCGTTATGACCTGGTTCAGAAAGGCATAACAAAAGGGAGACTACACTAACATTTAAACAGAGGAACTTTATTGCACAAAAACAAATTACACCAAATTAAATCAGATTAATAGGTGCCAATTAACCAAATTTTAGAGGTGATAACTAATTAAATTAGAATGTTTAGTGAAATTAGCACTATGTGTGAGTTGTGTTACTGGTGTGTGTGTGTGTGTGTGTGTAAATATCTGTGTGTGCATACAAAAAGCAACAAAAAAATAAAATAACAACTCAAACCAAAACAAAAGCAAATGCCTGGAAGAGAGAACAGAGAGAAGGTGAATGACTACAGCATGATTTAGATAACTTCAGGGTCACTGGGCCCAGGGGCACTGAGTTACTGCAATTAGCCTGCAGGAGAGAGACAGATAAACAAAACCACCAGATGACAGCACAGATGCCATCATAACTGTAACTCAAAATGCCTTTTTAACTTCCTTTTTCAAAAATATAAAAGTAAAAGAACATCGTATAGCCACCATCTCATTGTCTTAACATTTATATTGGAACAGTCTTACCTTCATGTATCCATTTTATTACATTTTAAGATGGTAAATAAAACATGTTATGTTAGTGACACACCATTTTTTTTGTTTGTTTGTTTATCAAATCTAAAAATATTTTATTTATATAGTGCCAATCATAGCAGATACTCAACACAGAGACTCAACAGTTGCCACCATGAGCAAGCTTGGTGACAGCGGCAAGGAAAAACTTTATGGAACCAATGAGCAGAACCGAGCTCATGGTGGGCAGCTATCTGCCATGAACAGTTTAGTTAGAGAGGGAGAGGGGGAGAAAGGCACCATATTATATATATATTATAATAATTATATAACGCCTCGCAGCAAGAAGGTTCCTGGTTCGAACCTCGGCTGGAGCCTTTCAGTGTGGAGTTTGCATGTTCTCCCCGTGTCTGCGTGGGTTCTCGCCGCGTACTCCGGCTTCCTCCCACAGTCCAAAGACATGTACTTATAGGTTAATTGGTGACTCTAAATTGCCTATATGTTTGCCATTAAATGAATATAGAATAAGCACATTGTGACCTGGAGGTATATGCATAGGTAGTGGACTGATCAGGTGGACCCAACATTAAATAATGGGATGTTAGAGAGCTTCCACTGTGTTTTGCTGAGTTAAAAAAAGTCTGTGATATGTGTCCCCCCTGTCCCGAAATGATGTTATGCCCTAGGTACCGCTACATTTTGCCTTGCTGATTGTGTTGTTGCTGCGTATGTGTTTGTGTAGAGCCATGGCCTCTGCAGCCTTGTACATGCATCTTTCACACAGAGTGGTGAGTCAGCCATTACTGTGGAACAAGCATAATACAGTCACCATCTTCAGAGCATTTAAAAGCTTACTGGATTCAAATCAAAACTAAGGTGGTCAAAGGTTCATCTGAAAATCACATGAACAATTTGTCACATAGGATAACATAACATACTGTCACCACTTTTTGGTGGAATTTCTGTCCCTAATTAGGACCCTAATTGTCATTTGTATCAGTGCAATAATAACATAAAGACAGTGCTGTTGTACTGTCATCCATGTTGTATAGGGGCTCTGTGGCAGTTTCTCAGCTCCATAAATAGAAGCAGCTCTTGGCAGGTACAGTAAAGCAGGCAGGGGGCTGCTGAATGGAGTCTGAGAGAATGACAGAGCTGGAGTGACTTTCCAGCGGCAAACTGTGGATTTCTGGGAAGTTGTGAGAGCAACAATAGTTAGACAGATGCTCTATCATTGAAGATATATTTTGTAGTTTTCATTTCATGAAATAATAATCAGTGTTTCTTATGTTGACAATATGAAAATTGAAAAACACACACACAGGCATACAGTAAATGACATCTTGTCCCTCATCTATCCGGATACTTCTACCTCTATGTTTGTGTCATGTGGGTGAGCTGAGGTGGTAAATGATGACATTATGTATCAACAGCTCAGCCCGCATGATAAATGAGCAGATGCTGGAACACAAATCTACTGTTGAGAGAAAAACTTATACATATGAACAGCTTTCACCACTGGAGTAAATAAAGAAATCTCTATCTCTGTCTGCCAACACAATGCACTTTATACACAAAGTGTATTTTTCGGCCAAGAATTTAAAACTGAAACAAAACTATGAGCTCAGACAAAGATTTTAAAGCTGGCACAACTGAGTTTAAAATGTTTCCTCTTTAGCATAAAAAGGAGAGCGACTGAAGGGAAATAACAGAGAGAAGTGGAGTTCCTCTGAGGTGGCTCAGCTGGACACAAACACACACAACTCAGACTCCCATCCAAATTTAGAGCAAACCGAAATTACAGAAAATCAGGGTTCATTTGCATTTCCATCATCTACTGTTTGAGAAACATTCAGTCAGACACTAAACCTGTTTTCATTGCACTTTGCCACATTTAGTTTATATCAACATTGTCAGCATGCTAAGATGCTTACAAATAACAGTACTGTTGTCTTTCAGATAATCTTTACCATGTTCACCATCTTAATTTAGTACATTTAAATGGAGAGTAGCACGGTGGTGCAGTGGTTAGCACTGTCGTCTCACAGCACGAAGGCTCTTAGTTTGAACCTCAGCTGGGCCTTTCTGTGTGGAGTTTACATGTTCTCCTCATGTCTGCGTGAGTTCTTGGTAGCTTGGTTAACCATTGCCTGTAGGTGTGAGTGCGAATGGTTGTTTGTCTCTATGTGCCCCGTGATCTACTGGACGACTTGTCCAGGGTGTACCCCGCCTCTCGCCTTAAGTTGGCTGGGATAGAGTCCAGCCCCACCGTGACCCTGATGAGGATAAGTGGTTACAGATAATGGATGGATGGATGGACTTTAAAATGTTAAGCGTTGTTAATTAGCATTAAACACAAAGTGCAGCTGAGGCTGAAGAGAATGTTGTTAGTTTTGCCAAGATATTGTACAAATTAAAATGGACGGACAGATGAGTACATGATATTAAATTGTTCTGTTTTATTAATCTCATTTGTTGGGAATCTGTGTGATCATTAAAAAAAACAAATGTGAAATGACTGGCAGCAGCAGCTGCCAAAACAAAGCTGTGAAATTAAAGTAAAATATCGTAATTTAAATAAATGTCCCAAACTCTAAATGTTCAGTCAAGGTTTGGCTAAGAAATACTGTTAGTTTACAGATTTTTCCTGAATTATTACAATTAAACATCTTTAATACAGTGAAAATTGTTAAATTTGTATCAAGTATTAGAGTTAAAATATAAAAGTACACATGGATATAAAACTAATAAGCTTTACCTTAAAATTACAAAGAAAATGGTCAAACGTTAGTGTCAGCAGTGACATTTGTCATAATGACATGTCAGAAAATCAGACCATCTACAAGCAACCATTTCCATTATACACATCACAATGTGAGTGAGTCACTCTGCAGTTCTCCAACAAACCCAGCAGACCAGACCAGATGCATAATGCTGAAATGGGCCAAAAGTAAGGCACCGGGAGGCATGGCATGTCCACAGGGATGCCCATCATGACCATGAGCAACATCACTACCATGGATTGTTTTGATCTGTGTGTATTTTTCTCCCAGTGTTCAATATGAAAAACTTCGAGGTAAACATTTCATTTTGAACTACAGGCGTATTGTGGTATACAAACGTTTTTTCCCTCTGTCCCCTCATTTCACTGCTCACAATTATTATAGTTCCATCACACAACAACAACAGCATCAACACAGCCATTTCCTCGTGTTCATAACCTTTCTTTGACTCTGCTCCCAGAAATAAAATGAAGGAAGAATTTTTTGAAGCACCGGAGCATTCTTGACGATCAGTTGCACAAAGCTAAAGACAAACATCAAACACCGAATGAATTCAATCATCTCCAAAACAAAATTCCAATTAACTCCCCTGAATTTACATAACCCTGATATAAACCATTCCCTGTCCCCTTATCTTATTTTCCCTCTCTTCCTCCTTTGTTTGTAAGTGTATTGACTTTAATTCTCTTTGGTATGGTGACTTTTGGCAGAAAATTAAACTTCATATTTTCTCTCTCTTCCTCTTTGTCTCTCTCCGTGTGCCACTCTTTTTCCACCCTCTTGCTGGTATCGAAATGCGTGCAGCGTGAAATTAAAGCCATTGCATTTCTGACTCCGAAATAAATTTGCCCCTCTGATGAGGTTGGAGTTGGTCCAAGGCTTTGCGATGAAAACACTTTTTACACTTATTTTCCTTCACGGTGGAATTAACCACCGCTTGTTATTGCTCAGCATACATGACTCTTTCCTCTGGGAATGTGGCTGCCATGCTGAAAATAGCTTGCTCTTTCGATTTATTAATTTTTGTCTGTCTTGGAGGATCCTTGTTTTTCTTTGAATCTAAACTATTTTCACATGGAAGGGGAAACTATTTGATTTGACCAT